>OX359246.1:22051257-22547959 GCA_947179485.1 Allacma fusca | reverse complement strand
GTACTAATATTTGAAGTTTCAACCTTATTTAAAAAGTCAGATTTTTTATATACATTTTAACTTTTAGGTGGTTAAGTTTGTAGTTAAACAATTTACTTGTTATACTGTATGCTATTACAGCTGAAAATACAAACGCACATAAACTTGCTCAGTCATTGTCAGTCTGGAAAAATCTTTCGTGAATATAATTTGAATAACTAACTGGTAAAAAGTAAAAGAGTGTGATTGCAAGGGATATTTTAGCTGGAAAATATATTTGAAAGCATGATGGTACTAACGGTTTTTGCTCCTGGAATTTTATCTTCATTACGTATTATTGAATAGTATAAGTGCTAACGGCAGATTTAGGGCCATTCTGTTTTTTCTAATCAGTTAGTTCAAAAATACATGATTAAATATTTTAATGTATCTCCTTTTCCGACATGTATACATAATTGTTTAAATTTAATTCAACCTTTTGTTTTTACTTCAGTAAATGGCATTTGCCATGGTAAACAAATTTCATGAGATTATCACAACCTTATTGCTATCAATCTAATTTACAAATGTGTTTGCACGCCAATTCTTGTATAGTTTGATTAGTACTAGAAGAGAAATTAGTTGGAAGCTTTAATATAATTGAAACTTTATGAATGCGCACGTGAGGCAGCCTGGTATTCGTGACTACAAGTAAAGCACGTTTGTGTCTGCAGGGGAGGAGTTATTTTTAATTTTCATGTTAGATTATTAATATCGTTATTTTATAATTGTGAGGCAAACATACCGAATTTAGTTGATGCCAGAGTTGCGCACAAGTACAAGTAGACCACCAGTATTTCAAGTCAAGTTCGTGGACTGGTAGTGGTCAAGTAAATAAATTTAAAACCATGAACGGTTCGAGCCGTGTAATTCAGGTATTTTATGAACTGGGTCATGATTTCTTACCTCAAGTAAAGTTCGCGGTCAAGAATAGTTGTTTTACTTGAACCATAGTACTTGGTTATGTTCAAGCAAATATTAAGAAGTACTTGCGACCACGAACTTGAATTTTTCGTCTACAAGTTCAAGCAATTTTGTTTGCCCAAGTCTTCATGGCTGACTGAATATTCAATTCACTGTACTAAATAAGACTTAAAGAGGCATTTTAGTACACCACTATAAGAGGCCTTTGTTAACTTGTTTCGTGTACGCAAATACAAAAGAACGGTTAACACTCGTATGGCTCCGTACAAATTGATTTAAAAATCTTCACACCCATTTTATAATAGTATGTGTCAACAAAATCTAAAAGGAGTTCTGTGTCACCAAAAATGTCAACTGAGACACCAGAACCACCGGGTTCACGAAATCAGTGTAGGTGTCCATTGTACCATTATGGTATATTTATTGAAAAGGGAAAAATTCAATTATTATTTGTTGAGGCAGTTGCTCGCAAACAGACCGGCAAGTTCATGTTAAAACTTGACATGTTCATGACCAGGTCATGTTCATGTCAAGCTCGGTTTGACGAATATTTTAGCTTGACCATGAAACACCATGCATGTTCGAGTTTACGTCAAATCCAGGATCTCATCATTACTGAGTGGTTATACTAAAATTTGTTCTATTATTTCTCCGATACACTCACACGTGCTGGTGAACTCCCGTTGCAAGGATTTTAACGTCATTCAATGATATTTCAGACTGTTCTAAAATACTGTCATTGCATATCCTTAATTTACGGGTCCTCAATGTAGACGAATCTTGAACGGACACTATTGTCTCGTCCTGTCTCTCTTTAAACAACGCTGTACCCTTCTTCAACCTTTTGGTCACCATAAAATTGTACCAATTCGCTTTTCCCTGTCCCTTTTTCCTAGTCCGGAGAGGACAACGTTCTTAGTGCCTGAATTATGGGCATAAACGACTTCAAACGCTGATTCGCTGTTTGAATTGTTTGTCCCTTCTGGTGAAGCTAAATATGGGAGAATTCATCAGCTTTATATTCGTTACTGGCCCTTGTAATCTCTCGTAGCTTACGTTAACGTAGTTATTGCTACCCCGAATGACGCTTGAACTTAGGATTTGTGTAATTATGTAATCCACTTGCCTGGACACTAATCCCAGTGCAGGTGTTGTAATTGTTTGACGACCCCATCGTTTGCCGTTTGG
The DNA here is from genome assembly GCA_947179485.1 of Allacma fusca. NCBI lineage: Eukaryota > Metazoa > Arthropoda > Collembola > Symphypleona > Sminthuridae > Allacma > Allacma fusca. The sequence goes on along the minus strand of OX359246.1, from coordinate 22,545,829 downwards.
GATCCTTTCAAGTGCACCATATTTTATAAATGAGTAAATTTTTGGAATTTATTATTACTGGATTTTGCATGATATCAAAAATACTTTAGAAATAACCAACCTGTACTTGTTTTGTCAAAGCCTTTTCCGCTTCATAGAAATTCTGTAATCGTATGGCTTTAACAAGAATGTTTACTACGAGCCTAATATCAGGCGCGGCGCAGTTTATTTTCAACTTCTAAAGATGCTGTTACTTTTTAAGTATGTTCCAATTCACCAGCCTGCGCGGAGCAGTTTTGCCAGATCGTATTCTGCTTCATAGAAAATTCGGAAATGCAAAGATTTCATCACATAGCTATAACCAGGGTATATCGATTGAAAATGCTCTGCAATATTTACCCACCCATACGAAAATGCCCCCCCCCCAACATACCCAAAATTGGTCAAGTGGGCAGCTTTTGAAGATGCCCTGAATTTGGATAGTTTAGGAAGGGCAAGTTGGACATTTTTACGGTACGAAAATGGGATTACTAGTTTATATTAAGAATCTCCAAATATGTAGGAGCGCAGCGAAGAAAAATTAACAAATGTGAATGTCTGGTTATTCACCTGTTCGTTTATATTAATTGCAGAAACAGTGACAAATAAATTTAATTTCAATGCAATGGGGTGATTGATTTAATTGAAATGTCTACTATGAAAATAAGTTTCAGTCATAGCATGATTGATATGCAAAATAAAAATATAATCGACTTTAATTGTACATCCTCCACATAGGTCCCCCAAAATATTTTTAGGTTTGCCTGTGTAGACAAAAAATTACTGTATGGGTTCAAATTTGAACAGAAAACATTTCTCTGATCGCAAATAACCAACCTAAATGTACAGGTGTATATGCATACTTTCAGGATGGAGTCAGCTCATGTTACATCGTTACATAAGCCAAGACCACAAAAATAAAAATTCGTAAGTATGTACGCAAGTATAATTATACATAATTACTCATATTTCACCGGCAAAGAAGAAGTGTGTGCAGTAAATCTGTCATGAAAACGTAAGAAGACATGTATTAGCAACTTTAATGAAAGAGTGCGTATACTGGGTAAACATAATTCATATGCTTCACCGAAACGCTGTTGAAATAATGGAATAAAAGTGTGGGCGCAAAAAATTGATTAACGCATTGTTTTCTAACACAGCTATTGTCAGGTAGGGGGAACTTCTCAAGTAGTCACTATTAGGCTTCTTATTGAAGATAATATGGATCCATGGATTAGTGTTTCTATCGGTAACAAATAGTTGGGCTCGACTCGAAACAAAAACCCGGTGTAAATTCCACTTTTGGGCTCGAACTCGGAACATTCGAGTCGGGAAATTTTTCTGTACCCGGAACCGAGACCGTTAAGAAATGTAATACCCGAAACCGACTCGAACTCGAACCGAAACCAGACACAAAAATTACGTAAAATACAACATCACACAGTCCCGAAAAATGAGCAACAAACAAAGAATTTTTTTTGTAAAAGCAAAATAATGCTGCAATCACCGTGTTATTTTCATTTTTTTCAATATAATTTCAAATTTTCATTATAATTTGGTACAACCGGCCATCCCTTCACTGTTTCTTCGATAAACTTGTTTAACCACGATATTAAAAGCGGTAACTTCCATATCGTATCTCCTGGAGTAGCCAAACATTTCAGTGTTAAAATGTCGGAGCCCACGAAAAAGCACGCTCGATAGGAATGCCAGGAATACCCAAGAATTCACGCGCCATCCTTGCATATTAGGGTACTTAGCTTCGTGGACTAATAAAACTTAGGTATGAGGAGTGTTATACGGTCATGTACAAATACTTGCTACGTAAAGAGACTGTTTTGTTTTCTTTGATGTATTCCACAAAAACTGTATAGTAATTTAATCAGAGGTGGCAGGAAGGCCAATTTTTATTATTAAGGTAACATGAATCAATAATTCCAGAATAAGCTTTTACTTTCGAGTTTTGGTAGGGACCGGTAGATTTTGCAAACTCGACCCGATTTTTTCGGGTCGAAAACTTGATACCCGAAACCGACTCGAAAGCAAACGGTACCGAAAATATTAGGCTCGAACTCGACTCGAACTCGAAACCTCGAGTTTCCCGAACTCGATCAGAAACACTACCATGGATTACTGCAGTTTTAAGGTAATGTACAATTAATTTGACAAAATGTCTAGGGTATACTCCGAGATCATTGCATCAAATTTTCCAGAGAAATTCCGTTTTACCTTCTTGGAGAGCTGGGTTTCTGAATGTCTAAATGCCGTCTTACTTCTTTTGCTTATGTCATCGTTAAGCATCCGGGGCAACGTGATACAGGGTACAACCATCACTATTTAGTACCGCCGTCTATTAATTGCAATCGTTATTGTCCGATGCCAGCGGAGAGAATAACAAAATTAATTTTATTCAAAGATTGTGTATGCTGTTCGTACTCTCCACAAGTAACTTGCACTACTGTGTATACTCTGTTACGATTAAGCAAAATTCCGAGACAAAAACTATAAAAACGACAAATATTAAAACAAACCAAATTTGAAGCAAAGTAATGACGAGATTCGATTTAACATTCAATCTCGAAAATTGTATCCAAGTGATATTCATGTATTTCAAGCTATACTTCGAACTTTCTAGTCTCGTGAATGTTTCCTCAAGCCATTGATAAATCCCAACCTCCTGAAGCCGCCGAATTATCTGAATAACACCCGAACAACCTTTTCTTGAATTAAGAGCGAATCCACGAAACATGGGCAGTATTCTTTCTGCACCTTTAACAAACCGTTTCGATGTGACAGTTCCTCTTCGATATTCAGAAACAACAAATTGATCTATATCTGATTCGTAGGCTACGTATGCAGATCGATTACATTGCGAAACAGCTTCCTCAATGGTCGTATTTGGAAAATTAAATGGCACTACCGTAGACTCCTTGATCCATTCAATCAGCCGCTTTGATTCATCGTCAAACAATGTTCTTGCTTGGTTTGAGATCAAAGCATGTACTTCATAGGCTTCTGACTCATCCCTCAATTGAATTCCATTTGCTTTGGGTTGCCCATATATACGCATTGTGGTGTACAAATCGTCCCTAGCATATGCCATTTCTTTCCCTAGCTTCGCCAAGTATCGTTGTATGGGTGTGTAAATTGTGTAGTTGGTAATTTCCTTGAAAGTTTGTAAGTATTGTTTAGGAGATGGTGCTGTAACATCCGTTGTTAAAATACTTCTGTAGCCATATGTAATAATTATTGCCATAAACATCCACGCTGAAACAATGGTGTTAAAAAACATTATGTTCTTCGCTGGGAGTTTTGGACTGCGATACTGCTCAAGCAAAATACCGAGAGAAAGTATTATGGATTGGGACACCGAGAGTTGCATATTGGTGCCAGCGTACATAATTGCAGACAAAGAGGCAACAAATGTTACAAGGGTAACCCAAACTGTTATCCCGAATGGCTGGTAATAAACCCCAAATGAAGCTTCTTGAATGAAACCGTCACAGGTGAAGAACTTGAGGCCTTCCGTCCGAATCGGAGTGCACTCGTTCAGACCTGGAACTGGAAAAACTGGGAATAAAATATTAGGTATGCATCTTGGAATGTATTGATACGCATTATTTGTCCAAGGTTGATAAATGACTGATTTGTTTGACTGCTTTTCGTGTATTAAATGAAAAACAACGGCAAGAAATTGTCTGTGATCGTTATGTAGAGTTGTGAAACGACCATTCCAATTCACGGATATTGCAATTGCGAATGTGTGATTTATCAGTTTTATTCCGTTTAGTATTACAAAATTTAAATTAATTGCGTCAGATTGGACGTATACAGGGTCGTATATTGTCATTCTTAGATAAAAGTCATCGATGTTTGACTTTACCAACACATGATTATTTTTCAATGCACTTCTGATCAAAATTAAGTTTCTTTGAGTCACCAAGGTTAGAAGGAGGTAATAGTAGCAGGAAACGAGCCAACTTTTAATGTAAAGCTGATTTTGATCATACGCTTTTTCTATTGAAAACATGATCAATCTCGTAAGATCCAAATTTTCATAATGAAGCGGGTTCGAAATTAAATCGTTAAATCCCCGGTTGTCCCTGTGGAGAAATTTATTTGGTCGCATGTAAGTCGTCAAATGAACAAAGTACTGTTGGGACTTAAAATATGCATCATTTCTCAAGGCGTAATTCAAATACAGGGGGAGCGAATAATTTTCGGTAGTAAAAACATCTTCTGGCAACCATACTAAGATGGAATGGCAATTTTGTAACTTTGAAGAAACGTATTTTGGTTGATTAGTTATCAAGGACAAATTGCTTGTTTGTTTGAAATGTTGTAGTGGAATATTAAATGGCTCAATCTCAACAAATTTCTCAAATATGACAATTTTGCAAGAGCATAAACTGTACACACTAAGCCATGTATTTATGTCCGCAAATGTTAATGTTGAATCAATAGCAGCGTTGGATTTGTGAAACATCAAAGCTGCAAATAATACATGTAACCAAATAAAAACAGCAGTGATAAATCCTAATCTCTCGGCTTTCATTGATGATACTTGTTAGCAGTTATGTTATTGCATATACCATGTACCGTATGTTTTATAATATTTGACGATTTAATCTTATTTTTCAATAAATCACTTTTTATACAGTTACGTTTGAACGTTTAGTTTGTGGTCAAACACTTTGCTTAATGTTATTTACTTGCTATTACAGCTGATAACAGAAGTGTCCATAAAATTGTTAAATCATTGTTAGTCTGGGAGATTCTTTCGTGGATATAAGTTTGAAATAACTACTGGTAAATAGTCCGTGTTATTACAAGGGAAATTTTAGATTATTACTAATAAATAGTTACTATTGAACTATCAAAACACTGGTCAAATCTGTTTTTTCTGGCACATTTAATTATGTAATTACATTTAGTTGAACTCTTTGTTCTTACGTCATTAAATGATATTTACCGTGGTAAACAAATTTCATTGGATTGCCACAATGTTATGTCCACCAATCCAATTTACAACTGCATTTGCACGCCAATCCTTGTAATGTTTCATTAGTGCTAATTATTGTAAAAGTAAGCAGAAGATATTTAAATAAGAGAAAGCATTAACATAATTGACCTTTTTTGAATGCGCACGTAAGGAAACCAGGTATTATTGATTATATAAATGTACGTGTTTGCGTGGTTAGTGGTTAGCGATTTGTGTTATTTAATTACTTTGACAACAGATCATGCGCTTTGGAATTGGACAACTACAATAAAAGTGTCAATATTAAAAATTACAATTTTAATTTATGTAAATATATAGAGGTAAGTATACAGATTTGTGGAATAATACAAGACCTGATGTTCAACTGATATGTATATATTTGCGTAACTGTCTGTGATGACACTCCCGCATATATGTATACCGTAGTGCATATGCTATCTGTCATTTTGCCTAATGCCACGAGCAGGGTGCCCAGAAGTCCTGATTTGACGTTGGGACACCTGATGACCTTGAATTTAGTCCTGATTTCAAACTAGCGGAGAAAAATATCACTTTGTAACATTTCGGGGTAAAGCGACTAAAATGTGTATTTACAGATATCATAAAGTCAGAATACTAATAGAAACTATACACACAAGAACCTAAATGTGGTCCTGCTTGAAAACTGGCTTTAATAGTTTAATTTTGAACAGCTTAATTTCACAATGATCGACACCACAGTTGTAAGGAAACAGTTATGTAGTGTGCACTTACAGTTACCACTAACCAGCTGTCATCTTTTTAGATCTCCTTTGAAGATCATTTCTGAATTTCCCTGCTGAATTGTATGTCCCTGCAGGGAAGTCTTCAATTATTTCAAACATCCCTGCTGCAAAAAGGACAACGATTTTCAAAATCCCTACTGGTAACAATAATTTCCCGTTAATACACGAAATCCCTGCCAAGTAAGGTCAACCATTCTAAAAACCCGTTTGCACAACAAATTTCCATGAAACACTCCAACAATTTTAAATATCCCGGCCAGAAAGGTCGATTCGATTCGAAAATCCCCGCGAGCAAAAAATAATTCCATCCATTTGAAATTTTCTGGCAGAAATATTTTGTCCCTGGGAAGAATCTTCCCGTCTTCCCACAAAAATCTGTCCCCTGCCATCAACAGTGTATGATAGATGCATTTGATTCCCAGGAAGCCTGTAAGGTAACGTCCATGTCATTAAAATTCGTCAATTTTTGGTAGACAAGTGCAGGGCACAAATAGAAAACGGTTTATATTGTGAAAGTTGCACATATTTATGCATAATATCCGACATACGGGCAACCAAATATGTCGACAATGAAGTAACCGATTTCGGTTACGTCATCATGACAGACATTCCTTCATAGATATTTTCTAGAGTTTGAGAGAAAATTCGAAAATTCACTTCAGATTTTCAAAAAATGATTTCATAAAATGAGCAACATTTTAAATCTGGTGGGTACAATATCATTGACTTTTCGAAAGGTGGTACAGACTAATTGTATCTGCGGAATGTTTGAGTAATTTTGAGAAAATACATAATTAGTATGCAGTAAATCAGCGTAGTCACGCCAACTAAATGTAAAAATGTGATAAATTTTCTTATTATTTTACCTTTGTTGTCCTTACTATCCTACAAATTTAAAATTTCGAAAATATTTATGTAAATTTTGAGCGAGTTCTAAATTACTCAAATATTCCGTGAAATTATTTCTGAACCACCAAGAAAAATTTCGGCAATATTGTACCCACCAGAATAAAAAATTATACAAATGTATATATATATATTATATTTATTAAAAATTTAGAACTTTCAGGAGTTGAATGAAATTAAAACCTCAAGAATGCTAAATTTCGATAGAATTTGATGCAAGAAATAAAAAACTAAAATGTTTTCTACGTGGTTAAAGATACTTTGTTAGGCATTTATCAAGATCCGGAAGAATAAGGGTAACTGTATTTTATGTCACGGAGGAGCTCATTCTAAATTTTCAAACTTGATTCAACAAGTTTTCTTCGGTATATGCAAGCCAAATACAAGTAGTTGAAACCAAACGTATCCGATTTTTGATTTTTTTTTTAAATTAATTAGAAGTCCTGATTTGAGAATTCAATAATCTGGGCACCCTGACCACGAGGCAGAGTTGGAACAGACAGTGCTTGCCGTTTAGTATTTTATTTTTGAAGGTTTTTTTTCTATTTTCCTTTGGAACACTGAGCTTCTTATCCCTCAACTGATTTAGAGGGTTCCTTCAGAATCCCTCACTGTTGGGAATTCTCAATAGTAACGACTTTGTTCGCTTAAGAATTTTCAGTGCGGGATAAATTGGGACACTGAAAAAGCTCTATCCCACCTTGTTTGAGTACTCTAAAGCTTAGTGCAGTTCTGTTTAAAAAGCTGGTTTTTTATTTGATAGAAATTATATTTTTGGAAATTGCTCTTCCGACTCTCTCTCACTTGGTCAATGTGAAACTTGCCGACAAAAGTAGTTCCCAACTTGTATTTATATATTGCGTTCCGTCAAATAATAATGAATAAAATGTTTGCCGACAATAATATTTACTGGTTAAATGATTTTGAATAAACATTTGAAAAAATATTTTATATTTCCTGCCCTATTGTTATAATTTCTAGTAAGTACGGAACGTGTAGGATACAACTTCCAAAGTAATGAATATGCAGATAGAATCAAGTGTACGTCATCATTTAATAAATCTAGACAGCGGTTTTTGGGCATAATTTGACAATATTGTGGAATGTTTTACATTCCGGTGCATACGTAGTGCTTTTTGCAGGGGTTTACGTTTCTAAGAAAGTTATTGACAGCAAAGGAACTATAAAGTACAGGAATCTGTTTTTTAAAAATAAAGCACACGTGTTTAAAATAAACATGAATAAGAATGATTTTGCGGCAACGGAAGTACGTACGAAACGTTTGAGTAAGATTACCTAATACTAATAATAAGATAAGAAGTTATGACTTGTAATGGGCCATTTAACTAATTAAATACCTTCGTAGTTCCTGACGATGGTAGCCTGTCAGTTGAACATGCACGTACTTGTGTAACAAAGTTAAGAGTAACAAATTTTGAAGTCAATTAAATCTGTTTAATTTTTTACAAGAAATGCTCACATCAATTTTAATTTTGAAACCTTTCGCAGAGGTGATCAAAAGAACCAGATGTTTGATAAACATTTCAGTGGTAAATATAAATTTCTGCTTACCGCGGTCCCACGTTTGGAGAAAATGTAGTCGGATTGTTAATTTGATGTATAATTTTATTATTCCCAGCTATAGCAGCCGATGTCGTTAAGATATCTCGTATCATTCTCAACGTTCCCTGTCCTTTTCCCGAAATTGTTGATCTCACTACTTGACGCCGTTTTTAATTATTTTGGAACACAGCCTCATGCACGACTTTTACTCGAATTTTTGATTTTGTGTTTTTCTGTGCTGAATAGTTAAAATTATTCATAGGTAGACTAATTGTTTCATTAAATTAGTTTGCAGATCTATCACTCAGACAATTTCGACAGTTACCTTGATGAAAAAATCTCCCGATGTACGTATTTATTTCTATGAACTAAGTGAAAAATGAATGAAAAATATTTTGTAATAAATTGTAAACAATTTTTTTTTAAAGAAGTAGAATGCTGGAATTTCTTCTTAAACAGAATGTAACGCATTTTATAAAAGAGTTTAGAGATTTTGAAGTTTCATTGGAATTTTAGCAGCAAAAAGGCAGCAAAACTATCATTCGATTCCTGAAAAGTGGGGAGGTAATGGCATATCATGCCCCTCCCTGAATGTTTTCGATGGGATAACGAACCCCCTGTCCCCCTATTCTGGAGTGCGTGATAGGAAACATTTTGACAACAATGCATGCATCAGGTAAATAGGTCCGCTTTCCAAAGTAAAGTCACTCTGTATTCAAAATTTCGAAAAATTCGGGCGACGGAAGATTTAACGAAACTTTGGCGGAGATTTCCAAAAAGAGAGCACTACGCAATCAGTCAATCAGCGAAAAGCTATTTCATTTCTCTACAAGTGAAATTAAATTCATTGGACATTTTGAACCCCTAGTAAAAGATTAGGATGCGGCAATCCTATATTAGCAATTTGTTTATACTGTTATCATTTTTTTTTCCATTTTGGTTCATGGTTTTATTAAACGGTAATTCCAAGATACACAACGTTATTTAGTTAAGTATAGGCTGTGTTTGATAAAGGGAAATTACAAATTCGTGCTTCTTTACAAGATTCTCTAGCAAGGTTCTAGCTTAGTTTAATTGTCATTCCGCTGATCGAAGACCTATCCACATTTGTATGCTTCCAGCTGATGTATCACAGGAGTGGCTTATGTTCCCAGCTTTCCAAATGGTCTGGGTCACTATATCAGTTTGGTAATCTTATGTCAATTCCTTCATTACTTGCTCTGAATGTAAAGCGTAAGCAGTTCCAGTATAGTTCGAATTTACAAATATGTCTGTTAATTTGACATTTAAAATAATCCATGTAGATTATTTCGAACAGTTTCTGCTTTAGCCTGTTTTTTGGTTCAGTTGTAATAGGAATGCTATTGAGTGCCATGTATATGTCTTCGTAAATAACTGCATAACACATATTGAACACATGAACTAAACACTGATTGTGGAAACTGTAGCTTGGATATCCCTTAATCTTCATTGCTTCTTCCCAAGTTTGTCCTGCTCTTGTAATTAGTCGAATCGCGTATTTCCACATATCTTCAAAATAAGGACAGAGTACATAGTGTTTTGCATACGTATTGAATTTGTTACATAATGGACAGTTTTTGGTTCTGCGTAACCCCATCTGGACTGCCATGACCGGTGTGCAGAGGGCGTTGTGCCAAATTTTCCAAACGATTTCTTCTTCTTTCAGCCCTTTACACAGTTTTATGTGGTTCCAATAGTAGGCTCTAATTTTTGACACTATGTCCTGGTTGAGTTTAAAGGACGACAAGTTCCACATACATATGGAGTAGATATTTTTCGAATTGATACTGATGTGGTTTTGCTCCAGATCGCTGAAGAGTTCATATGCACACTCATCTTCTTGTTTCCCTTGAATTTTGTTATAAACCTTTTTGTACTTACTTTGTATGTTAATTAAGGATCTTAATTTGTGGGCAGGTATTTGCTCCTGGCCCCATCCAAGTAAAAGACTAGCAATAGATGTAATTCCTACATTTTTTAGAAATTGATACTCCGACGATGTTACATAATGTAGTACACTTAAGTTCTCCATTTGTTCAGGGGTTATTTGGGTTATTATTAACTTTGTGACTCGTAGGTAATTCATTAGATGTTTGTAAAACGGAGTGTGGTCTTGACAGTCACCCGCTTTAAAGTATTTTGAGATCCTATTTGACATGTCCTGACAAAAATAGGGGTTAAAATGGCCTTTGTGACACTTTATCGCTTGTCTTATGCGAAATGACATTAGAGTTGCTTTGGGGTTTTTGGCATTGAGACCCCCATGTTCGGGTCTTGCATATATATAGAATCTTTTGACCCAAAATTTACCTTCGTTCCAAAGATAGTTTTCGACTCTTTCAGTAACTTTGCTCAAGAACTCTTCTGGGGGATCTATCACTTTTAGATGGAACCAGAGTATGGGAAGTATGTATGTGTTAAGAATTTTCACCTTTAGCATGATATTCGCGTTGGGAACTCTGGTTGCGTAGAAACTCAGTTTTGACATGAATTTGGTCCATAATTCTTCCCAATTCTTTTGTATGTAGTTTCCATTTCCTAGAAATATTCCAAGAATTTTTGTTCCAGAAGTTATGATAGGAAAGTGGCAGGTAACTACCCTGGATATCCATTGTCCTAGAAGGAGGCAGCTACACTTGCCTCGGTTTAGATTCCCCCCAGAAAATTGAAAGTACGTAGACAGTTCCTCCTCCAAAGTGCTGAATTGTTTAAGTTTGCTTATAAATATATGCGTATCGTCCGCGTATGCCGATAAATAGGTTGTTGGCATTAATTTATAAGGTGCTTGCGCAATTTCGGGCATCCTTGCATTGATTCGTTTTAATAAAATCTCACTTGTTATTATAAATAGTAGACTTGCTACTGGATCTCCTTGCTTGATTCCCCTATGGACTGGTATCATCGTTGTCAACATTGAACCAATTTTTATTATTATAATATTATGTCTGTAGAGGATTTTAATGCATGTTGTAATTATTTGAGAAAGTTAAGCACGCGTAACGAAATTCACGATTTATATTGTCGAATGCACTTTCTTGGTCCAGAGATACGATTGCACCTTCCTTTATGCCTAGTGTTGCATCTCGAAGGAAGTTCAGGTTATCGTAGATTGATCTGTTTGGCACATTACATGTTTGGTAACTTCCTATTATGCTACCTAGTACTGGACTAATACGGTCTTTAAATGCAATTGCTAGAATTTTGTAATCAGTATTACACAAGCTAATGGGACGATAGTTTTTGAGGCATGAAGGGTCACCTTTCTTAAATATTAGAGTAATTATTCCTGTACGCAATGACATCGGGAGTTCTTTTAGCTCCATGCTCTTATTAAAGAGCCACATAATTATAACTTTATAATGTTCAGAGAAATGTTTGTAGAACTCAGATGTTAATCCATCTGATCCTGGTGATCTCCTGTGCTGTAGTTTTCCGATCGCTTCATTAAATTCTTTAACACAAAAGTAAGGATTTAATCTGGTTCTTTGTTCCTCTGAGATTTTCGGGAGTTCCTTCAGATATTCTATATGATTAGTGCCTAGTTTATTTTGCAATGCATACTTATTATCGAAGAACTTGTGTACATATGTCAGTCGGTCCTGTCGAGACATCCCAGATAGTGCTGTTTCAATGTCTATTGTTTTTTTCCCATTAGGGAGTTTATATAATTGCTCAGTATTAGACTTGGTTGCTAGCTGGTCTATCATTTCATTAAAGAGGTCACATGAGTTACTCCCTGCATAATCTGTGGCTTCAGCTATTCGTTGGAATTTCCTAAGCTCTACATTCGTCTGTTTGTTAATTAGCTGTTGTACGCACATTGCACTTGCCTGTATTTCCTTTTTAAGAATTTCGTAGTCTCTTATCTCGTTGTTTTGTTTATTCAAAAAAGATTGCAGCAGCCGTTCAGCTTGATACACAAACACTTCATTTTGCAAAAGATCGTTATTGAAGCGCCATAAAATATTGTGTTTTCTGTTGGTTAGTTGAATTTGAAGCTCTACAAGAGAATGGTCACTGAAAGATGTATATGTGTTGCAGGATATAAGAGAGTTAATGAGCTGGTTACATATATAAAAGCGGTCAAGACGAGCTTTGGGTTTGTGTTTAAGTGTACCAGTATGAGTCATTGTTTTGCCATCCGGGAAGAGATATCTATACGCATCATGAAATGTGCGGTTGTTAAATAGTGCTAGCATGATTCTTTGAAGTTTGGTTTGCCCTTCTTTAGAGTTTATCCTATCTTTCGTTGCATCATCTACATAATTCCAGTCACCCGTAAGAACGACATGGTCTTTCGATTGAATAACTTTTTCCAGAACATTGCATAGTTTGTAGGCTTCAGTATCTTGATGTGGCATATGATATATATACTGTTATCAGCATGTATTTCTCCTACTGATAAGTGGTCGCAAGATAAATTGTCCTTTCATTGAGTTTTTGTTTTTATGTTCGACAATGCTTTTCAAATTAAATGGATTTCAAATTTTTAATTTAAACATTTGGGAGGTATTGTGATTTTTGAAACCCGTCTGAAACTTTTGATTGGGGATTTGATTGATGAGGCAACAAGTAGATAGTTCTATTAAAACCTACTACAATGAAGGTGAATACTTACTAACGTTAATTGTTCTGGATGCATTTTTTATGAGAAGTGAAATGATCTACAAGCAGTTTTTACAAAAATCAAAGTAAATCCCCAAAATTCAATAAACGATATGGTACATGTATCTTATTTGTGCTTAAATAGGAACTGCAACTCTGTACGGTTCCACAGACCCGGCTTTTAAGGAAATTGTCAATTCCGCTCAATCTTACTGTTTCCTATTGCTTCTTTTGTCTTTTGTCAATACTTTAATTGGAAGTATCTTTAATCATAAAATTGGACTGCAGGAGTAGTCCAGCACTGAATGTACTCAACTACCATCGTTGAGGAATGGCTTCAAAGCCCAGTGCCCCTGCAGTCGCGGAGGTGGGAGAAAGAGAGAGATAGATGTTGGGTTCTGGGGGATGTACTGCTAGCTAGCAGGCGCCCAACACTCACTTAATGTGTGTGGATGTACCGATTCTCTCGGAAGAGGTGTGCCTGTCATAGCTAGACAGTGCACCCTCAGTGCGTCATGAGTTAATCTCCTTCTATGTTACCTTGCTCTCTCCCCTCCATAGATTAAGCAAATTAGGTTAAATGGGCTGCGTCCCAGTAAGCTAACATACAATGTAAAATCTAAAAATGTAAAACTTGCAATGTACGGATGATATGGGCTCAGCCCGAAAAGAATCCTGAATAAAGAAATTATTAATCATAAAATTGTCTTCATTATGACATGTGACTCACATTGCATGTGTACATAAAGCACTCAAATTTTGCATTATCTGCGAAAACGTTTTCCATCGGGATGTATTTATGTATGTATGTATGTATGTCAGTTTGTCAGATATAATTGTGGAAACAAAAATCTTTTAAGGTGGTTTTTACTGAACTATTACAAAATGAAAATTTGCACAGTGATGAAGAAATATACACAAATTATTGGGGTAAGAAAAAAATATATATACAAAATCCCATTGGCGGAGCACATTATTTTTGTGCTACAGGAAATTACATCGCAACATCTATGTATTAGGTTGTAGCAAAATGCTGTGCCTACACTTTGGTACACTGTCCTTCTAACCCACACCTGACGTCACTAATGCGTATACTCCGTTACTTGTAAGTAAAATTCGGAGAAAAAACTATTAAAACGAAATTTATTAAAACAAATGTAATCTGAAATAAAGTAATAATGAGATTCGATTTAATTTTCAATGGCAAAAGTTGTATCCAAGTGGTGTTCATGTATTTCAAGCTATACTTCGAACTTTCCAGTCTCGTGAATGTACCCTCAAGCCATTGATAAATCCCAACCTCCTGAAGCCGCCGAATGAACTGAATAATACCAGAACAACCTTTTCATGAATTGAGGGCGTATCCACGAAACATGGGCAGTATTCGCTCTATCCCTTTAATAAACCGTCTCGATGTGACAGTTCTTCTTCGAAATTCAGGGACAACGAATTGATCTATATCTGATTCGTAGGCTATGTAGGCCGATCGATTACATTGAGCAACGGCGTCCTCAATGGTGGCATTTTGAAAATTAAATGAGATACTATAGATTCCTTGAGCCATTCTATCACCTGCTTTGATTCATTGTCAAACAATGTTTCTGCCTGATTTGAGATTAATGCCTGCACTTCATAAGCATTAGACTCATCATTCATTTGAATTCCATTAGCGCTGGGTTGCCCAGAAGTGCGAACTGTATTAAGGTAGATGTCGTCCCTAGCAAAAGCCATTTCCTTCGTGGTGTAACATCTGTTGTTAAAATACTTTTATATCTATTTATAATAATTATAACCATAATCATCAATACTAAAACTATAATGTTAAAGGACTTGATGAGCTTCTTCGGGAGTCTGTGACTGTGATACTGCTCAAGCAAAACTTCTAAAGGAAGTAATATGGATTGAGACGACGAGAGTTGTATATTGGTGCCAGCATACATAAATTACAGACAAAAAGGCAACAAATGTTAGTAGGGTAACCCCAACTGTTACCCCGAAGGGCTGGTAATAAACCCCAAATGAAGTTTCTTGAATGGAACCGTCACAGGTAAAGAATTTGAGGCCTTCCGTCCGAATCGGAGTGTACTCGCTCAGACCTGGAACTGGGAAAGCTGGGAATAAAATATTAGGCATGCATTTCGGAACGTATTGATAAGCATAAACTATCGAAGGTTGATAAATGACTGAGATGTTTGACAGCTTTTCGTGCATTAAATGAAAAACAACGGCCAGAAACTGTCTGTGATCGTTGTCCAGAGTTGTGAAACGACCATTCCAATTAACGGATATTCTTAATCCGAAGGTGGGATTTATCAATTTCACTCCAATTAGTACTGCGTGATTTAAATTAATTCAGTCAGATTGAGCGTACACAGGGTCGTATTTCCTCATGCTAAAGTAAAATCTATCAATTCTAGACCGTAAAGAAGGAAGATTGTTTGTCAATTCTGCTTTAGTCACAATTGGGTTTCTTGGAATTCCTTTGGGGAGAATCATGCTATAGTAACAGGAAACGAACCAAGTATTAATGTAAAGTTGATTTTGATCCTTGGCTTTTACCACTGCAATTATGTTCAATCTCGTAAGGTCCAAATTTGAATAGTGATGTGGGTTAGAAATTAAATCTGCGTCAGTGCTGCCCGTTCACTTTCTAGTCTAGTCAATTCTAGTCCAGGATGTACTATTCTATTCTTATTCTATTCATATCTGCTTGTGACTTGGCTATTCTAGTCTATTCCAATTCCCTGCAAGTCAAAAAAATCCTAGTATATTCCAAGTCTATTCACCTATTCATTATACACCACAACCAAAAGCAGCTTCAACGAATGTAACGTTGCTGAGAAAGGAAAACTGCGTTTCTTTGAGTTTCCATGTACAAATCGAAAGGAACTTGCATCACGCGTGTTAGGTACACTCTTAAAGCATCATTATTACCCAGGTAGCGGAATTGGAAACAGCACTAAGCTGATAGTTCTGAATCGGAGACTGGTTTTTGAAGGAAGTAAACGTAGAATATTTAACTGAAGTTTTTTCGATGAGCCTGAGATCGTTGAAGCAGAGCTTCTACGCGCCCCCTGTGCCCGGGCCGAGGGGTCTAAATCAATGTCATGACCTTGTACGTTAAAGTTATGTGGAATAAAGTAGGTTAAACGGTAGTTTGAAAATTTGTAAAGCCAAAAAACCTGAAATTCATTCAAAATATGTTTCAGAGGCATCTAATTGCATGAGACATGCGCATAGTAAGACAGTGATTAGGTAACTTTGATCCTCCGTGAAATGCAGTTGACCCCTCCCTGAAATTTCATTTTTTTTTATTTTGACCCCCCCCCCCTGGAAAACAGGCCTTGTACATGTATGAATATGGCTGTAATTTAAGCTGCCTTAAGGATGAATCTTGGAACTGCGATTCTATAAATGTGTTTTTTATATTTTTGGTACGAATATTTTTTGAGCGAATTTTTCCTCATGTTCGGATTTTCGGTATGGGAATGTCGACAAGTGTTTTTAGTAATTATCTGGACGGGACTGGTATTTTGTTCATATGCCCCGATTTTCGGGACCGGGGACGTTTTTTAAAATATTTGGGGACGGGACGGAGATATGGTTTTTTCACCGTGTCCCGATTGTCGGGACGGGACTGGGGACAAAGGGTTTGAAAAAATATCCGGACGGGACGGAGACGGGACAGGAGTTTTGTCCCCAATAGAAGCTCTACGTTGAAGTACTAGGAGTAACACCTTGTTCCGTGACAAGGTTTGGTTCATCCGGCTGTGGCTTGGGATCTGCGTTACTCAATTATTTCGTGTTTGGTTTTGAAAAATTCGACGGAGGATTATTTAGTTCAGATCTTTTTTGAAAATTACTGCTGGCGTCCAAGAAGCTGATGTGGTGTTGTAATGGCGATTGGCGACAGATCAGCTTTAATCGTGAAATACGTTTCGCAAATGTGGGGGGATTTCTCCCCGTTTTGGGGGGATATTAATATTAAAAATCTTGTCTTTTGTTACTGCCACACATAAGTTTTGAAATCCCCGAACTCCGGTCGTGTAACGAAAATCTAGTTTTTTGTTAAAGTTCTGGTTAAATCAAAGGATGTAAGGGGATCCTCATGAAACTTGGATAAATTGGTAATAAGGATAATTTGGTTAAAAGTGCCATTAGAAACGCTAACTAAGTATTTAATGAAATCTAGTCTATTCCCTCTATGTTAACATTCTGACTATTCTAGTCGATTCTATTCTTTTTTAATTTGCAGCAAGGCTATTCAAGTCTAGTCTATTCAATTTGCTCCTACAACTTGGCTATTATATTCAATTCCCTAGTTTCCTAGTCTAGTCGGACTAGACTAGGGCAGCACTGATCTGCGTATCCCAGGTTGTTCCTATGTATTTTTTTATTTGGTCTCAGGTACGCCGTCAAATGAACAAAATACTGTGGCGACGGGCGATAATTGCTCTGTCGCAAGGCGGCTTGCAAATACTTGGCAAGTACGGTAGTTTCGGTTGTGAAAGCATTTTCTGGAAGCCAAACTAAGATGGAATGACAATTTTTTAATTTTGAAGAAACGTATTTTTGTTGATTACTTATCACAGTTACATTGTTTGTTATTTGTTTAAAATATTGTAGTGGAATATTGAATGGCTCAATCTCAACGAATTTCTCGAAAATGAAGATTTTGCAAGAGCATGATCTGTACACACTTAGCCATATATTCGTATCCGCAAATGTTAGGGTCGTATAAGTAGCAGCATTAGATTCATAAAACAGCAAAGCTGAAAATAATACATTTGACCAAAAAAAAGAACTTTCGATGAAGTTAAACATCGGCGTTCACAGACAATGCTGGTCACCTGTAATAATAATAATGATACGCTGGGAGTTTAAAGTTTTAACTTATTGTTAATATTTATTTATCACAGTAGAGAATGCTCTACAAATGTGCATAAACATTGCTCAAAAATAAATTTGGAAGTATGTTTATGGTTATCATATTTTTTAACCTTGAAAATTTAATACCTTGATAGTTTTATAAACAATTTTTTATTTCATTTATCAAATAACACCTTTCATGGAAAACAAATTTCATTAGATTGACGGAATGTTATGAAAAACTCAAAATTATGACTGAGTTTGCACGCTAATCATTCGCATGACTCATTAGCACTAAGTATAAACAGAACATGTCTAAATAGAACTGGCTTAATAGAATTCGATTTTTATGAATACGCACAATAGAACTTCAGATATTCGTGACCTGAAATATGCAAATAAATTATCCGAATGTGTTTATAACTTTTATTCATTATGTTCCATTAAAAATTAGAATCAAGTGTCTCAATTATGTCCTTCTAATTCTATATTCAATTCAAGCAGCGCTAGCGCCACTTAAAAGTTTACAATGTCCGTATATCTGTGAGTCTGTCTATGAACATGATTACTCTGGAATCCGTTTTTAGATTTTGTTGACACTAAATCTCCAGGCATATAGCTAATGAAGGAGCTCAATCGGTCAAACCGATTCTGGGTTACCCGAGTATTTTACAGCCACCTTTACAACCAGTTATACGACGTTGTCCAAACTTACTAACCATGAACAAGGCCTTGATCAAACCTTTTTGAAGTTACCCGAGTTCTTCAAAAATTCAGTAACCCGCTATTCGATTTTGTTCAAACATAGTCTCCTGGCATAAATCTTGGAAGAATTCGATGATGAACGTAATCGGTCGAACTCTTTTGAAGATACACACTGCCCATTTGCAGTGGCACGCCTTTATTGGCTGTGCCATAAATTGCTGCGAAGCGACAATTTTTAGTACATTGATCGTGCTTGACGTCTCTGTTTCTTCATGTCTGTGTGTAAGATAACGTGAGAAAAAGTAAACTTATTTTGCACGAATTTTTCCCACTACTGTAGTCGGTCATAAGCACGAGACTTATTTGTTTTGGAAAATAATGGTTGACACGAGTGACCTCCAGAAAATAGTGTCACGCAACTCCACAAATATATATTATTGTGTATTATACATATATATTACACTAAAAATAATTATATATACAATATAAAATTGGTACGAGCAGTTATATAAAACGAGCACTGCTCAAAGAGTATCTGGTGTAAACCTTTTGCTTCAAAACAATTGTGCCCCACCCCTACGCATACATAGCAATGTGAAGGGCTGGAAATAGGCTAAGATGGCTTATGACCATCTTTATTAAACCTAACTTCCTCTCCCCGAAATCTCGTAAGGTCTAAATTTTCATAATGAAAGGAGTTAAAGCCCTCAAATGTACTGTTAAGATGTAATTGAGGATTGAAATATTTATATGGAAAGTCGTGAATATGAAGAGGGGGAGAATTATTTTTATTCTCTTGTGTGCGTGTGTATGTGAGAGGAACTGTCGTAGAGACTATACAAATAAGTGCGTATGTATACTAAGGGTGATTCTCTATGTCTAGCTTTATTGTCTGATTCTCTCTCCTTATCTCCTTCTTCCTTCTCTCTTTCCCAGCTACTTGTTACATTTCTTATGGTGACACACGTTTATATAGGGAGTCTGAATTCATGACTTCAGCCTCCCTATATATGTACACATGTGTATATCATATACTATACAGTACATATATCAAGCATGTATCATATACTTAACATACTACGGGCAATTGAAACGATGTCTCATCGTTTAGTAAATGAGTATCTAAAAGTATATGTGTTCATATTCATTTTCATGTGTTCATATTTCTTGTATTAGTAACTTGTCTTCTGGAATAGCGGAGTTTCTTCTCTTGTGTTGACTTGTTGGTAGTTAAATCTTGAGCAGGATTAAGTAGTGAATTATATTAGGTTCTCTAGAACTTCTCGGGGTCGATAAAAATTCTGTCTCAGAATTTTAAAGTGTAATCCAGCTAAAGTTGGTCATACAAGAATACGGGATGTACACGTACAGGGTGAGTTGAATATTTTAATATTTGTGGGGGCTGAACTTAACTGTGTAAAATTAATACTACGTAACCTATTGTGTTATTAAGTGAATCAAAAGAGATAAAGAAAATTTATGTTGTCCCTAGTGTTTCGAATGGGGAGGATTATTGATCCAAGGCCGAGTGATCAAATCGGTCCAGGATCGGTGAAAAATGAAAAATTGTGAGAAGCTTCTCGCGTAAGTGTGTGTACTTAAAACTAAATAAGTAGGGACTTAAGTATGTATGTATATGTGTATATTAGGTGGTTATAATATATTGTGTATACGTTAATGATGCAATTTAAAGACATATTAGTAATTGTGCAAATACGTAAGAACTGTATAAGTGAATCCTTAATATGGTAGTATACAATTAATTATTAACTAAACAATATTCAAATAGTGTATATTATACTTAAATCAATAACTATTAATTAAATTAAAATTAATTTCAGTGGTGGATGTCTAGATTCATACTGATGGAGCAGTAACTGGAGCGTGTGGCCGGGACTTTATCGGATAGGACCGGAATGTTCAGCCAATAAGTATTCCTCGGGAACATACAACAGGCATATCTCAGTGAGTGAACTCTAACGTCATCTGAAACTTAATAATTGTTTGTATTAGTTTTACTAATCACATTAAACAAATAGTGTTATTAACAAGAACGGTGTTTCTTTTCTTTGGTCCACAGGGTGACAAGAATTTAAATGATTCCATCATCAGCGTTTATGACCGGCTGTCATCAATATCTGAGTGTTAGGGCGGTAGGTCAGGGCAAACGGGTCTGCGGGGTAACTGACCCTTACCCTCGTAGATCCAGGGAAGTTGGTTGAGTGGTGCAATTTGAAGGGTGCTATGTTCGGAGGTTTTATTCATTACACTTGCAGCCTTGATGGTATTGATGGGCTCAAGTGCCCAGGAAACGACCTGGAACCTCGGGAGACGCTGCCAGAGCATGGGCCAGCAGGTGTAATGGTGAAACTTGCGTGCATATCATTTGGTGCACCGGTCCATGGTAGGACCAACCAATTTTCCGAGGATTGGGCTTTAGTGAGCTCAATAATGTATTTTCAATTTTCATTTTCTGTGTGGTGACTGTAAATATTATATTGTTGCCTGAAATAATGTCACCATTTTCTTTGGCTTAACGAGTGTGCAATGGAATAAATTTTCTACGGTGCGTATGTGACGTCTGGTAGAACGGCGGAATTCGGTGTCATCGCGTGTATGGAATGTGGTCGGAATAATTCGATTGGAATCTTCCGCTAGTAATTGGTGTTGAGTTCGACGGTGTCTTTTAGGTGGTAAATCAATAGCGGGTAGGGTAGGCAAGGCCGTTGTGGGTGGCACAGGTGTGGATAGTAGAGCTGACCTGTATGAAGGTCGAGTAGGGCTCGTATGTACCGCATTAGAAGGGTCCGCAGGCATTGGGGGGAGGGTACCTCTTGGGGGAGGGGTACCTCCCATAGGGGGTGGGGTGGGGTGTGGAGCCCCCAAACCAGGTGGATGCAAACGGGTCATGCCCGAATTTTCCGGCTTTAAAGACTCTGAAAAATTATCCGGGGTGGAAGGGGTCGTGCGGGGAGGGTTGATTGTAGCGGTTTTAGGCGTTTCTTGTAAATGTGTGGATGAATCTGGTACTTGCATAGCTGGGGTAGATGTTAATATGGACTGAGTGGTGAAGCAATTGGGTCTATCAAAGTATCGCTTGAGTCGTGAAACATGCACTGTTAAAGTTTTCATGGATGTACCTATAGAGCCTCGGATCGTGTAGTTGACGGGAGTCGGGATGGCGATGATACTGAAAGGCCCTTTCCATCGTGGTAGTAACTTCTGACTTGTTCCAGGGATTATAGAAGTATGTTCAAGAAGAACATTATCACCTATGGCATAGGACACATCTCGGCGGGATCGATTAACTCGTTCCGCATATTTTAGGCGATTGCGGTCTAAAATGTTGTGGGTAAGGCTCCATAATTTCTCCATGGAATGTACAATATGATTCTCTGGTGTGTAGGTTGGGAACGCATTTCTGAGCGGAGTCCTGGCATGGAACCCATGAAGGAGATAAAACGGTGTAAAGCCATGAGACTGATGAGGCATATTATTAAGTTGAAAAGTGAGCGCTGGTAATGCCCGTGTCCAGTCAGACTTGGTGTCTGCGACGTACATGGCAACACAATCCCCCAAGGTCTGATGTGTTCTCTCAACTAACCCTTGGCTTTGCGGATGGAATGCAGTTGAAAATTGTATATTAAATTGGAAGACTTTAGCGAGTTCTGTGATGACAGCATTATTAAATTCAGTGCCTTGGTCTGATTGAATTACTTCAGGAAGCGAATACACAGAGGCTATCCTATTCAGGATGAAAGTGGCGATGGCTTTGGCATCAACCGTTGGAACTACTTCCGTAACCAAGAATTTGGTTAGATAACAAGTAGCAGTAATGATGTATCTGGGGCGACCCTCGGGATTTGTAAGTGGACCTTGTACGTCAATTTGAATCCGCTCAAATGGTTTTAAAGGTATGGGAATATATTGAAATTCACCTGCTTGTTTCTGTCCTCTAGGAGTTTTGCGTCCTTGGCAGATTGCACAGGATTTGATGAATGTGTAAACGTCTCTGGACATAGTCCTCCAATGGAAGGATTCCTGTAATTTACGCAGGGTCTTAGTATGACCCATATGGGAGTGCTTATTATGAGATGAGGTGATGACATCAGTGACCATTTGTTTAGGGATTACTAGTAGAGATTCTTCGCCAGGGCGATTGTTATATTTGTATAGTATACCATCGTGAAGGGAATAATTATGTCTGAGTCTCCAATTAGCAGGTAGTCGTTGTATAATCCGCGCAATGGATGGATCCTTAAGTTGTTCATCTTTCAGTGTGGAAATACTGATGGCATTGATGGGGAGACAAGCATCTTCGTCCGTAGCGGAAAATTCTGGATCATTTAAAGGATTTCTACTGAGACAATCTGCGACACGGTGTGTAGCACCACGGACATACTGTATTGTAATATGGCATGAGCATGATCTGCATACGCTGCAGTTTAGGATTTAAATCGTCTTTGCTCTTCAAGATGTAGCAAAGGCTGTGATGATCTGTTTTGACAGTAAAAGGTATGCCGAGAAGGTATTCTTTGAGTTTGCTCGTTGCCCATGTAATTGCCAAGAGTTCCAATAGGCGTATGTGATATTTTGCTTCATATTTATTCAACTTTCTGCTCAGGTAATAAATGGGATGTTCGCGACCATCTGGTTGTAACTGAGTGAGATATGCTCCTAGGCCATGGAGGGAAGCATCCGTATAAAGGAAGGTGGGCTTGGCTGGATCGTAGTGAGCAAGGACCGGTTTGGAAACTAAAATGGATTTGAGAGTTCCAAAGGCCTGTTCGAATTCATGTGACCATTCGAAGGGGACATTGGCCTTAGTTAGTTCTCTAAGTGGTGCAGCTATTTGTGCAAAATGGGGAATGAAACGTCGGAAGAAATTGGCCATTCCGAGGAAGGATTGAACGGATGTAACATCCTTAGGTGTGGGCATGCGTTGTAGCGCCTGTAGGTGATTATCATGAGGTTGGAGACCATGACTGTTGACGGTAAATCCGAGGAGACTAATTTCTGTATACGCAAAGCTACATTTGGAGGGTTCGAATTTGAGATTATGGTCCGCAAACCGTTGAAAAATTTTCCGTAGCTTGAGAACATGTTCGTCGATGGTGGTGGAGCAGACCACAATGTCGTCAACATAGGATAGTGCAGTGGAGTATTTGAGGTCACTTAGGATCACATCAATTACTCGGCAGAAATGTGAAGGGGAGTTTTTCGCTCCAAATGGCATCATGGTATATTGATATTGTCCATTTTTTGTGATAAAGCTGAGTTTTTCTCGTGAAGCTTCGTCCACCGTAATTTGATGGAACCCTTGAGCGAGGTCTAATGTAGAGAAATATTTGTGGTTTTGTAGGCGGCGTAGGATTTCGTCTACACTGGGCAGTGGCCAGTGCATGGATTTGGTAATGGCATTGAGGGATCGGAGGTCAACAACCATACGTGGCTTTCTGACACCTTGGTCGTTAGGTTTCTTCAACACAACTATGACGGGACTCGTGTAAGGGGAGGTGGATGGTTCAATTATATTGTTGTCCAAGAGTTTCTTTATTTCAGCATCAATGAGAGCATCTTGGTATGCTCATGTTTTGTAGGCACGGTGTGAAACAATCTCTTCACTAGTCAAGTCTATTTTGAAGGGTAGAATAGAACATTTCCCTAATTCTTGGGGAGTAAATGCGAACGATGATCGGAATTCCGTGAGGAGTTTACGTAATTTATGTTGATCAGCTTGGTCCAGGTGTGGATTAATCTTGAAGGAATTGATTTCTTGTTGGAGTTTGGAGTCGCTGATGTCAATGGCATTTACAGGGACGGGGATCATAGATATGTCATCAACCAAGAATGGTGTGGTCTTTCCAAGTCCTAAACCGTCGGGTATGGTTATAGTCATTGACGTGGGGTTTGTCAGCAGCATGAATTTTGAGGTGGGTGATAAAATGGCATTGGGAGCTAAGAAATGGAATTGCGTATATAAGGAGGCGTGGGGTTTGAAATTGAGAGGAGTTGAACCTGTTGTCGTATGATGGATGGGGACAGTGACATGACAACGTGGGGGGATGGCATGGGTGCCTGCGACTCTAAGAAGTCCATTAGAGTCCACATGTGATACACAAAGGACCGAAAGCGGAATGCGTGGGTGAGATGCTGACGTTCGGGCTGTTAGGGTGCGATGATGTGAAGGTGCAGGACGAGGTCTGTGATGAACAGAAATACGACGTCGTTGGGGATGTGTAGAACGGAATTCATAGTCTGAACTGTCAGATGATGAGGGTGACGTAGCTGTGTCTGCAAAATGCATAGGCTGGCTGGGGTTTTTACGTCTATGATTTATAGTTTTGTTATTGTCTGTTTGGGTTCCCGTAGACTTTGGGGTTTCGTAGGTTTGTGTAGCTGAGGAGCATTGTTTGGGCGTGGTTGAGGTCAGATTGTCGAGACCATCAGCCGGATGTCTGGTAGACACTGTGGAGGGGATTGTGAAATCTGTCTGTAATTTCGTAATTGGATTTTCAAGTTTTGAAACTGGCACATTGCATTGTGCAGTGATGGCAGCCGTATGTTGCAATTGAGTATGGATGAGGGGCAAGGAGCCTGTAAACTTGTTATATAAAGTGTTTTGCTGTGTGTTGATGAGGAATCCTCCTTTTGAGTATAGAAAGTCCGTACCCAATATTATTTTAAGAGCTTTCGACGGGGCGACGATGAAGGGATGTAAAAATGTACACTTGCCAATTTTGAATTTAATTAGAGCAAGGCCTTGATTAGGCATGGAATTGCCAGATGCGTCGATAAGTTGTATATCGGATTTCGTAACGGGAGTTCCAGGAGGTACATAGGTCGGATGGATTAGGGAAGCAGCAGCTCCGGTGTCAATAAGGCATGGATGATTTTGATTTTGTATTTGTATGATGATTTTGAGGGAGCAGGAAAGGGATGAAATTTGTATCTTAGCAGGGTTATGAATGTAGATGGAAGGGACCATTAGTCTAGGATATCGGTTTCGTCCTGGTACTGTGGGTTGTCGAGGGAATGGATTGCGGGCAGTTGGCGGGGTGGTCCGCGTCCCGGCTGCCCTTGGGAGTTTAAACTTTGTTGACGGAATTGGGATCGTTCTCGAGCCCATTGTGCATAATGCATGGCTTTGGGCTGTCGACAATTATTTGCATTGTGATGGGGACGGGAACAGCGTCCACAGATGACAGTAGGCCGTCCGTTTGATTGGGTGATGGGATGTGGTGGAGCGGAGCGACAAACGCGTGCTATGTGACCTGGTCGAATAATTGTATCGTGGAATAATTGTAGCCAGGGTTCGGAGGTCGAGAGCGAGGATATGTAGCAACAGCCATAACAGTAGTGTCTTTGGATTCCAGTTTTTCTAATCTTGCTAAAAGGGTGTCCAACTTTGTGTCTAAAGTTACAGGAACAGTAGTTGTTGGAAGGGATACTGTAGAAGTTTGCATGGTTTGGTTGGAACAACTCTCATATTCCCTAAGAGCATCGAGTAAATGGGTGAAGTTTCGGATACGGTCATTCCAGGATTGTAAAAAGATATTGACCGTAGGGGATAACTTGGTCCGGATGGAGTCGACGGCGGTCTTCTCAGGTAGGGACTTCCAGTCAGTACCGGCGGCGGAACGAACACGGAGTGCAAATATTGTAGGCAATTCATTAGGATAGGGTGTCATGGAGAGGGCATCCAGTAGTTGACTCTTGCGGTCAGGAATATCTCGAGGCAGTTGGGCCAGGATGTCATCGCAGAATTGTGCATACGTGCGACGGGACGTGGAAGGGAGCACATAATAGTATTCAAAAAAGTCTTTTCCGGTTTTGGAAGCATCAGAGATGTTTCTGTAAATATAAGCCTTTTTGGTATCATCGTCGAGGATGTTCAATGCCTTGAAAAACTCGTCACAGCGTTTGATAAATGTCCGAATGTCTTCTGTGGATGTTTCACGGGAGGGGAATTTTGGCTTCTCAAATAAGAGCCTGGTAGTATCCATTATAGGAGCAGGGATATAGTGAGGGGATGGCGGTCTTGAGGAGGTTGCGTTAAATGGCGAAGAAGGTGGTGAGTCCGGTTGGACGTTTTCAAATATGTCTAAATTCCAGAAGGGGTTTGTTTATTCAGGTAATACTGTTGGGTCAATGGTAGGTGCGACGGCGGAAGATGTAAGTATAGTGTTATGAATAGAGAGTAGAGCGGGATTGTCTCGGACGGCTAAGGTGACAAAATGTTGATCCAAGGATGCCAGTGCTTCACGATATGCTTGTGGTGATTGGAAAGGATAATGGGAATGGGTATATTTGTCCTGTAACTGATACGTACGTACCAAATCGAGATAGTAGGCGAATTGAAGTAATGGGGATAAGTCGTTGCCTAATGTCTCAGAGGATTGAAGCTTATGATTCCATGTAGTAACTACGGGTCCTAGGCTTTCTGTATTAATAGAAAATGTTGATAACCGTGGGCCAGTTAAATATCGGACGGGCGTGGATGTTGAAGTTGTGGAAGAAGTGGTAATTGGAAGTGACGTTACGGGAACAAGAGTATTGGAATGTGTAGTTGATGTTGATGTGCTTATTATTAGTGAATCTGCAATTTCACGAAGTTCGTCTATGATGGTGAGATTAGCTGTATTAGATGGTTGGGAGTTAGTGAAAAGTCGAAGGACTCGCGTAACGACACGTTGAAACCCAGCACGGGAGGTGTAGTCAGTACCGTCAGGGTGTATACGAGTTGCTTGATGTAGATCTTGTAACAATTGGAGATAATATGGATATGTGACAATACTAGTTCCAGTAGAGTCGTGAAGATGTTTTTGACAGATCCGGTCGACGTATTCGTCGGATATTACCTCGAGGTTTGTTCGTATATTAGGAGGATTGGGAGTAGAGATGAGAGTTGTGGAGTGGGATGCACCCACACTGGTGGACTCGGGAGAAAAATATAAATTTGAGCTTACAGTATCAGAAGCAGCTTCAGCGGTGTCCGTGACGACGGCTGGGGTCGAAGTCCTGGCAGGAAGGAAGTCGTGGAATCCACCGACTGGTGTAGAAGGTTCCGGAGTAGGACCCTCGGTGTTGTCCCCCTCGGAGGATGAAAGTACCGGGGAGGGCAGGCTGGCGGAAGTCGAAGGCGTCGAGCGTGGAATCCCGGTTCGGCGTTTATGGAGCACGTCAAAGTCAGCTTCAGTAATGGGGTGAGGTCGAATGGCAGAATTTTGATAAAGGGGCAACTTGGTCTTGAAGATTTTATAATATCGATACTGGCATATCGCTTTCTCGATTGTCAAATGGGCGTATTTGTCACAGGCGATTTGTTGTTCAGCAAGGGAGAGTTCTACCAAATTGGCTTCTCTTTGTTGGACGACTATATAATTCCCTCCGTTATAACGCACAAACTCACTGTGACTGTGGGGTCGAGTGGTACGTAACAGTCGTATGTCGCGTGACATGGGGTTGATGCGAAAAACTTGGGGAATATTGGAGCAAAATGATTATATTATTGGGTGATTTGGAAAATGTCTTAAAATTTTGAACAGAGCTTTCGGCAGAGGCTTAACGCCACGGATAAGTTAATAAAATGTAAGATGAACAAGTAGCACTGAAGAAGTACGGGGAACGTCTATATTTTAATTGACAAATTAAAATATAGAAAACGTAGCACCTCCACCATGTTAAGATGTAATTGAGGATTGAAATATTTATATGGAAAGTCGTGAATATGAAGAGGGGGAGAATTATTTTTATTCTCTTGTGTGCGTGTGTATGTGAGAGGAACTGTCGTAGAGACTATACAAATAAGTGCGTATGTATACTAAGGGTGATTCTCTATGTCTAGCTTTATTGTCTGATTCTCTCTCCTTATCTCCTTCTTCCTTCTCTCTTTCCCAGCTACTTGTTACATTTCTTATGGTGACACACGTTTATATAGGGAGTCTGAATTCATGACTTCAGCCTCCCTATATATGTACACATGTGTATATCATATACTATACAGTACATATATCAAGCATGTATCATATACTTAACAGTACAAAGTACTGTTGTGTCTGGAAATATGTATCATGTTTCAAGACGATTGTAAATACAAGGGGAGCAACATATTTTCGGTGGTAAAAGCATCACAGCAGGGGTCGGATTTATATGGGAAGACGGAAAAAATCTTCTTAAGGGAAAAAATGTTTCCAGCATGGAAATTTTCAAATAGGATTGCAAACAGGGATTTTCAAATTTGTTGAGGTGTTTTACGGAAAGCAAATTTTGTCAACAGGATTTTCCAAATTTGTTGCCCTTTTTATCTGCAGGGATTTTTGAAATCGTTGAGGTGTTTTAATGAAAACAATTTTTGTTGACAGGGATTTTCGAATTTGTTGAGGTGATTTACGGAAATCATTTATTGTCCGTAGGGATTTTCAAATTTGTTGACCTTTTTCTGGGTAAGGATTTTTGAAATTGGTGTTTTACAGAAAGCAAGTTTTGTCAACAGGGTTTTTCAATTTGTGGATCTTTTTTTCAGCGGGGATTTTTGAATTTGTTGAGGTGTATTACGGAAATTATTTTGTCAACATGATTTTTTTTTCAAAAAGGGACATCACAACCAACAGGAAAAATCAAAAAAATCTTCTAGAAAGATTTACAACAATTCGACAACTGCATCACAGTTTTACTAAGATGGAATGACAATTACAAAAACAATTTTGAAGAAAAGTACTTTTGTTGACTAATTATCAAAGATACATTGTTTCCTTACAATATTGTAGTGGCATGTTGAATGGCTCAATTTCAACGAATTTTTCAAAAATTAAGATTTTGCAAGAGCAGGACGTACACACACTTAGCGAAGTATTTGTATCCACAAATGTTAACGTTGAGTAAGTAACAGCGTTGGATTCATGATACATCAAAACTCGAAGTAATATATTGAACCCAATACAAACAACAGTGGTACAGCCAAACATAACCTTTCACAGATGATACTGGTTAAGTGATAATTATATAATTATAATACATTATATACTTAAAATTCACTAGCATGATTTCATATAGTAACTTTTATATGGTTAATCGCAAGTTTAATACTGTTATTTAAATATCAACATTTATTTTCTATATTAGAAGTAAATGATATATAACGTTTCACAAACTTGCTCAAACAATCAAAATAAGGCTGAAAAATAGTTTCATGAGTGTGCTTTGTATAGATCACTGTTCAAAACAGAATTGATCTGAAAATAAATGAAAGAATAATTATTTTGGTTCTTTTATTTCTGATCCTTGAAAATTTTTCTTCGTCATGTAATATTTGATGTACTGACAGCAATAGCTTTAACCTCCGACTCAGTTTATTTTTTAATGTCTAATCAGTTAGGTCAACAGCTATTAACAAAACAGCAAAAAAAGAGAGGTTGCGTTTGTAAATTCCCAATGTATTACTGAAAACTCTTGAAACAATAAAAAGCAACACAAGTAAAATAAATGTCCAAATAGTTACCACATGGTAGGTTCCCAATGTCTTTGATCTTAATTTTAATATTCGATAATCCG
This sequence comes from Allacma fusca, assembly GCA_947179485.1. NCBI lineage: Eukaryota > Metazoa > Arthropoda > Collembola > Symphypleona > Sminthuridae > Allacma > Allacma fusca. The sequence goes on along the minus strand of OX359246.1, from coordinate 22,515,823 downwards.
TTTACATTCATATTACAAAAGTAACTACTTGTATCCGGTAAAGAGGTCAGCTTTCCAAAGTAATGTAACCTTGTATTCAAAGTTTCGAAAAACTGATTTGGGGTAACGTAAGAGTTGGTACAATTTTTGGCTGAGATTTTCGAACAGAAGAAAACGATCAGCGAAAATCAGCTATTTAATTTCTCCAGAAGCTCATTCTTCAACTCATGGGAAATTTCGAAACCCTAGTAAAAATTTTAGATGCTAAAATCTTGCATACGCAATTTTTTTATACCATTTTAACATGTATTTCTCCTACTGAGACGTGGTCACAAGACAAATTGTCCTTTCATTGAGTTTTTAAGTTCGTCAGTATTTGCCAAATTCAATGGATTTCAAACTTTTGATTAAAACATTCGGGAGGTATCTTGATTTTTGAAAACCGTTGATAACTTTTGATTGGGTGTTTAATTGATGGTGTAACAAGTAGTATCCACTTAATACCCTACTACAATGAAGGTGGATATGCTAACATTGCTCTGAAAAAATTTCCTATTAAAAGCAAAATGACCAACACGCAGTTTCTACACAAAACAAAGTAAATCCAGAAATTCATTAAACGATGCGGTACATGTAGCTCATTTAAATTTTAATAGAAAATGCATCTTTACGGTTGCACTGCCTCGGCTTGAAAGGAAATTCTCAATTGTGCACAAACATATTGTTTCCTATTCCTGTTTTTGTCATTTGCTAATACAATAAATACCATTTAATCATAAAATTTTCATCAAGATGACATGTGACTCGCATTGCAAATATAAATAAAGCTTTCTCAAATTTAACCTTATTTGCAAAAATAATTTCCAATCGTTATATGTATTTATGCATGTTGGTTTTAAACAGGTAAACAAAAAACTTTAAAGTAGGGTTCACTGATGCTACTGCACAAGATAACATGTTAGGCAATAATGAAGAAATATACACAAATAAATGAGCTAAGAAAAAGTTCTATTTACAAAACCATTGGACAAGAACAGGATATTTGTGTTACTGAAAATTATATCGGAACATCTATGTACTCATTTGTAGCAAAATTTTGTGTTGACACTTTCCATATAGCCCACTGATATCTCTGATATCACTTATATTCTCAGTATTCTTTTTGTTCCTTTAATAAACCGTCTCGATGTGACAGTTCTTCTACGAAATTCAGGGACAACGAATCGGTCTAAATCGGATTCGTAGGCTACGTAAGCCGATCGATTACATTGAGAAACGGCGTCCTCAATACTGACATTTGGAAAATTAAATGGCACTACTGTAGATTCCTTGAGCCATTCTATTAACTGCTTTGATTCATCGTCAAACAATGTTTCTGCTTGATTTGAGATTAATGCATGCACTTCATAGGCCTTTGACTCATCATTCAATTGAATTCCATTTGCTTGGGGTGCCCAGAAGTGCGAACTGTAAGGTAGATGTCGTCCCTAGCAAAAGTCATTTCCTTCGCGAGCTTCGCCATATATCTTTGTATTGGTGTATAAATTGTGTAGTATTTAATTTCCTTGAAAGTTTGTAAGTATTGCTTAGGAGATGGTGCTGTAACATCTGTTGTTAAAATAATTTTGTATGCATGTATAATGATTATGGCCATAATCATCCATACTAAAACTATAATGTTAAAGGACTTGATAAGCTTCTTCGGGAGTCTGGGACTGTGATACTGCTCAAGCAGAACTACAAAAGCAAGTATTATAGGTTGATACGCCGAACGTTGCATTTTGGTACCAGCATACATAATTACAGACAAGGAGGCAACAAATGTGAGTAGGGTAACCCAAACTGTTATCCCAAAGGGCTGGTAATAAAACCCAAATGAAGTTCCTTGGATGGAACCGTCACAGGTGAAGATCTTGAGGCCTTCCGTCCCAATCGGAGTGTACTCGCTCAGGCCTGGAACTGGAAAAACTGGGAATAAAATATTAGGCATGCATCTTGGAATGTATTGATACACATTAACTGTCCAAGGTTGATAAATGACTGAGATGTTTGACAGCTTTTTGCGTATTATATGAAAAACAACGGCCAGAAATGATCTGTGATCGTTATGTAGAGTTGTGAAACGACCATTCCAATTCACGGATATTGTCGATCCAAACGTGTGATTTATCAGTTTTATTTCGTTTAGTTTTTTTATTTCTTGTAGTATTACAAAAAATTATTAGCGTTAAATTGGAAGTATACATTGTTTTAATTTCTCATTCTTAGATAAAAGTCATCGATGTCTGACTTTACCAACGCTTGATTATTTTTCAATGCTCTTGGAATGTTATCTTCATCACAAATGACGTATTACTAATAAACTAACCAAAGACTGGATAATTCTGTTTTTTTCTAATGCAATTAATTATGTAATAAATTACATTTAGTTCAACTCTTTGTTGAAACTCTTTTTATTAAATAATATTTGCCGCGTTAATCAAATGTCATTAGATTGCTACAAACATTGTTCCTGCTTGGTTTGAAATTAAAGCATGAACTTCGTACGCATTAGACTCATCATTAAATTGAATTCCATTTGCTTTGGACCGAAAGAGCGAACTATACGGTAGATGTCGTCCCTAGCAAAAGCCATTTCCCTTGTTGTTCAGAATTGTCGAGGAGCACTTCTAAATTGTGGACCGGCTGACACGTGTAAAATTGCAAGCTATAGATTTATGCCAGAGCTACGCACAAGTACAAGTACACCACGAGTATTTCAAGTCAAGTTCGTGTTCGGGGTGAGGTCCAGTAAATAAATTTAAAACCATGAACGGTTTATATCAGCCTTATATCAGGCGCACCGCAGCATATTTTATACTTCTAAGCTGCTGTTATTTGTTAATTACCAATTGACCAGCCTGCGCGGAACAGTTTTGCCAAATCGCATTCTGCTTCAAAGGAAATTCAGGAAATAACTAGGGCATATTGATTGAAAATGCCCTGCAGTGTTTTCCCCCCCAGATGAAAATGCCCAAAATGCCCGACCACGTGCCTAAAATTGGGCATGTGGGCAGCTTTTGAAAATGCCCTGATTTTGGGAATTTTGGGAAGGATAAGTTGGGCATTTTAACGGCACCAAAATTGGATTACTAGTTTAAATTAGGAATCTCCAAATGTGTAGGAGCCCAGCAAAGGAAAAGTTACAAATGTGAATGTCTGATTATTCACTTGTTCGTTAATGTTAATTCCAGACACAGTGATAAATAAATTTAATTTCAATGCATAGGGGTGATACAATTTATGTCTACTACGAAAGTAAATTTCTGTCATAGCATGATTAATATGCAGAAAAAAAAATCGACTCTAATTACTGGGAAAATGGGCCGAATAAAAACCAATGTACATCCTCCACACAGGTCCCTCGAAATTTTGTTTTTAATAGTTCACCTGTGTAGAGAAAAAATTACTGTGTGGGTTCAAATTAGAACAGAAAACATATGTCTGATCGCAAATCAGCAACACAAATACATTTATAGGTGTATATGTATATTTTCAGCATTGGGGTAGCTCATTTTACATCGTTAGATGAGCCAAAATCACAACAATGATAATACCTGGCAAAACATTTTTCGAACGCTTGTCGATTTTCGACTGTCAAATTGTACAAATTGATTATTCTACTATTCTCCCCAAAATGTTTAATTGTCCCAGAACGAAAATGCCCAACATGTCCTTGTCCAATACGCCTTTCTGTGCCGCCCTCCCCTGAAATTGGAATTTCGGGCATTTTCATACCAATAGACCTTAGCTATAACAAAAACCTTCACAATGAGTCTTGTACCAGCGCAGCATATTCCCAAATTAAAAGATAAGGAATGTTTATAATGAATTGTAATACGAAATGTATAATGAAATTGTAATGCTGATTGGCAAAACACAATAAATCTGCATATACCTATATTCCAAACTTTTATAGCTGCTTTAAATTATTTATTTACTGTTTATTTAATATATTTTTTTTTATATCGGGTATGGGAATAAGAATAAAAATGCGGAGTATCATAGCAAGTTATTCAGTTCAAGTCCAGTTATTTTAGACAACTTGACTTGAACTTGACTTGAACTTGAAAAATTGTCTAAACGAGGTATCCGTACTTGTACTCAGTGCTCGGCACGGGTATGGGTAATACTCGGGTAAACGAGTACGGGTACGGGTATGGGTACTACCCGGGTACAGATTTTGTGTACCCAAACAATTCTGGATACTACCCGGGTACACTTCGGTAGGCTCAAAATTTTGGGTACGGATACAGGTATGGGTACGGGTACAAGGATTTCAAAATGGGTATATACCCACCGGGTACGGGCATAATGGGGTCATTGTACCCGAGTATTTGGATACGTTGAGATTTTAGACATTTTGATGAATTTTCTGCCATCATACCCGTTTGCTGGACACATCTGTCAGTATTTTTAGTATTTCTGAATACATATAGCTTATTGTTAATACCCGTTTCACCTTACAACATACAGTCAATGTTTTTTAGACTGTGTAGCTAAAACATATGCTTTTAGGGAAACGTTTTAGAAAGCATAAATAAATAAACACAGACGAGGAATAATAACAAAATAGAAGTGGAGAATAGGATTTACCAACATTTTGTACTACACGTCTTCATAATGTAGTATTTTGTCACTAAATACATAAAGAGTCTGTGTGACACACTTACATGATACTTCATTAGCCACAATTAATACAATTTACAAAATTGAATTTTGAAAAAGTTGGATGGCAAGTTATTTTGTGTTATTGGCAGTTGATTAGGACAAGGCAGATATTTGCAACAAGATATTATTGAGTTATATTTAACAGAGCTACTGAGATGAGAGAATTAGTGGAAAAGGTGGAATAAATCAAGAAGTGAAAAATCGAGTCGCCAAGTCAAAACTGCATGTTAGTTATCTCTATGCACAAAAATGCATGTACATATGGGCTGGGTGCCACAAAATACTCATCAGCCCATCAGCTCATAAGCAATCAAAGGGGATAATAGTAATTTTAAATTAAAAACGCGTCTAGTTTTTATACTCTTTAATAGAAATATACAATTTCAAATATCGCTCTAGCTAGTCAAAATTACACACTAAGGTGCCATACATTATTACATTTCACGTAATATGTATTACATTTAGACAAATCTGGTTAAAGTACCCGGGTACGAGTACGGGTACAACACTGAGATACCCGAGTATGGGTACAATTTTCGAGTATTTTTCAGGTACGGGTACAATGCGGGTACAGGTACATGGATTGAGATTACATTTCGGGTACGGGTACGAAAAATGTGTACCCGGATACTCGGGTATGGGTACGGGTATAGATACCAGATATTGCAATACCCGCATTTCGGGTACGGATACGAGTACGGGTACTGATTTTTCGTACCCGTGCCGAGCACTGCTTGTACTTGATGGATCAAGTTTCTCAAGCAATTTGAGTATTCAAGTACACGATTTTCAAGTTCATTTTGTAGAACTTGAACTTGATTAGAACTTGACGTTCAAGTTGGACACATAACTTGACTTGAACGTGAACTTGTACTTGAACTTGATTATTCAAGTCTTTTTTCGTAAATGAATAAACCATACTAGAAATTTCGTCCACAATTATTATAGCTGATCATGGTTTGGCCGTAATTAGGATACTGTAAACTAAACGGCATGCGGACGATAAAGTTTAAAATACATGATAAAATAAATGTAAGCATTGTATCTGTAGTCTAATTTACTAATTTCTATAGTTAACAGGTTAGCAATCATATTATTGGCCTGTTCACATTATGTTGCACTCGTTTGGTGAGTTTAACCAGCAGTTATAATCATGAATATTTGTGGTCGTTAATTTTGCTGAACCAATATTTATTTAAAAGATTGTTTGTTGTTCATCTGCGCCATCATGTTTAATATCAGCAAAAATCATTCTTACAGGGAATAATATATTGCTCTTAAACGTCTTAGCTTCAGAACATGTGAACTAAAGAATCACTTCATTTTTATAATGGAACAAGAACCCCGACTATGAAGAACATCCTTATATTATATCCTTATAAAACAAGTCGGGACTTTTAATTATTCAAAGTATGAAAACAGGACACAAGAATTATTCTCGATCTAGACAACTGGGCTTCGTGGAGGCGACTTTAATGCCCATGGAATAAAAACAAACTCAAAGATGTTAATATTATGATGATTCGCATTCAATATTATTTTTAGTGGGATGCAAAGATACCACTAATTCCGCAATTGCTTTTCAGTGACAAAAATCCAAGTTATATTCAAGGTTTATTCAAGTACTTCCATTCAGCGTACTTGAACTTGACTTGATTTTGCTATCAAGTAAAAAATTATTAACTTGAACTTGATCGAACTTGAAAATTCAAGTTAAAATTATAATTTCACTTGAACTTGATGTTCAAGTTTCAAGTTACAAAATTATCTGCGCTTGACTTGACTTGAACTTGATACGCACTTGAACTTTTCAAGTTATACTTGAACTTGAACGCAACTCTGTGGAGTATGGATACTAGGTACGTATTTTAGTGTATACACACATTTCACCAGCATAGTTTAAACAAAGCCTGTGCAGTAACTTCAATGAAAGAGTACCTATATTGAGTAAACATAATTAATTCATATGCTTCACTGAAACGCTCTTGAACTCATGGCATAAAAGGAAGGACGCAAAAAGTTGATCAACGCGTTTGTTTTTCTAACCCAGCTATTAGAGAGTTTGCGCAATTGACGTTCCGTATATACGTAGAACGTTAAATTTGACGTCACGACCAGAAATCAACCACGTGATGCGACTATCTCCTTGCGTTTACTTACATTAGCATACCACTAAATCAAACGCTAAAGTGTGTGATTTAACGTTAGTGTTTACGTTCGGGTTCAACTAAGCGCAAACTCTCTATTGCCAGATAAAGGAAACTTGGCAAGTATAGTTACTATTAATCTTGTGATTGAAGATAGTATAGATCCATGGATTACTGTAATTTTACGTTAACAGTGTACATTTAATTTGGCAGAATGTCTCGGTGATACTCCGAGATAATTGCGCTTTGTGTTTATAAATGTCTAAATGCCGTTTTATCTGTTTTGCTTATGTCGCTGTTAAGTATACAGGGGAACGTGAGACATGGTACAACAAAAAATAGAAATACCGGAGCTTCTATGCACTTATTTTACAAATCCCATGCAGAAAGGAGTATAATGTACAAGATGTGCGATCAACTAAATAATTCACAGTGCATATAACTTTGGTATTTATTATAGGGATTTCGATTTACAACTTTGGCACGGTTCCGGAAAATAATTGAGATTAATTAAGCCTCCACCAACACATTAAACCTATAAACATAGTGTTGAGGCGTCTGAACTTAATTTTTATGTACACTCATGTAGGTATCCGAGTTCACATGCAAAGAAGACCGTCAACACTGACATTTATATTCCTTGACTATGACAACCACTTCACTATAAAGTACCGCCCTCTATTCATTGCACTCGTTATTATCCGAAGCCAGCGGACGGGATAACAAAATCAAAATGTATCAAATATTCTGGTTATGTTGTTCGTACTCTCCACAAGTAACTTGCACTACTGTGTATACTGCGTTATTATTAAGCACAATTCTGAAACAAAAACTAATAACACGACAAATATTAAAGCAAACCAAATTTGAAACAAGGTAATGACGAGATTCGATTTAACATTCAATTTCGAAAGTTGTTTCCAAGTGGTATTCATGTATTTCAAGCTATACTTCGTACTTTCTAGTCTAGTAAATGTTTCCTCAAGCCATTGATAAATCCCAACCTCCTGAAGCCACCGAAGTAACTGAATAATTCCAGAACAACCTTTTCGTGAACTGAGAGCAAATCCACGAAACATGGGCAGTATTCGTTCTGTACCTTTAACAAACCGTTTCGATAAGACAGTTCCTCTTCGATATTCAGGAACAACAAATTGATCTATATCTGATTCGTAGGCTACGTATGCAGATCGATTACATTGCGAAACAGCTTCCTCAATGGTCGTATTTGGAAAATTAAATGGCAAAACTGTAGACTCCTTGATCCATTGTATCAGCCGCTTTGAATCATCGTCAAACAATGTTTTTGCTTGGTTTGAAATTAAAGCATGCACTTCATAGGCATCTGCCTCATCCCTCAAATGAATTCCATTGGCTTTGGGTTGCCCAAATATACGCATTGTGGTGTACATGTCGTCCCTGGCAAATGCCATTTCTTTTCCTAGCTTCGCCATGTATGTTTGTATGGGTGTGTAAATTGTGTAGTTGGAAATTTCCTTGAAAGTTTGCAAGTATTGTTTAGGAGATGGTGCTGTAACATCCGTTGTTAAGATACTTCTGTAGCCATATGTAATAATTATTGCCATAAGCATCCATGCTAAAACAATAATGTTAAAAAACTTGATGATCTTCTCTGGGAGTTTCGGACTGTGATACTGCTCAAGCAATACACCGAGAGAAAGTATTATGGATTGCGACACCGAGAGTTGCATATTGGTGCCAGCGTACATAATTGCAGACAAAGAGGCAACAAATGTTAGTAGGGTAACCCAAACTGTTATCCCAAAGGGCTGGTAATAAACCCCAAATGAGGTTTCTTGAATGGAACCGTCACAGGTGAAGAACTTGAGACCTTCCGTCCGAATCGGAGCGTACTCTCCCTGGCCAGGAACTGGAAAAACTGGGAAGAAAAGATTAGGCATGCATCTCGGGATGTACTGATATTCATGAATTATCCAAGGATGATAAATGACTGAGATGTTTGACAGCTTCTCTTTTACTATATGAAAAACAACAGCCAGAAATTGTCTGTGATCGTTATGTAGAGTTGTAAAACGACCATTCCAATTCACGGATATTGTAATTCCGAAGGTGCGATTTAAAATTTTTTTTTCGTTTAGTACTATGAAATTTAAATTAATTGAGTTAGAGTTGACGTATACAGGGTCGTGTTTTCTCATTCTTAAATAAAAGTCATCGATGTTTGATTTTACCAATGCGCCGTTGTTTTTCAATGCACTTCTGATGAAAAATAAGTATCTTGGAGTCACCAAAGGTAGAAGCATGTAATAATAACAGGAAACGAACCAACTTTTAATGTAAAGCTGATTTTGATCATACGCTTTTTCTATTGAAAACATGATCAATCTCGTAAGATCCAAATTTTCATAATGAAGCGGGTTCGAAATTAAATCGTTAAATCCCCGGTTGTCCCTGTGGAGAAATTTATTTGGTCGCATGTAAGTCGTCAAATGAACAAAGTACTGTTGGGACTTAAAATATGCATCATTTCTCAAGGCGTAATTCAAATACAGGGGGAGCGAATAATTTTCGGTAGTAAAAACATCTTCTGGCAACCATACTAAGATGGAATGGCAATTTTGTAACTTTGAAGAAACGTATTTTGGTTGATTAGTTATCAAGGACAAATTGCTTGTTTGTTTGAAATGTTGTAGTGGAATATTAAATGGCTCAATCTCAACAAATTTCTCAAATATGACAATTTTGCAAGAGCATAAACTGTACACACTAAGCCATGTATTTATGTCCGCAAATGTTAATGTTGAATCAATAGCAGCGTTGGATTTGTGAAACATCAAAGCTGCAAATAATACATGTAACCAAATAAAAACAGCAGTGATAAATCCTAATCTCTCGGCTTTCATTGATGATACTTGTTAGCAGTTATGTTATTGCATATACCATGTACCGTATGTTTTATAATATTTGACGATTTAATCTTATTTTTCAATAAATCACTTTTTATACAGTTACGTTTGAACGTTTAGTTTGTGGTCAAACACTTTGCTTAATGTTATTTACTTGCTATTACAGCTGATAACAGAAGTGTCCATAAAATTGTTAAATCATTGTTAGTCTGGGAGATTCTTTCGTGGATATAAGTTTGAAATAACTACTGGTAAATAGTCCGTGTTATTACAAGGGAAATTTTAGATTATTACTAATAAATAGTTACTATTGAACTATCAAAACACTGGTCAAATCTGTTTTTTCTGGCACATTTAATTATGTAATTACATTTAGTTGAACTCTTTGTTCTTACGTCATTAAATGATATTTACCGTGGTAAACAAATTTCATTGGATTGCCACAATGTTATGTCTACCAATCCAATTTACAACTGCGTTTGCACGCCAATCCTTGTAATGTTCCATTAGTACTAATTATTGTAAAAGTAAGCAGAAGATATTTAAATAAGAGAAAGCATTAACATAATTGACCTTTTTTGAATGCGCACGTAAGGAAACCAGGTATTATTGATTATATAAATGTACGTGTTTGCGTGGTTAGTGGTTAGCGATTTGTGTTATTTAATTACTTTGACAACAGATCATGCGCTTTGGAATTGGACAACTACAATAAAAGTGTCAATATTAAAAATTACAATTTTAATTTATGTAAATATATAGAGGTAAGTATACAGATTTGTAGAATATTACAAGACCTGCTGTTCAACTGATATGTATATATTTGTGTAATTGTCTGTGATGACTCTCCCGCATATATATTGTGTAATTTGTGAGTGGGGTTAATTCACAAATCACAAATGATGCGGCCTGTGTTTGTGTGGAATTTGGGCCTTCCCATCTGAAGACGATGAAAACTGCATATCTTCACAACATCTCTCCATTCCAATACGTCGGTTATATATTATGCATTACAGTGTTCTTGTAATGCTTCGTATTTTTGATTCTTGATGTTTTTCTTGAATATTGACGTATTGCAATAATTATTGTTGTTTCCGACTGAAGACTGTTACCCATATTTTTAAGATATTTCTGGTTTATTTGCTGATTTTTGTTTTATTAAACCGACCCAGCAGCTACGGCGTTGTAAACTAGCCGATTACTGCACTTCTGGTTACATTGTTGCCAGTTCACGGTTTCAAAGTTGGGCAAAGAGAGAATTCTCAATAGTAACGACTTTATTCGCTGGTGAATTTGCGCTGCGGAATAAATCGGGAAACTGAAAAAGGTCTACCCCACCTTGTTTGAGTACTCTAAAGTTTAGTTTAATTCTATTTAAAAAGCTGGTTTTTTTATTTGTTACAAATTATATTTTTGGAAATTGCTCTTCCGACTGTCTCTCACTTGGTCATTGGGAAACTTGCCGACACAAGTAGCGCCCATCTTGTATTGATTGTGTTCCGTTAAATAACAATGAATAAAATGTTTGCCGTTAATAATATTATTCATTATTTATCATTTTTACTGTTTGGATAATTTTGAACAAACTTTGGATAAAATAATTTTCATTTCCGGCACTATTGTTATAATTATTGGAAGTACGGAATGTATAGGATGCGGCTTCCAAAGTAATGAATCTACAGATAGAATCAAATGTACTTCATCGTTAAAAAAGACCTTCTATCCCTTAATCAAACTTTGATATAGCAAGACGATTTTAATAAATCTGGACAGCGGGTTTTGGTAACAATTTGACAATTGGCATATGGAATGTACAATTGACATATGGAATGTTTTACATTTCGGTGTATATGTAATGCTTTTCGCAGGGTTTTACGTTTCTCAAAATAAGGCACACCTGTGTTTAAAGTATACATGATTAATAAGAATGATTTTGAGGCAACGAAGTACGTACGATACGTTTAACTACAATAAAAGTATCAATATTTATAAATCATATTATTGTTTAAATTACAAGTATATAGAGGTAAATATACAGATTTGTAGAATAATACAAGACCTGCCCATCTGTTCAACTGATTATGTATATATTTGTGTAATTGTCTGGGATGACACTCTCGCATATGTAGTGTGTAATGTGTGATTTTGTTGTTGAATATTGACGCAATTTGATTGCTTTCCATTATTATTGTTTCCGACTAAACGCTATGTTAGCCTTATTGTTAAGATATTCCTGGTTTATTTGCTGATGTTGGTTTTATCAAACCAACACAATAGCTACCTTGTTTGAGTATTCTAAAGTTTTATTCTGTTCTATTTAGAAAGCTGGTTTTTAATTTGATAGAAACTATATTTTTTGAAGTTGCTGTTCCGACTCTCTCTCTCACTTGATCATTGGGAAACTTGCCGACAAAAGTAGCGTCCAACTTGTATGTATTGTTTCGTCAAATAATATTGGAAATTTTGCCGATAATAATATTATTCACTGTTTGGATTTTGGAAAAACATTGTATAAAATAATTTTTAAAGCGAATCGCTTTTGTAAAATTGCTCGTTTTTGATTTTGTCCTTCTAAAGGCTCCCGCACGGGACGAGTTACAACGACCGGACCAGCGGCAAACGGCCTGTTGGGTCCTGGACTTGGGAATAACGCCTTTGCTTTTTCAATTTTCAAAATTTCATGAAATTTCATGAAATTTTCAAAATTCCCCGAATTTACGTAAAAATCTGATTTAACCGTAAAAACGAATTCGTTGATTACCAAAGTTGTGGAAAATACCTTTCCCACCCCAAATTTCATGAAATTTCGAAAATATTCAGAATTTACGTAAAAATCTGATCTAACCGCACAAACGAATTCCTTGATAACTATAGTCGTAGAGAATACCTTCCCCGCCACAAAATTCGAATTTTGATGAAATTTCGAAAAAATCATGAAATGTCGAAAAAACTTCGAATTGACGTGAAAACCTTATTTAACCACGGGAACATACTCGTTGATCACTAGGGCCGTAAAAATAGCTTCCCCGACTCCAAATTTCATCAAATTTCGCAAAAACTCCCAATTTATGTAGAAAGCAGATTTAACCACAGAAATGAATTCCTTGATTTACAAGGACAGGGAAAATACGTTCCCCGCCACGGCACTAGTGTATTGGTAACATAATCATAATAAGACTGAAATCGGCCTTATAAATTTTTCGAAAAACATTCTTGAAATTTTAAACTTGAAGTAAAATGACGGCTATCTCTAAAACTACTCAATCGATTTCAACAAAATGTTTTGTGAATACAGTATTGCTTATGTAAATCCGAATGGTTATTGCTAATGTGATTAAAATCGGCATGATAGTTTTTTGAGAAAAATTCTGAAATTTTGAAAAAGCTCAAAATTCAACCTACTTTTCGGCGGTGGCTGACGCCACCCACCGCGAAGCCTCAACTTAGCGCGTAGCGATGATTTTTTAAAATAAGGCACACCTGTGTTTAAAACGTACATGATTAAGAATGATTTTGTGGCAACAGAAGTACGTACGATACGTTTGAGTAAGATTTCCAGTTGTGGCTTGTATTGGGCCATTTAATTAATTAACTTCCTTAGTAGTTCCTGACGATGGTAGCCTGTCAGTTGGACATATGCACATGTACTTTTTTAATGTAGTTTAAAGTAAAAAAAAACTTAAAATTAATTAAATCTGTTTAATTTTTTACAAGAAATGCTCACATCAATCTTAATTTTGAAACCTTTCGAGAAAGAGATCAAAAATACCTGATGTTTGATAAACATTTCGGTGCTAAACTTAAATTCCTGCTTACCGTCGTCCCAAGTTTCGAGAAAATGTTGTCGGAGTGTGTCATTTTGTGTATGTAATTCTATATTATTCCCAGCTAGCACCCGATGTCGTTAAGATATCTCGTATCATTCTCAACATTCCCTGTCCTTTCCCCGAAATTGTTGATCTCACTGGTTGACGCTGTTTTTATTTACTTTGGAACAAAGACTCATGCACAAACTTTACTCGAATTTTTGATTTTGTGTTCTTCTGTACTGAATAGTTAAAAATATTTATACGTAGAATAGTTTTTTCATTAATTTAATTTGTGGATCTATCACTCAGACAATTTCGACAGTTCCCTTGATGAACCAATCTCCCGATGTATGTACATATGAACTAGATGAAAAATGAATGAAAAACATTTTGTAACAAATTTGCAACCATGTTTTTTTTACAAAGGAGTAGGATATTGGAATTTCTTCTTAAACACAATGAATCGCATTTTATAACAGATTTCATAGATTTTGAAGTTTCATTGAAATTTTAGCAGCAAAAAGGCAGCAAAACTATCATTCGTTTCTTGAAAAGTGGGGAGACAATCGCAAATCCTACAACTCCCTGACTATTTTTGATTGGACAATGACCCTCCCTGTCCTCCTATTCCTTATAGAGTGCCTTCTAAGGAACATTTTGACGACAATACATGCATCAGGTAAATAGGTCCGCTTATGGATTTCACATTTTTGATTATAACATTTGGGAGATATCGTAATTTTTGAAAACCGTCTGAAACTTTTGATTGGGTATTTGATTGATGATGCAACCAGTAGTCCTATTAAAACTTACTAGAATGAAGGTGGATACTTACTAACGTTAATTGTTCTGGATACTTTCTTTTTGAGCATCCAAATGATCTATAAGCAGTTTTTACAAAAAGCACAGTAAATCAGCAAAATTCGTTAAACGATATGGCACATGTAGCTTATTTTTATTTTAATAGGAACTGCATCTCTGTACAGTTCCACAGACCCAGATTTTAAGGAAATTGTCAATTGCGCTCAATCTTAATGTTTCATGTTGATGGTTTTGTCGTTTGTCAATGCTTTAACTTGAAGTATCTTTAATCATAAAATTGTCATCACTACGACACGTGACTCACATTGCATGTGTACATAAAGCTCTCAAATTGCGAAAATGATTTTCCATCGTTATGTATTGATGTATGTATGTTAGTTTTACATAGATAATTGAGCAAAAAAAATCTTGTAAGGTGGTTTTTACTGAACTATTACAAAATAAAAATTTGTACAGTGATGAAGGAACATACACAAATTACTGGGATAACAAAAATATCTATTTACAAAATCCAATTGGCGAAGAACATGATTCTTGTGCTGCTGGAAATTATATCGCAACATCTACTTTATGTATTCGCTTGTAGCAAAATGCTGTGCTTACACTGGGGTCCGTATAACCCATACCTGACGTTACTACTGTGTGTACTCCGTTACTCGTAAGTAAAATTCGGAGACAAAAACTATTAACACGACAATTATTAAAACAAACGTAATCTGAAATAAAGTAATGATAAGATTCGATTGAATATTCAATGGTAAAAGTTGTACCCAAGTGGTGTTCATGTATTTCAAGCTGTACCTTGAACTTTCTAGTCTCGTGAATGTACCCTCAAGCCATTTATAAATCCCAACCTCCTGAAGCCGCCGAATGAACTGAATAATACCAGAACAACCTTTTCGTGAATTGAGGGCGTATCCACGAAACATGGGCAGTATTCGCTCTATCCCTTTAATAAACCGTCTCGATGTGACAGTTCTTCTTCGAAATTCAGGGACAACGAATTGATCTATATCTGATTCGTAGGCTACGTAGGCCGATCGATTACATTGAGAGACGGCGTCCTCAATGGTCGCATTTGGATAATTAAATGGCACGACTGTAGACTCCTTGAGCCATTCTATCAACCGCTTTGAATCATCGTCGAACAATGTTTTTGCTTGATTTGAGATTAATGCATGTACTTCGTACGCATTAGACTCATCATTAAATTGAATTCCATTTGCTTTGGGCTGACCGAAATTGCGAACTATACGGTAGATGTCGTCCCTTGCAAAAGCCATTTCCCTTGCGAGCTTCGCCATGTTTCGATGCAATGGTGTATAAATTGTGTAGTTGGTAATTTCCTTGAAAGTTTGCAAGTATTGTTTAGGAGATGGTGCTGTAACATCTGTTGTTAAAATACTTTTGTATCCATGTATAATAATTATGGCCATAATCATCCATACTAAAACTATAATGTTAAAGGACTTGATGAGCTTCTTCGGGAGTCTGGGACTGTGATACTGCTCAAGCAGAACTCCGAAAGCAAGTATTATGGATTGAGACACCGAGAGTTGCATATTGGTCCCAGCGTACATAATTGCTGACAATGAGGCAACAAATGTTAGTAGGGTAACCCAAACTGTTATACCGAAGGGCTGGTAATAAACCCCAAATGAAGTTTCTTGAATGGAACCGTCACAGGTGAAGAACTTGAGGCCTTCCGTCCGAATCGGAGTATACTCGCCCAGACCAGGAACTGGAAATACTGGGAATAAAATATTAGGCATGCATCTTGGAACGTATTGAAACGCATGAACTGTCGAAGGTTGATAAATGACTGAGATGTTTGACAGCTTTTCGTGTATTAAATGAAAAACAATGCCCAGAAATTGTCTGTGATCGTTATGTAGAGTTGTGAAACGACCGTTCCAATTCACGGATATTGTCACTGCGAAGGTGTGATTTATCAGTTTTATTCCGTTTAGTACTACAAAATTTAAATTAATTGAGTCAGATTGGGCGTATACAGGGTCGTATTTTCTCATTCTTAGATAAAAGTCATCGATGTTTGACTTTGCCGACGCATGATTGTTTTTCAATGCAGATCTAGTCAGAATTAAGTTTCTTTGAGTCACCAAAGTTAAAAGTAGGTTATAGTAGCAGGAAACGTGCCAACTTTTCATGTAAAGCTGATTTTGATCATACGCTTTTTCTAGTGAAATTATGATCAATCTCGTAAGATCCAAATTTTGATAATGAAATGGGCTAGAAATTAAATCGTTAAATCCCCGGTTGTCCCTGTGGAGAAATTTATTTGGTCGCATGTAAGTCGTCAAATGAACAAAGTACTGTTGTGACTGGAAATATGTATCATGTTTCAGGGCGGCATTCAAATACAGGTGGAGCGAGCAATTTTCGGTAGTAAAAACATCTTCTGGCAGCCAGACTAAGATGGAATGACAATTTTGTAACTTTGAAGAGACGTATTTTGGTTGATTAGTTAGCAAGGATAAGTTGCTTGTTTGTTTGAAATATTGTAGTGGAAAATTGAATGGCTCAATCTCAACGAATTTCTCAAATATGACAATTTTTCACGAGCATAAACTGTACACACTTAACCATCTATTTATATCCGAGAATGTTAATGCTGAAGCAGTAGCAGCGTTGGGCTCATGAAGCAGCAAAGCGAGAAATAGTACATGTAACCACATATAAACAGCAGTAATCTCTCCGCTTTCATAGATGATGCTTGTTAGCAGCTATTATATTATATATACCCTGTAGCGTGTGTTTTATAATATATGAAGATTTTAATTTATTTTTTAATAAATCACTTTTTATACATTAACGTTTAGGTGGTTATGATTATGATTAAATAATTTACTTGTTGTTTTTTGTTTGCTTTTATTCACAGCTGACAATACAAGTGTACACAAACTTGTTCAATCATTGTCAGTCTGGAAGATTCTTTCGTGGATATAGTTTTGAATAAACCACTGGTAAATAGTCAGTGTTATTACAAGGAGAATTTCAGCTTGAAAATAAATTTGACAGCCTGAGAAAGTTGAAGGTCTTTTCTCTTGGAATGTTATCTTCATCACAAATTACTTATTACTAATAAATAATTACTATAAACTAACGAAAGACTCAGGGCCATTCTGTTTTTTTCTAATCTATTAGTTTAAATACGCATGATTAAATAAATTTAATGTATCTGCGTTGCTTACGCATTTAATTATGTAATTATATTTAGTTCAACTCTTTGTTGTTACTTCTTTTAATGATATTTGCCGTGGTAAACCCATTTCATTAGATTACCACAATGTTATTGCTATCAATCTAATTTACAACTGCGTTTGCACGCCAGTCATGTTTTATAAGTACTAATTTTAAGTGTAAACAGAACATGTATAAATAAGAGAAAGCTTGAATATAATTTACCTTTTATGAATGCGCAAGTAAGGAGACCATGTGTTCTTGACTATATCAATGCACGTGTGTGCGTGTGTGCGTGGCGGGAGTTGTGTTTAATTACTTAGCGACAGCAGATCATGCGCTTTGGAATTGGGCAAGTACAATAAAAGTGTCAATATTTATAATTTATAATATATTTTAATTGATATAAGTATATAGCGATAAATATACAGATTTGTTGGGTAAGACAATAGTTGACCTTCTGGGCAACTGATTATGTATGTGTGTATCTATTTGTGCAATTGTCTATGATGACGCTACCGCATATATTGTGTGTAATGTGTGAGAGTGGTTGGGTCGAAAATCACAAATGATGCGTCCTGTATGTTTGTGTAGAATTTGAGCCTTCGCATCTGAAGACGATGATGAATACACCCAATTTGCAAAATAGCAACATTTTTGGTGACTAAAACTTAAGCCTGACCAAGTAAACAAAAATGTTATAAAAAAATAGTTGTCATTTTTTTCTTTCACGCGAGCACAAATATGCATTAAAATAAAAATCAAAGCATTTTTGTGCAAGATTGTTATAAACAACGGACCGCTATGCTTCAGCAGATCATTTACATATGTGACGACCGTCACCATTTCATCATCACCATTTCGGCAGTCACTCTCAAGTAAAAAGTATATGGATTAGCTGTCTTGCCTTTCTAATTTTCTCTCAATATGTTTTACTAATTGCTCGAGTTTCATTGCTGCCAACTGTTTACAATATTATTGGAAAAATAAAAATCCAAGAATGTGTAAGGTAATTCTATCGAACATAAAATTTTGAATTTAAATCATAAAAATGCGATTCAAATCAAATAAATCCAATTTATTTCATTTTTGTCAAAACAATTCAAACAATCAGCAACCCTGTTTCCTATCATTACGGCTCATATAATTCCACCAAGATCTTTACTTTTGATGCATGGTTGATACGGCCACCTCATCGTAGTGCATACGTTATCCGCCATTTTGTCTAATGCCACGAGACAGAGTTGGAATAGACAGTATTGTCTGTTTGGTACTTTATTTTTGAAGGTTTGTTTCTATTTTATTTGGAACACTGATTGTGAGCTCTTTATCCCTCACCTGATCTACGGGGATCCTTCAGAATCCCCCGCTGTTGAGAATTCTCAATAGTAACGACTTTGTCCGCTGGCGAATTTGCACTGCGATATAAATTGGGATACCGGAAAAGCTCTATCCTACCTTAGTGCTCTAAAGCTCAGTTCAGCTCTATTTAAAAAGCTGGTTTTTTATTTGATAGAAATTATATTTCTGGAAATTGCTCTTCCGACTCTCCCTCACTTGGTCACTGGGAAACTTGCCAACAAAAGTAGCGCCCAACTTGTTTTTATCGTGATCCGTCAAATATTAATGAATAAAATGTTTGCTGATAATAATAATAATATTTACTGTTTGGATGATTTTGAATAAACATTGGATAAAATAATTTTTATTTTCTGCCCTGTTGTTATAATTTCTGGTAAACACGGAATGTGTAGGATGCAGTTTCCAAATTAATGAAACTAGAATCACGTGTACTTCATCGTTCGAAAAGACCGTTAATCAAATTTTGAAACAGTAAGAAGATTTTAATAAATCTGGGTAGCAATTTTTATTAACAGTTTGAAAATTGTAGAATGCTTTACATTCCGGTGGGTACGTAGTGCTTTTGCAAGGGTTTACGCTTCTAATGAAAATTTTGGCAACAAAAAGGAACTACAAGGTACAAATGCCCGTGTTTCAAAAAAGGCACACCTGTGTGCATTTAATTAGTTGACTAGCTTCGTAGTTCCTGACAATGACAGGCTGTCAGCTGGACATAAACGTACATGCTTAATGTAGTTAGGAGGCAAAAATATGAAGTCAATTAAACTTGTTTAATTTTTTACACGAAATGTTCACATCAATTTTAATTTGGAAACCTTTCGCGAAGGCGATCAAAAATACAAGCTGTTTAATAAACATTTCCGTGATAAATTTAAATTCCTGCTTACCACGGTCCCAAGTTTTGATAAAATGCAGTCGGATTGTTAATTTTATGCGATTTAATTATTATTATTATTAATATGTAAGCCTGAAACAAATTTTGCTTTAATACAGTAGTCCCAACTGTGTCTTTATAGTAGCTCTATAAAATAGCTTGAATAGATGTAGCTTATAATAATGTTTACTGTGCAAAGTATTTTCAAAATTTTGAAGTCTTGACTATTATATTGACTTCCAAGCCGAAAAGCATTGCATCTGCAGAGCTTGCGATCTTGCGAACAGCCTTATTTTTTTTGGATGGACCGAATGTTCCACCCATGAACCAAGTATGTTACAACTTGTTCCGTGAAGCTAAAACTGAATTAAGAGGATATCATAAAATGTATTTTTTGATTATTGATATTTGTTGTCCTAACTTCAGTGGTTCTGAAGCCTTTATGTCCAGAATATACAGCTTCACTTACAACATTCACTGTGTTCAAATGCATTCACATATAATGACGTGAATAATCGTATACTAACTAATTAAAATGCAGTATATAAATTTGAATCAACAGTGTTCATATTTGGGTCCTATAGTTATGGAGGATTTCTTAAATGAATGTATTACACTACTACCTATAACTCCCCAATTGCATTAATTTATAATACCCTCAATATAACATTGTTGACACCTCTATGGTTAGCGTTAGCACGGACACTATTACCTCCTATGTACAACATTACTACCATACTTAATAACTTTACTCCCTCTGTATAAAATTACCCCTCTCTGTAGAAGTTTCAAATATTTGAGGAATGAGTCCTAATATCACGATTGTACAGTTACAGTACAGTTGTACAATTATCTAACTTTTCTACATCAAAAATTGCAAGACGATTGTTTTAAGACTGCTGTTTGCTCTGTAGATTCATCCTGGTAAAATTTAATGAGATACTGTAACTCAGGAGTGCGATGTATTATGCAAATTTTCTTGATGTAAGTAAAATGTAAGGAGAGAACTCAAAAGGATGTGCTTCTGTTCCTGGAATATAAGGCTTCCATCCGACCGGATAAATCGAATATCCGATCCGAATCCGATCCGAACCGAACCGAAATTTTTGGATAAAATTTCTTATTATCCGATCCGACCGTTGCGGATCGGATAAAAATTTTATTCATCCGTATCCGATCCGAAATTTTCGGATCGGATAAGTGCTGCTATCCGAACCGATCCGCGGAT
This sequence comes from Allacma fusca, assembly GCA_947179485.1. Lineage (NCBI taxonomy): Eukaryota > Metazoa > Arthropoda > Collembola > Symphypleona > Sminthuridae > Allacma > Allacma fusca. The sequence goes on along the minus strand of OX359246.1, from coordinate 22,494,803 downwards.
ATCCGAAATTATCCGAATTGATAACATTGGATGATAATGGAAAAAAGTATTAGGAATTTTCACTAAAAAAACCATTAGCTTTTTACTACATCAAAATATTAATCATTTTTGCATACATAACAAACTGAAGAAAAATATTACAAACACAGCTGTAAATTTGAAGCACGGAATTAATGAGAAAACACGTAAAAAGCGGCACAGTTACTCGTTGGAAAAATTGTTGTTGCACACTTCGTTTTTATTGGTCGCTCGAACGCGCTAAAAATTTGAATTTCGGATATCCGTCGGATTATCCGATATTTATTATTTGTGATCCGAACCGATCGGATAAAGTCGTTTCCAAATCCGATCCGATCCGAATCCGATGACCGGATAAGGGGTACGTATCCGATCCGATCGGATTGTGTTCGGATCGGATAAGTAGTGTATCCGATCCGAAATTTCGGATATCCGATCTTCGGATATCCGCGGATCATTCGATCGGATGGAAGCCTTACTGGAATCTAAAGTAAATACAAGAACAAATAACTTTTGCATCTAATCAACCCAGTACCTTAGCAGTTATTCGAATTTAACAATAAAAATTTAAGTAAATTTGTTACTGAGGAAGGTCTTTGGCGTTAAATGAGCCACTGCTTCTAAAAGGCTTCTGATCGTCATATGGTTCTTGGTTTCCTTTAAACTGTTCCTGTAGCAAAGTAATCTGGAATTGGTATATTCCAATCTAAAAAATAAAAGTAGCAATATAGCTTGCCAAGGCATTGCTTCAAAAACGATTGCAACTATTCAAATGACTTTTTTTGAAATTGATCGTTATATACAATTCGGCCGTTTAAATAAGGGTTGCAATGTATAATTTGAACTAACCGCTTATGAAAATAACTACAATATTCGGAAACAACCTTATTAATGGTAATGACTCAACACTGATAATGACTATCATAATTCAAAATATAATCCTCTGTATTATTATCAATATTACAAGCGCTTACCTAACCATCGTTAGTGCCAGTTCCTAAACCCTTCTCTAAAGATTGTTTAAGCGTTTTGAAACGTTCTGTGTCTGGAAACAAGCTTAGGTGCTTATTCTGAAGCTTTTATAGGATAGTGTCTGCAAATATTTATATAGCATATAAAAACATTAAAATAACATATAATTACTTTACTTGCTGTATTCGCTTGTATTTACCAAGTGCATAAAACTGCATTTATCAAGAGCATTGAAATGACCTTCCTTCCAACTGTTTGAAAAAACTTGACTAGAATTTCTGTAGAAATAATTACAGGATAATGCAGACGGTACCCGCAGGGAAATTGGCTATAGGCTACTATAGTTTTGAACTATAGGATTTTCAATTAGGAATTTGGGACCTTTTCTGATATGGGTTCGCCCATGGACATAATTATGGATTTCTATAGGTGAAAACTAACACTCCGATAGGAATCCCAATGATCAGAGTCCTATAGATGCTATTCCTATAGGGATGAGCTTACATATAGATTAACAGTTTCCACAATCCGCAATAAATAAATCTCTTCGAACTAAAATAAAAAATAACGCATGAATTGATTATTATATTGGAACAATTTTAAACCGGCTTGCGCTTTTATTTGTTCAAAATGGTTTTAAGGAAAATTCTAAAGATTAATTCAGTAATTCATTGATTGAACTCTTTTTAAGCCGTTTCCGGGCATCAGTACAAATGTTAATAACACTTTTTTTTAAATTGACCATGCGCGTGGAATCTTCCTTCAATTTACACTTCTTGATGGTAAATTCTGCAACAAAAACCATTTATAAAATGTAGATATTGAAAATATAATTTATTATGCAGGATATTGTGAGATGTGATGAGTGTAATGTCCAGGTACCTTTGCATGCATTAAACTTGCGTAAATCCAATCTAGGACGCTGAACACCGCCATGATGCTTCTGCCCGCTAACAGAAGATGCTGCAATTTCCTCCAAAGTAACGATGTTCGATTTTTCCATGAGTTTGCGAAGAAATATTCCAGGATTATGTCTATAGTTGAGTTTCAAATCATCAACCAGTTCCGCGCTTGCAGTAAACCCATCTCCGATTTCAACTGATTTGTGGAATTCTTCGTGTTCCAATGCGGAGAGTTTTTCTGACAATTTGAATAAAATTGAATACGCTGCTTAAACACATGTACAGCAAGAAGATATAAAAATCAAACAACTGTGATTCTGGATACAAGTGCATACTTACGCTGGAGCTTTGAAATTTTCGTATTCTTGCCGCGTAGTTTGGATCTCAGAGACTCTATTATTTCGTCTTTCTCCAAAATTTGAGCTTTCAAAAAGGTAACATCTTGTACTTCACGCAGCGATTGATCCAGGAGAATTATTGCGTCAGGGTTATCATTCTGATCATCAATGTGAGCATCTTGCAGGGCGGTGTTTACCTCCTGTTTAAACGAAACATTAAACTATTTACTTGTTGCATTGTATCAAATACAGTTATATAAAAAAGGTTTTTTGAAAACGTTAAGGTTAATATGTAACAGCAACCTACACTAAATATAATATATATATATATATTTAAAATGCGACTAAAATAACGACAAAAATGATTAACTACACTAAATATTTTCAAAGCTTGCAGAAACAACAGTGTGGAAACTGATACAAGAATGTTAGTACGAATGACTAAATATTTACGATGTCATTAGTTGGCCCATCATTAGTTGCCACCACCAGAATCTGCAAAGGTAAATAAATGTGTACCAATGTCAAAATACCAGCACATAAACCTGTAAAATTTACTGGTACTCCACAGACCTATATATGAGTATAATTTTTGGTGAGCATACCGTGCCGTCCAACTTTCGTTTTCGTAAACCCTTTGGGAATGACTCGGTTTCCATAAATGAAGCTTCAGCTGCATCGCTGGCTAAATTAGCAGCTGATTGACTCATTTTTGCCCGAGATCCTTTTAAAGGAAATTTAACAGAATTCGTGGAATACCGTGCATATAGCCATATCAGAAATGGCACAAGACACATTACAATATTTTTGCACTTACCAACTTCAATTACTTTGCCCACGAAATCTTCTCCGTCAATCGTGATGTTAAACAATTGTCCAACTAAATCGTTTTCAGTCTTGAACAAATTTTTGTCGTACTTAATTCTTGACACTTTTACAGATGAATAATTTGTGTGGTGATCACTCCACAGAACGGCAGCATATTTTTTGTCCATTTTAAACAGTTTTTACGGAAACTAGAATGTAGTTCTTGCAAGGACAAAATCTCTAAACGCAATAACCGCCACAGCATAATGAACAATGTCGCCCACGCTGTTTTTGTCGATGCATTTCCCACCTTTGGTATGCGCATGTACAATGCCAATAGTGTCACGTGAGATGCAGTCAATGACAGTTATTAAACTGCAAAGTGAAATTGTATACGGGAGGAGTGTCGAGTTTCACTACAAATGTTGCCGACTGTACAATAGATTATTGTGCCGTATAAATCGGAAGAATCAAATTATATAATTTAATCATTTTTAACCAGCATATTTTATCAATATTTGTATTTTCAGTTACTCATTTATACTTTTAATGGGCAAACGAACTTACGGCTCGCATATTGGGAGTGTGTCAAGGCCACCAAAGCAGACAAGGTGGAACCGAATGAAAAAGGTAAAATAATGTCAGTCAGGGGTCGGATTTCTGTAAATCTCACTGGAAGATTGTTTCTAAATTTTCCTGCTGATTCAAATGACCCTGCTGGGAGGTCCTACGCAATTTCAAAAATCGGTGCTAAAAATAAGGCCAACGATTTACAAAATCCCTGTTGGAAAAAATAATTTCCTCACAAGTCGTCAAATCTCTGTCAATAAGGGTGAACCAATTGAAAAATCCCTGTTTGCCTAGCAATTTTTTCTGGCCGAAATATTTCCCCCTGCCTGAAATATGTTTTTCTCTGGGACGAATCTTCCCGTCTTCCCACAAATATCCGACCCCTGAGGTAATTTTGAAAGCGGAAACTAGTTTCGTGAGGTTATTCCCTGAGCGAGAACCTTGATCATTTAAATGTAAGTACTACTTACTTAGGAGTTTCATTTTAATACAACGCTCATGGTTCAAGTTTTATATATATTGTTTCAAAATATTAGCTACTTAAGTAACAAGGGTACACAGATGTTATTAAATTTGCTTTTGATTAAATTTTCGAACTTTACATTTTTTAGAAATCTGTTTATGCAATTGAGGAACCCAGCCGATCTGTAAACCAAGTTTGTTTCAACGCATTTGTCTCACCTGACCAGCTCTCGGACACAGGCAAGCTTAGTTTGTACCTATATGGCAATTGCTTTAAATTTAATGGTATCTTTGATTTATTGCTAACTATTTGTTCTCGAACGGGATATACATTCTTAACGTTTGAACTAAAACTAGGTGACGTAATTCACGACGAACTTTGGGACGTATCTAGTTTGTCCAGTTTTGACGATCTGCCACAACAGCATTTTTCCGATGTCGATTCCATTTCGGCAGACTCGAATGAATTTGTCCCCGATTATTCCAAGTTTGAATCGAGCAGCTCAGACGTAAATATATACAAAATATTTTTTAGAAACTGAATAGCTGTGTGTTTTTGCAGTATGTAAAATTGTACAATTTTTAGATTCCTCTTTGTGATGGTCTACATATATCAAAACGCGAGAGCCTGCAATTAGTATCAGCCCTTGCTAAAAAAGCAAATCTTACCCGAAGTAGTATCGACGATCTTTTGAGGTTACTGAAGCTTCACCTACTAACAGGAGTCAAGTATCCTAAATCAAGCTACAAGCTTCAAAAAGCTTTAAAGTGTCTTTCAATGCCTAGCAAGCGTTACATTTACTGTGAAACATGTGAACGAGTTATAAGTAGCATGATTTGTGAAGAATGTGAAAACGTATTTGAGGAGAAGCAGATTAGAACTGCTGGCAATTATTTTATAATATACGACGTGATTTCGCAGTTTTCAGTTATGCTGCGCAACGGGATAATTAAGCAAGAATTAACAACTGAGATTCTAAAGCGATTGTCTATGTCAGTGGAAGAAAAACAGCTACTATATGGTAACAAATATACTGACATTGTTGGAGATTGGAATTTATCAGCAACTTTAAACACGGATGGGGTCCCTGTCTTTAAATCGTCCAAGTATTCAATATGGCCAGTTCTGATGACATTGAATGAGTTGCCGTACAAATTGCGCAAAAATATGGTTCTTCTAGGAGCTCTATGGTGTGGCACTAAAAAAATTAATATTGACATGGTATTCTCATTGCTCGTTCCAGAACTTAACAAACTACAGGAGACTGGGGTTATGTGGACAAATTCGGTGGGTGACATAATTTTAAGCAAATGTTTTTTCAAAAAGTCAGCACTGACGCGGTGGCAAGATGTATGGTTCAGGGAACAACACAATTTAATGGAGCATATGGGTGTAATTATTGCAAAGAAAAGGGATTAGTTGTTCCCAAAGGTAGAGGACGATGCAGAATTTTTACAAAAACCAAAAACCTGGACCTTCGTACTGATGAAAGCCACCGTGAAATTATTAACTCTGGTGAGTTGAAATTTGGAATCAAATTTGCAACGCCATTACTCAACCTTCAGAACTTTAATGTGATTTCGGGATTTCCCGTTGAGCCAATGCACAATGTGTTTCTCGGGGTGACTAAAATGATTTTTATTCTGTGGTTCACCTTGAAACGTAGTGACTGTTATTTAGGTAAAGCTGCAACTAGACAAATAATTAATCGCAGACTTTTGAGCTGCAAAGTATCGTCAGAAATTGTACGGACAGTGAGACCCCTAGAAACCATGAAACACTGGAAGGCATCCGAATATCGAAGCTTAGTGTTCATAATGGCACTAATTACAAGTGATTTGCTTCCGAAAGCATACAACAAGAACTTCTGTAAATTTGAAAATTCTATATATCATTTGTCCAAGGAAGTATTGCAACGAGAACATATTATTTCTTGTGAAAAAAAGATGCGACAGTTTGTTCAGAATGTTGCGAACTTATGGGGAAGAATACATGAGCTACAATGTTCACCTTCTTCTGCATATTGTTCAGACATGCAAAGATTTTGGTCCATTGTGGCAGTATTCGGCATTCATGTTCGAATCCTTTAACGCAGTTTTATTAAAATATATTTCTAATGCCAACGGTGTCGCCATTCAAATATCCAAAAAATATAGCCAGGATCTTCAAACACGGTTTACTGACCCGGAAATTTTCCAGCATGAAGATGCACGTATTTTGTTTTCCCAACTAGTAACAATTCCTAAACTGTCAACTAAAATGTTCGCTATTATGAAACCATACTCCAGGTTTATACCAGATGAAATGTTAATTAATCAATGCTCAGTTTTTGCTAAAATCAGTTGTATGTTTCGAGCTCGGAGTGCCATAATTAATGGACACGTATTTAAGTCATACGAAACGGCAAAACGTGCGGATTGTTATGTCCGCATAGACCAAAATCACATCGGAAAAGTTAAAGAGTTTTTAAAAATACATTGTAGCTGTCAAAGGTTTTGTGATTGTCAAAAGGAATTAGCCTTGCTGGAGATATTTAGAATTTCAAGTTTGCCTTTGATTGACTTTGGGTTTACATGTAAATTAAGTGTAAACAAAAGAGTTAAGGTTTTGCCCATATGTCATCTGTCAAATGATAAATTTATTAAACTTGAGTATAATGATTCTATGTACTTCCTTCATATTTGTAATTTGTTTGAAATTGATTGATTTATTGTGAACAATAAATTATTATAATTGCTTGTAATTAATTTCATTTTAAATTTCGATCGAATTTTGCACCTTCCGGAAAGTTAAATCATTCAATCTTATAGCAGTGTCGCACATGTGGACTAACAAATCCTATGGGTAAACCATTGGAACCCATAGTCATTTGCTCTATAGCATAATTTCTATAGGATACTATAAGATACTATAGACATTTTAAATCAAAATCCTACATGTCCTCAATTCCCATAGAATCCTATGCCAGATTAACGCGCGGGTAATCATAATACAGGTGATTTATGTATCAACATTTATTTGCATAACTAATTTAAGTCTCAGCTACTTTTATTTCGTGTCGTAACATCAAAATGGCTCCTGGGATCCTAGAAGTGAAAATGTTTGTTTAAAAATATCTTAACAATTGAAAACAAACGAAATGGGCTTCGAAGTAATTTTACGAATTCACAAGGAGTGTTGCCCAGAAAGGTAAACGGTTATCATGACAGAGAGTTCCAAATACAGAGTCCAAAATATTCCATATGATATCTTCCATCTCACCGCTTATGCAGTAATCTTTTTGTTCGCTATCGGAACATACCATGATAATATTTAATGCTTCTGTTTGAAGCCCATCAATTGGATCCAGCAATTCTTTCCTACAAGCGGCTTGAATCCACTCCAAAATTAAAGGCAGTGTATTCTAATAAAGATAAGCACTTTTATAGGACAAATTTGACATTCATAAGCCATAATTTCCTAAACCCACAATTGTCTAAAACGATTGGGTATCCTGAAGATTAAAATTATTGCGCCAATCTGTTAAATAACGTTGTAACAAAACGATGCGTTTCCTGCTTAAAAACTATACTGTGGATCCCTTGACAAGTAAGTTGGGATCCTCAATTTCATCGATTGTAACTGATTTCATTTGTTCAAAGAAATCGAAGAGGTCACGCAAGTCACTGTTTTGCCTGTAGCTGGTATAAAACATTCCGAATTTCATTCGAATATGATCATCTTTAGTGAAGTCTTGACTTCTGCTAGCCGCAACGTTTTGCATCGCTTTGAGGTAACTGTATATGTAGTCGCAACGAGCCTTCGTGATTCTCATAGTCTCAAGGCATATGTTCACACACAATGTGATTGTTTCTTTAGGCCCTGACGCTTCCTTAGAATGGTCAAGAACAGCGTATGTATGATTGCTTGGTGACTTCCAAACTCACCATATCCCTTGGTTTGGTTGGACTCCAGTTTCAGTGCTACAAGACCATTCGTAGACTCTGCTCTTGTTAAGCGTTACTGACCATACGTTGTCCATAATGTGCTCGTAATTGTTACATAGGTATTCTGACGCAGAATCAAGGACCTATTCTCCGTTCGGGTCTTCAAATCGTCTCATGTACCAATTAATACCGGTTTTTAGCCTTCCAAATTCAGGGACAATAATCTGATAATGATCGCTCCGACTTTGATCAGGTGTCCCTGCATTGTATGCAAAGCGTCAAAGTAATAATATATTTTGGATAGGTACTATGGAATATTAAAAACTTCATGGTATACTTACAGCTGATTTTTCGCATGATTGTTACGGCCGCATGCCATAAAGCTAGTATATATAAATGAAAAATTGATTCAAATTCTTGAAGCAAAGTGTGAAGCTCTCTGTCAACGTATTCCAGACACACGTGCAATCCAAATGTTCGCAGAAGAAGTATTTCAACTTCTCCTTTATTAAGCCGGTCCACACACATTTTTCTCGACAATTTTCCCAAATCCGCCCAAGTGCCGTCTCCTGGTGGTAATCAAGATATCAGGAAAGTTTGAAAGTTGTTCAAGCGGGAGAAATTTTCCTATTCCATATTCGTATTTTGAAGTCGGATTTTCTTCAACATTGTTGAAAATAAAGAGACCGGTTTTAATGTGCTCAGAAAAATGTTGGTACACTTCTTTTGCAAAAGTTTCCACATCTTCCATCAAAATATCTTGCTTATTCAGAATATCATGGTGTTGATTAATGACTAAATATTAGTCGGAAATCTTAATTATAAGAAGAGGGGATGAATGTAAGGTATAAAACATTTATTCCTAAGATTAAGTAAGTCAATGTGAATGACTGGGAATACTTCCAACCCGGAACACTTCCTAATAAGTTGCGGTTTATATGCCCTCATTTACATATGCCGGAACTTCCCGGTGTTCTCGATCAATCTTTTATGACGCTAAGCCAAAACCAATCTTAAGTAGGTTAATTCCGCATTGATAATTTAGTATGTATTTCCTAGATAAGAAACCTGTATAAATACCCAATACTTTTCTGTAATAAACGTGATTCGAAAACCCGAGTTCCTCTTGCACACAAGTCGAAAGTTATTCCGGTTGCTCCATAGTATCTCATAATCTAACATTTGGTTCCCCGACTTTATCGTTCACCCCGGTCTTCACTTGAGACGCCTTGTGGACATCCCTCCTCGCTGCCGGAGGTTTTTTCGCTGCCTCTCTTCCCGCCGTCGCCAGTGCTCGGACCCGGACCGGCCGGATTTCTTTCGCTCCAGCCCGCCTTCTCAACGGGACTTACGGTGCTCCTCACCTCCAGCCCGCCGATTTCACGGGCCCTCCGATTTTTTCGTCACCTCCTCCGCTGTTTCCTCTGGACGCTCGTCAACTACGTGGTCAGGAGACCACCAGGTCTGTCAACGTCTTTGCCACCGAGGGCAACGATATCAGCATATGTAGGTCCACCGGTGGTTCAGCCATCATTTTACCAATACTTTGCGCTCGATATATCACATATGGTAGACGTCCTTAACCACCGTATAGAAGTTTACCAAGCATACACCCACATTTCCGAAACTCAACAATACGAAATCATCAATGAATGTGTTAGGACCCGCAACAAGATTATAAGTGCTGAACACCAGTTTTATAGATATTTTAAAAATTTTGGCAAATATTTACAACTGGAAATACAATCAAAAATCAATATTTGTATGGATATACTGCTTAAAATACAAGACATAATAGACCCACAAATCAACGATCGTGAAGTTGAATACTTTGACCTCAACTGAACACTCCTCATAATATAACATTTTAAATGGTGAAAGCCAATGCTATTCAACAATATTATTTAAATGTTGACAATCTTAAAGTTACGTTAGTCGCGAAATTAAAACAGATTGAGGTGGATATTGTTAATCTTAAAGAATTAGATGAATATTCAGACTTTAGAATTAATTATAACAGATAAAATAACAAAGTTATATCCTTAGAGAATCATTTTCATCGCATTGTAAAACAAAATAATAACGAAAGAATATATTCATTAATTCAAGATTCAATTCATGAATGTTACAAAGTCGTAGATGCTATTGACAGAGTGATTACTAACCAGGAATTACAATTGTATATGAATCGTGTAAGGCATTGAAAAAAATCGAAACATTTTTTTTGAATCAAATATACACTTACCATTGAAATCATTTCTATTTTCGTGATCACTTTTATCAAAAGCATCCTACTTTGCCCTTTAAGTCTCATTTCAAACATAACTATTATGTGGATCCCATTTGTTCATTGTAACTTGGCGTGAGCACTCACACTAAGAATAAACTAGTACCACCTGTCATGTTATCTGTTTAAAAGGTATAAGGATAGTAACCAATTAAGCTTATTTCATAACTGGGCTAATTTCATGTCATTAAGTTTACATAAAAATTGTACTATGGTTCATTTAAAACATTTAAAGTTTGCTAATGTTCCAATTTGAGAACCCACTCATATACGCCCCCTAATCCAAAAATACCGGGAACTAAGAATCTCGCGACAGGTCATATATATAAATCCACCAGGGAATTAGACTATTGGAAATACCAATATTATTTATGTTTGTGGGGTAAGGAATTACACACCACAAAGGGAATTACAGCTGAAGCTGCAAGATTAGACAAGCTTAAGGTTAGTCTAGATTTATACTTCCTTAAACAAAATTATGCAAATATCCATCAATGGATATCAGAAGAGATTGACAGAAAAAATCCCGTAACTACTGAGACAGTCCCAGGAACTTTTAAGGAACCCGAAAGAAGACGTTCATTTGATCGTAGGTCATACTTGACCTCCCGATTATGATCAACCCAGAGATTATCTGGAAGATCCCCTCAAGTTCTCTCCGAAGCAGTTGAAAGAACTCTAGCAAAGCGACGCAACTTCAAATTTCACGTTACCTCCCCAACAGATTTTCGGGTTGAACTCCCGAAAAACTTCAACTTTGGGGAACAATTAACCGAAGAAGACTTCGAGTTTATTTTTCGTAAATTCAAACAAGTAATTTGGAAAAAACTCGAGCAAGAAATCGAAGAAGACGCGTACCCTCAGTTTGTCGACAACCTCAAACGCTACATAGCTCAAGAGGCGCAACCATTAGAAGAGGAACCCGTTTCTTACACGGAATATCACTCTAACGTTCAAGAGTCAATTCCACCCACGGATGAAAATCCAGAAAAAATTATCCAGGAACACGAGGATAATCTACATCAAGATATAAAAGATACCAGATTTGGTAGTGTCATACAAGAAAGGTTTTATTCCTTCGTTGATTCGAATTCAAACTCAGTGACGTCTGCTGCTGACACGGCAGATACAGAAGAATCTGACACCGACCCAGTCAAACCAAGTTTCACAGATTACCGACTAGGTTCACCGCCTGTGGACTTGAACACATCAAGCTCAGCTTCCGAAGGCGGTGAAGCCCAAAGTAATCTCTCTCAAACAGAAGGTTCCCCAGTAACCACTTTACCCCTGCCATTAGCTCCGAGGAAACGGAGCCGCGCACCTCGCGGTCATTCCAGTTTCAGCAGCCCTACTAGGCCATCAGAGCCACCTGGGGCATATCGGAAAAAATTGGACCTGACGACTCCTACGCTGTTTTCAGTACCGGTAATTGTGGATCCCAGTATCCAACAATCTACCGAAAAACGACAAGACAGGCCAGTTATTCAAACTCAACCTAGGGCTCGCGGGAGCCCAAATCAACAGCCTAGCTCTAACGCAGGCAACCAGGGAGCTCAGCAAGGTAATCAGCCTGAACCTACGCCACAGTCAACCCAGCAACCTTCATCAGGAGACGTACAAGGGCCTTCTCAAGTACCTAATCAGACGGATTCACCTCCACCACCTCCAAATCCGAACCTATCCAAAGGCAAGGGTACCAACCCATCAACTAAAATGAGTAACCAAGACACTCACAACAATAAAACCAGCGTTCCGTTAAGAACATGAGTCAAGATCTAAAGGAACTAAAAAATGGAGTATATCAGTATTTTGAAGATGATTACACCACAACCCCGGCAAAGCTCGAACAAATGGAAGCGGTCAAAGGCAACCAAAAATTGGAAAGGGCTTATTATGCTACGCGGACCAAGATGACCGATATTCTCAAGACTCTCAGCTCCTCAATTACTGGATCAGGATTGAAAACGCCAAAAATCGCCGTCCCAAAATTCTCAGGATCGCATAGAGAATGGTCTACATTCAAATCCGAGTTTAATGTCTTAGTAGTAAACTCGGCTAATTATTCATCAGCAGAAAAACTACGCCTACTGATTGAAGCTTTATTCGAAACTGAATCTTAAGACAACATTTCGGACATTCCAATTAATGACCGAAATTGGTCTATAGCATGGAAGCGCATGACTGATAGATATGATTCCCCACGGGAAACAGCTCATGCCGCCATTCGTCCATTATTAGAATTACCGGCTCTCATGAGTCAGTCAGAAAACGGGTTACATAAGTTAATTAACACAGTCAGAACTACTAGATCTCAGCTGCAACAAGTGCAGTTAGGAAAGGTAACTGAGGCTGAAGTGTTATATTTACACTTCATAATGGCACGTTTGGATACCAGGACTATTAATGAATTTAATCAGTCACTAGACAATAACGAAGCTCCCTCATTGGATATTTGCATTTAATTTTTGGAAAAACAAGCCAAAAATGTTGAGCTAACAAAGGAAATCCGAAATAACAGTACCAATGCAGCCCCAGCGAGGCCAGGACACATCTCCCGTAACCAGCAACATTCAAAAAGAGTAATGATTGCCACTTCCGAAAGTGAAGCCGGATATACTTCCGAAGGATCTAATCACAGTACCAAAACCAAATCACGGACTAAAAAGACAGGAAGAAGCAAATCTCCAGCTCCAAGAAAAAGAGGCACGATAGTGGCCACCATCAAGAAAAAGGGACAACGTCCTAGGAGCAGCTCTTCCTGAGAATCCCCAGCTCACCAAAACAAAGCTATTCGACGTCCAAGCCTACCGATAAGACATTGTAGTTATGGTGGTAGCAATCACCACAGTATCAATTCCTGTGGACAATATTCTGGTTTGAATATAAACCAACGAAGGGAATGGGTTAAGACTAACAACCGATGTTTTAACTGTCTCGGGAAACATCTGGTCAGTGAATGTACTTCTATTCGTACCTGCACGACATGTCAACGTAAGCATCATACTACATTGCATCAGGACAATGCAGTACATTTTAACCCGAAACCAAGCATAAATACTGTATTTACACAAATTGGAAAAGGCAAGAATGAAAAGGGACTACTGCCAACAGCCCTTGTCGCACTAGAGTATAAACGTTACTCTATCGTAGCTCGCTGTTTATTGGACACTGGAGCACAAAACTCCTTTATTACCAACAAAACAGCATCTCAACTCAAGCTTCCAATCCAACACGGTACTGAAAGTTTTACCGTTGCCGGGGGTGATAAATTATCAGTCTTAGGCAAGACATCATTTTGGATTCGCTCTCTGAAGTACCCAGAAAAAACGCTGCAAGTACAGGCGTTTGTTCTCAACGAAATTACGTCTGATTTACCCAATCAACCCTTGGAAATCCAGGATTGGAAACATTTAGAAAATCTGCCATTAGCAGATCCAGAATTCAACGTACCTGGACCAATCCACGTGCTTCTAGGAATACCAGTAGTGGACAAAATCCTCAGAAATCGGAAGATTCGAGGATCCAACGGTACTCCTAGTGCCTATTCAACCGATTTTGGCTATGTGGTCATGGGAACTATAACCAACCAGGCATCTTCTCAAATAATGACAGTGTTACCAGAGAGTAATAAGGCAAAATTATCACATCCAACCGTTCAAGTAGGATTCGATTTGCAAACATTTTGGAACATTGAAGAATTACCCGATAAACAAATTCTTACTAAGGAAGAACAATTCTGTGAAGAACATTATAATCTCCATACGATAAGATTGGACAACGGGCAATATCAAGTTCGATGGCCTTTCAAACCTAATCATCCTCCACTCGGAAATTCAAGGGAAATAGCAACAAACAGGTGGATTTCCGTCGAACGTAAAATCAACAGAAACTCGGAATCCATGGGCTCATATCATGAGCAATTACAGGACTACATTGATAAGGATCAAATGGAGGAGGTTCCCCCAAACGAAGTGGAAAGAAGACCGCACTACTACATGCCTCATCATGCAGTCATCAAAGCTTCTAGCACTTCAACAAAACTACGCGTGGTTTTCGACGCATCCGCAAAAACCACAAATGGGATATCGCTCAATGATATCATCATACCAGGACCGACAATCCAGCCAACTCTTTTTGATCATTTATTACGGTTTCGCCTAAAGGACATCGCCCTCGTTGCAGACATAAAAACAATGTACCGACAAGTATTAGTACATCCAGAGGATCGAGACTACTGTCGCATTGTTTGGAGGCCCAGTCCATCCCAACCTCTTCAAAGTTATAGGATGACTGTAATTCCTTTTGGAACCACCCCAGCTCCCGTTTTAGCTTGTCGCACACTACTCAACATAGCTCAAGATGAAAAGGATGCATATCCGGAAGCTGCCAAGGCAGTAATCAATGATTTTTATATGGACGACTTTATGACTTCCTGTGAAACAGAAACTACCGCGGTGGAAATTCAATCCCAGTTAATAAAAATGTTAGCTACTGCTAGTTTCTCGTTACGAAAATGGAGCTCCAATTCCACGAAATTACTGGAAAATGTACCGGTAGATTACCGTGAAACTCAACTTCCTTTAAACATAGATGAATCAGATACGGTGAAAACACTCGGGTTGAAATGGAATCCTGCGACGGAAGACTTTTCCTTCAAGTTATCCCTAGATAGCCGGGATTCACATACCAAACGAAGCCTTCTCTCGGAGATATCCAAAATCTATGACCCTCTTGGATGGTTGGCCCCAACTATTATTAAGGCCAAAATACTCATGCAGGGAATTTGGCTTAGAGAAATGGAATGGGATCAAACCTTACCCCAAGACCTCCAAAACGCCTGGAGGGAATACAAATCCAATCTGCCAACCATCGAACAGATAAAAATTCCAAGAAGTTCACATCATAACCAGGAATCGGTATTGGAATTGCATGGTTTTGCGGATGCCAGTGAAAAAGCCTACGCGGCTTGTGTTTACCTGAGAGGTAGACACGAGCAGGGCATTACTACTCGCTTAGTGGTAGCCAAAACAAGGGTCGCTCCAATAAAAGTACTCACCTTACCACGATTGGAGTTGCAAGGTGCCGTACTACTGGCTCAACTTATGGAACATGTCAAGAAAACATGGAATATAAAAATTGAAAACTCTCATTTTTGGTCGGATTCAAAAATTGTACTACACTGGATTAATTCTCCACCGCACAAATGGAAAATTTACGTGGCCAACAGGATTCAACAGATTCAAGATATATCGCATCACGTGAAATCTGAAGATAATCCTGCAGATTGTGCGTCAAGAGGAATTCACCCCGAAGAATTACCTTCGCATCCGTTATGGTGGACTGGACCTTCCTGGCTTTCCAACTTCCAGTATGACATCCCGATTTTGGAATCGGTTGCGGACAGCACGGGAGAAGAAAAACAAACTGTTCTAGCCATTTCTGCGAAAAGGGAACTACCCGATATATTGGCACAGTTCCAAATCATATCATCCTGGAAACGGATTTTACGTGTTATGACTCTCATTGACCGCATAAAAACAAAAAAGAATTTCAAAATTCATTGGCACATCCCTGTTACCCCACTGGAATTGAGTTCAGCAGAGGATCATCTGGTCAGAATAATACAATACAAGTATTTTGACAAACTTATTCGAGACTTGAACCATCAGCCGCCAAAGGAAATCAAGGATAAACACTTAAAACCCTTGTGCATATTTCTGGACCAGCAACAAATTTTGAGAGTGGGAGGACGACTGCGCCATGCGAATCTGACCTACTCAAGTAAACATCCCGCTATACTGCCTGGAGAAGAGAATGCATTAGTGCGAGCTATGATTCTACAGGTACATAAAACGTTAGCACATGCGGGACAACGCACAACACAGAATCACCTCCGACTTAAATATTGGATTTATGGAGGAAACCGAGTCATAAAAAGTGTTATCGACAAGTGTATACTTTGCTACCGCTTCAACGCAAAACCCATGGAGCAACAAATGGCTATGTATCCAGCCTACCGAGTAATACAGCAGGCCAGACCATTTCTCACGACTGGAGTGGATTATGCCGGACCATATGAACTAAAAAACTTCTCCGGTAATCGCAGTATGCGATTTAAGGTTTGGATGTGCTTATTCACCTGCTTAGCCACTCGGGCTATTCATCTAGAATTAGTCAGTTCAATGACTTACGAAGGATTCCTGCTAGCCTTGCGACGATTCATGTCCAGAAGAGGAAGGCCAACGGACATGTATCCAGACAATGGACTAAATTTTGTTGGAGCAAATAACTACCTAACATCAACCATGGAAATGATGACCGAACTCCAGCAAGCTAAAGACAAGATTCTTCCCGACATCCAATTGGACCATATAAATTGGCATTTTAACGCACTACAGGCACCACATCACGGTGGGGCTTGGGAGTCGTGCGTTAAATTAGTGAAGACTTATTTAAAGAAGATACTTGATCACGAGTCCTACAACTGGGAGGAATTTGAGGCTATTCTCATTTTTACAGAAGCACTCGTAAATTCCAGACCACTGACTCCCATGTCAGCAGACCCAGAGGATTCCAATGCATTGACACCTGCACACTTTTTAGTAGGATCATCACTGATGTGGATACCAGAACCGGACCTTACTCACAAACCGATGAATCGATTAGAAAAATTCCAGTTGATCCAAAGACGTGGAGACGATGGCAAGTGGAGTACTTAACGACCCTACAACGCAGACAAAAATGGCACACTGTGAATCCTGAAGTCAAACCAGGAGATCTGGTTCTAATTGTGGACGACTCACTGCCGCCATTCCGCTGGCGAATGGGACGAGTCAAGACAACACATCCGGGAATGGATGGTTTAACTCGAGTTACAACCATTGAAACTGAGGGCTCCTATAAGGATGAAAAGGGCAAGCCAAAAAGGATCATAAAGGAATTTGTCCGACATATAACAAAACTTGCGAAATTGCCTATCGATGATGAAGAAATAAAATCCAACCCAGAACCAGAAGTACCAAGGATAATGATGACGCGTAATAAAAAGGAAAATTGTGTGAAACCCGGACAATGGATCACCGCTTTCGTATGTCTAGGATTAATTCCCACTACCCTAGCATGTAACAATATAACTATTGTGAATCCAGGAAAGGAAAGGGAAGATGTGTACGATAATAGCAAAATAACCATCATGTTTGCTATCTACGCGTCCATACTAGCAATTATTGGAACCATTGGAAACTCGGTCACTATACTAGCCTTGGCCAAGTCAACCGAACTTATGAAACAACCAGCAACCTGGTTAATTTTGAACCTTAGCATTTCTGACGTACTTTTCAGTTCAATACAACTGCCATTAATAGCAGTAAAAAATACAGATGCCACGTGGATTCGAAATTCAACTATGTGCCGACTGGTTCCGTTCATATTCTACGGAAATTTAGCATGCTCCTTATTTTCCATAATGACCATAACACTGAACCGATATATTCGTATAGTGCGTAATCACGAATATGACCAATACTTCAAACCAAAGAAAACAATTGCAATCATAATTAGCATTTGGTTTGTGAGCTTCGGATTAATTAGCTTACCTTATGGAGAAATATGGGGAAGACTTGGACTACGAAACGGAACCGCTCCTTCATGTACCATTCTTGAGGACAAACATGGAAGTTCCCCGAAAGCATTCCTAGTGTCCATAGGAGTAATTGGGCCAATTTTGGTAATAATCTATTGTTACTCTGCAATTCTCTTCTACGTAAGAGAAGTCAAGAGTTCTATCAGAGTACATATGAACCGATTATCCCAAATACCCACATCCCAGGACCTCGAGACCTCCAGCCCAGCCGAACGACAACTGACAAAAGCGTAACTATATTAGTATGTTGTTACGTACTGTGTTATTTACCAGCACTAATATCATCTGTCATAGACCCGGAAAGGAAAACGTTACCCTACACTCTTCATAAAATTAGCTCAGCTCTAACATGGAGTTCCCCCTGCCTTAATCATTTGATTTATGTCTTGACTAATACAAGATACCAAAAGGCATATAAACACTTACTTTGTTGTGAAATAAAAGTAAAGCCAATTCCAAAACCAAGAAGATTAGGACCATCTATACCACCACGAACAACTAGGCCAAAACTAGTAACCACTATGATCATTTTCATAATGATCGGAAAAACAATAGTAGCGGATGAGTTGACTCAACACAACCTGGCCCCACCGTGTGATATACCATGGAATTGTCATCATGAAATACCAATGTGCACTCGTAGTGTGCGTTGGATAAAAATACTTCAAAACGGAGAAGTATGCTCAAAAAAACAAACTTGCCCCAAGGATACTGTTGTCAACAGTGAAGCAAGAGGATGTAATCAACCTGAAGATAGCTGTTCCACTTGGCACGATCTGAACCTAGACCAATTGCAGTGTCAGACAAAGGAACCTACTACGAATGGACTAGCGTTAGAAAGTATAGGGCTACGTAGTCAACTATGTTCAGTTGGTGATTACGTACTCAAACATTGCCGACATTTTATTGAGGAAGTAAAAAATGTTCCTGTAATAATATTAGCAAACAAGATTTACCCAGTACAAGCCCTACATATCCGACAAGAAGCTCAACTATCTCACATTTCGTCCTACAATTGCCTTGGTTCCTGTGCTGAACTCGACTGTGAAGATGGAGAATGCTCTGGAGATAAGGACTTCTACCAACACTTTGGTTGTACTAAAGGCAGAGAACACTTTTGTGAATGTAAATATAATTCAACCCATGATATTTACAAAATACAAACCGAAAAAGGAGAAATAATCCCGAGATGTTGGGGACATATCCACGTATTAACCAAAAAGGAAGACTTGGACAGGGGCAAGGAAAAATATGAATGTTCAAATTGTGAAATTGAATGCAGCAAGGAAGGAGTCAAGGTTTTTACGCCCCGAAAGGTGTCTAAATACATATATCAAGGTCCAGAAAAATCCCGTATTCGTATCAACTATACCTACGACCGAAGCCACTACGGTGCATTTAACTAACAACATGTTAGCCTCTACAGGATCTATCCAAATAGAGCTCTGGTTCACTAATTACGACTCACAAACTACTAAATAAATGAATGACAAGATACCTCCCTCAACCGACTGGGAGAAATACAATGTAACACCATAAAGGAAGCACAAACAGTTAGTTCTAATTGTCTTGGTAGTATGAATATCATTTCTCCAATTGCGGACTTAAATGGAGTAAAATGTATATCTGAAGTACTGGATCCCGCGAAATTACTAACAATCAAACCATTACCCCTGAAATTCATGGATGGATTCCTAGTCTCTCAGTGAGAGGATATAATCTTTGAAACTTCTACCAATACCTTGTTGGAAATTCAAATTGATACGGAAAACTATCATCTAACCAAGGAAACCCAGGACTCTACTTGTACAGCCGAATTTGTGAAAATAGAAGGTTGTTACAGCTGCCTACCAGGAGCAACATTGACGTTTGAAGCCAAGGTGGATCAAGGAGAGAATTTGGTCAGCCTAGAATGCCCAACTGCTGGATTCTTCACACCTATATTATTAAATACTAGCTTTTTAGCTCGTCATGTTATTATCAAATTAGATACGCCCAAAGTTGAATTACCCTGTGTATTGAAATGCTCTCTTAATAGTATTCAGTTAAAGGTTAAAGGACATTTACATTACTTAAGCAATATTGATGTACGCGATAACCATATGTCAGTCTCCTATGAACCATTAGATACTCATTCTGGTTTTATCCTACTATCTCTTACTGGATTAGGATGGTACAATTGGTTTATTCGAGGTATTTTGTTACTAATTATTATTATAGTTATTGGACTTACTATATACCTCAGCATGAACGCCATTGTGAAAAAGATAATTTAATCATGTAATAACGTAATTTCATTTATATATCTGCTTATATGATTATGTTAATCAAGTGGGGGAGAATGTTGATTCATGACTAAATATTAGTCGGAAATCTTAATTATAAGAAGAGGGGATGAATGTAAGGTATAAAACATTTATTCCTAAGATTAAGTAAGTCAATGTGAATGACTGGGAATACTTCCAACCCGGAACACTTCCTAATAAGTTGCGGTTTATATGCCCTCATTTACATATGCCGGAACTTCCCGGTGTTCTCGATCAATCTTTTATGACGCTAAGCCAAAACCAATCTTAAGTAGGTTAATTCCGCATTGATAATTTAGTATGTATTTCCTAGATAAGAAACCTGTATAAATACCCACTACTTTTCTGTAATAAACGTGATTCGAAAACCCGAGTTCCTCTTGCACACAAGTCGAAAGTTATTCCGGTTGCTCCATAGTATCTCATAATCTAACACGTGGCATAGTCGCAGTCTCCTTGCTATAGTAACAAAACTTGATCGAATGCTACTATCGCGTCTAGCCTCTATATAAACAACGTTTTCTTCCTTTCGTACCATGTCATTGGTGTAATACTTGGCTAACTCTGTTTTCCCAATGCCACCTAATCCATACAGAACCACGATTTGTGGTCTTATTTTTGTTTTTCTGGGAAAGGCCAACTGAATTCTGGCCACCAAATCTTCTCTTCCGATGAAATAGGACACTGGTTTGTTGATTAGATTCATCTTGGTTACAGGTTCTTGATGATTTTCAACTTGGAAGATGTTACTGTTGTGACCATTAATGACATTTGCTGAAATACTGGTTGTTTGAATCGTGCCCCCTTCTATGGCCATTACAGAACTGGCATTTTGTCGGTGCATTATTTTCATTTCTGTAACTGTTTTCTAAACTAAATATAAGCTTAATCAAGATTTAAAATTGTTTAATTATTCAGTTGTCCTGTAAATTTGTAAAATTTGGGGATATAGCGGCCAAAGAAGTTCATAAAAGATTCATGCAATCATTTCAAAAAGCTGTGTTGTTAGCAAATTTTAAGAGGGTTTAGTTAGAATTTAACATCATCACAGACAGAACTGTCACAGAAGAAAAATTGTCTTAACCTAGCGTGGTTTTACGGGTTATGAACATAATTATCATGTTAGAAACGTGTAATTGCTCCACGGAAAGGCACTGACAGTTCTTTTAAGGCAGTCTCAGAATATAATTATTTAGAAAAAAAATAAATTAGAATAAATAATTTAAAATTTTCAAGACTTACCTTTCCCCAAAAAACCTGGCTTTCTTCTAATTCCGTGTCTGGATTTTGAACTATCGGAATGAAACTGGAAAGGTTTGGCAAAATTATGGGAACTAAATATTTGTAATTGTTGCCCGAGTGCGAGATATGTAGGGAGAATTTTATTTTATTGTTAGCATCATGTATTTGTCAATGATGATAACTGGCAGAACTAATTCTTAAATTGCACTGGCTGCTATTTTATACAAAAATAAAGCGGTCTTACAATTAGTCACACATTTTTGTTGGAATAATTAATGGTTATTGATAGCGTATATTCTTAAGGTGCACCATAGATTTTAGTGTGAATAAGCAATTTTTTTGTAATTATCGGAAAATTCTAGAGAATAATCGAATCAAACTAACAACGGAATTTTCTGAGTATGTCAAGCTATATCGTCGTATCAATCAACCTGGGTACAATAGTTCGCAGATAAAATTCTGTCAGCTATGATAAATTATTTCTTAATCAGCTGAATAAACTGATTTAAACTGTCTAGGTATGGAAATTTTACAGTGCACTTTGTCATCTGCAAATGAATACTTTTTAAGTATTTTATGTCACGGAGGAGCTCATTCTAAATTTTCAAACTTGATTCAACAAGTTTTCTTCAGCATATGCAACCCAAATACAAGTAGCTGGACTCACGCGTATCCGATTTTTGATTTTTTAAAAAATTAATTGAGAAAATTTAATTTGGGAATTCAATAATCTGGGCACCCTGGACACAGGCAGAGTTGGAACAGACAGTGCTTCCCGTTTAGTATTTTATTTTTGAAGGGTTGTTTCTATTTTTACTTGGAACACTGAGCTCTTTATTCCTCACATGATTTAGGGGGTTCCTTCAGAATCCCTCACTGTTGGGAATACTCAATAGTAACGACCTTGTTCGTTTTCAAATTTTCGCTGCGGGATAAATTGGGACACTGAAAAAGCTCTATCCCACCTTGTTTGAGTACTCTAAAGCTTAGTTCAATTCTATTTAAAAAGCTGGGTTTTTATTTGATAGAAATATTATTTTTGGAAATTGCTGTTCCGACTCTCTCTCTCACTTGGTCAATGGGAAACTTGCCGACAAAAGTAGCACCCATCTTTTATTTATTGTGTTCCGTCTAATAACAATGAATAATGTTTGCCGATAATAATATTATTCATCATTTTTACTGTTTTGATGATTTTGAATAAACTTTGGATAAAATAATTTTCATTTCCGGCCCTATTGTTATAATTTATGGTAAGTACGGAATGTATAGGATGCAGCTTCCAAAGTAATGAATATGCAGATAAAATCAAGTGTACTTCATCATTTAATAAATCTGGACAGCGGTTTTTGAACATAATTTGACAATAATTGTGGAATGTTTTACATTCCGGTGCATACGTAGTGCTTTTTGCACGTGTTTACGTTTCTGAGAAAGTTATTGGCAGCAAAGGAACTATAAGGTACATGAATCTGTTTTTCAAAATAAAGCACACCTGAGTTTAAACTAAACATGATTAAGAATGATTCTGCGGCAACGGAAGTACGTTCGAAACGTTTGAGTAAGATTACCTAATACTAATAATAGGATAAGAAGTTGTGGCTTGTAATGGGCTTTTTAACTAATTAAATACCTTCGTAGTTCTTGGCGATGGTAGCCTGTCAGTTGGACATACACGTACTTGTTTAATATAGTTAAGAGTACCCTTCTTCAACCTTTCGGCCACAATAAAATTGTGCCAATTCGCTTTTCCGTCCCTTTTTCCTAGTCCGCAGAGGACAACGTTCTTAGTGCCTGATTTATGGGCATAATCGACTTGAAACGCCGATTCGCTGTTTGAATTGTTTGTACCTTCCGGTGAAACTAAATATAGGTGAATTTATCAGCTTTATATTCGTTACTGGCCCTTGTAATCTCTCGTAGCTTAAGTTAATGTAGTTATTGCAACCCCGAATGACGCTTGAACTTAGGATTTGTGTATGTAATCCACTTGCCTGGACACTAATCCCAGTGCAGGTGTTGTAATTGTTTAGCGACCCCATCATAGCTGCTCTCAGGTACCAAAAAATCAGGATCCGCACCTGAACCCGACCCGCACCTGACATTTCAGGTAAAAAAAATTCTTCGACCCGAACTTGCTCAGTCGGATCCGAGCCATTACTTTACTTGTCAGGTATTTTTCGCCTGGTATTTCTGGGATACCCGTACCTGAAAAATTACCTGAAGTTCGGATCCGAGGTAAACCCGACCATAGCCTGACCCGAACCTGAACCCACACTTGACTTTCAGGTATTTCACCCACTGATTTAATGTAAATCTTATTGTTAGCCTAAGCTGGGCAAAATATTTGCATACCTTAAATTTTATTCTGCATGTTTTTAGATTTTTTTCTAGAGCAAACAGCTTAGCCTACATTCATAGATCACTCCTGAGATTTGACCCTACCAACAACCTGCATACATCACTCCCGAGATTTGTTACTATACCTACAACCGATGTGCATCTTTGTCGGAATTGAACGACAGAGTAATATTCTTTAAGATCCTCATCTCTTATTTCGAAGATTTTGTGTACGGATAATTTTAGACAATGAATTTACACACTGATTCTGTTCAATCAACTTTTCACTTTTCACGACAACACGTTATTTCGGAAGAGATCCGGACTTACTGGTATCAATGCAAATAAAATTGAAATCGTTTGCACTGCAGCACGTTAATAAAAGTAAATAAAACATGTTTAAGAAACTCTAGATGGAGGTTTATTCAGAATTTTGGAATATCAAAGGTTCAAATATACACAACGTCTGCCAAATTCTAAAACGTACCATTTTCAATGGATACCTTAATTAAAAAGCATGGGTTACAATATAAAAATGGTGCCTTTTAAAATCTAACCAACGATATATATTTTTTCCTAGAAATATGCAGTCTACATACAAGTGCCTACAAGATATTAAAAAATTTGAGCATAACCTACAATTTTATCTTCTTATAAGCAAATATGTAGGGTACGCCGTCAGCTGTGTTTAAGAAGCCTATGATTAAATGAACTAATAATTACAAGTGCATTTATGAGCGACAGAGTAATATTCTTCTTATAAAGATCCTCATCTTTTGTCTCGAAGATTTTGTGTAAGCCTTTTCCGCTTGTTACGGAGAAGGTAACCTTGTATGTAAATAGCTAATCTGCCTTAGTGAATCTAAGGCAGATGCTTTAAATATTTAAATGTAAGACATTCTCCAGTTTTCCTCTTACATATATTCTGAGGACAGCCTCAGTGCAATCTGGAGCTGCGAGAGGAATAGAACGCTCTACCATACCAAAGTAGCGTCCTGATCGTAATTAATAAACTCTACTTGTTATTGGTTGGAAACTCTGGTTGGCGTTCACGTATTATTGGCATTTACCTCGCTTTGCCTCACTCATCAGCAACTGACATTATTATTTTATATTTCTTAATTAAATTATTATTCCTACTTATTGGCTGGCATTATAGCGAAGACATGTGGCTTTAGCTTGGCTTTATAATAATTATTGTTATACGACTTTTCAGTAGTCCGCACAACATTCCCAGTAAAGCCCCACTTCTTCTACACGCTTCATAGAAACTCTGTAATCGTTTGGCTTTAACAAGAATGTTCGATACGAGCCTTATATCAGGCGCGGCGCAGTTTATTTTCAATTTCTAAAGATGCTGTTACTTTTTAAGTATGTACCAATACACCAGCCTGCGCGGAGCAGTTTTGCCAGATCGTATTCTGCTTCATAGAAAATTCGGAAATGCAAAGATTTCATCACGTAGCTATAACCAGGGTATATCGAATGAAAATGCCCTGCAATATTTACCCGCCCATACGAAAATGCTCCCCCCAACGTGCCCAAAATTGGTCAGGTGGGCAGCTTTTGAAGATGTCCTGATTTCGGATAGTTTAGGAAGGGCAAGTTGGACATTCTTACGGTACGAAAATGGGATTACTAGTTTATATTAAGAATCAACAAATGTGTGGGAGCGCAGCGAAGAAAAATTTACAAATGTGAATGGCTGATTATTCACCTGTTCGTTTATATTAATTGCAGAAACAGTGACAAATAAATTTAATTTCAATGCAATGGGGTGATTGATTAAATTGATGTCTACTATGAAAATAAATTTCAGTCATAGCATTATTGATATGCAGAATAAAAATATAATCGACTTTAATTGTACATCCTCCACATAGGTCACCCAAAATATTTTTAGGTTTGCCTGTGTAGACAAATAAATTACTGTATGGGTTCAAATTTGACCAGAAAACATATCTCTGATCGCAAATCACCAACATAAATGTATAGGTGTATATGGATATTTTCAGGTTGGAGACAACTCATGTTACATCGTTACATAAGCCAAGACCACAACAATGAAAATTCTGGCCATTCTCATATCGACATACCTTAGCTATAACAAAAACATTCACAAAGAGTATTATACCAGCGCAGCATATTCCCAGCTTTTAAAGCTGCTTTAGCTTATATTATTTATTTATTATTTATTTATTATTTATTTATTATTTATTTATTATTTATTTATTATTTATTTATTATTTATTTATTGTATTTTATTATTATTTCGTTTATGGAAATAATAATAAAAATGTGGAGTATGGATACGAGGTATGTAAGTAAGCAGGCGCGTAGCCAGGAATTGGCCAAGGGGGGGTCAACATTAATTAGAACGTATATAATATGACACATTCAATGGAAAATCCAACTCACGATTGCAAAACGCATCAAATTTTGCAAACTGAATTTCAGATTTTTATATTCTCTACGTTTTACGATTCCATCAAATTTGAATGATTTTGGACCAGATTTTCAATTGGGCTTAATCCGAATTCGGAGAATTTCGAAACCTGGGTTCGCTTCAATCTTTCAGCTGGTGCTTAACCTACTGTTCCTGTGATACACGTCGAAAAGTAACTGCGGATATCAGGCGTGCTTGACCTTTTCATAATGAAGGAATAAATACAATTCACTAATTTAATAATTCTATCCAGCTTAAAAATTCCCTCGAAGCGTGTAAGTTACAGAAGCTAAAAGCTTTTAATATGAAAATATTGAAAGCCGCTGTTACCATACTTTTATTGCCGTTGCACCTTGAAGTCGAATCGAAGAGGCAAAGTGAAATCGGGATTTCGCAATGCATTCAAATCACCCGCCAAGCAAGGATGGACACCATAAAAATATACTCTAGAATCACCCAAAACCTCTCTTTAGTAAATGGTTTATTACCCACGGCTTCTTCCCGTAAAAAGTTGAAAAATCCATACGCGCGAAAATCGTATCAAAATGCTTTTCCATTTCGATAGAAATTTATTGATCTAGAAATCCTTTGCTCTCGCAATGGACAAACAATTCGATACGATTTTCGAGGGTATGGATGGGCCATTTAATGACGGGACAAGCCGTGGGCATAGATAAGCTTTTTTCTCCCCCTCTGCCTCTTTGTGCGAGGGATGGAATATAGCCTGCTTGCACTCTCCCTCGTCATCAATCGAGCGACACGTTACGGGTTGTCCTCGTCCTCGCCCTCGCGAGGGGCTACTTTTAAAATACACCCCTCTCCCTCGCACTCATGAGGGCCCTCGTTGTTTTATATTACACGTAAATAACCCCCCTACAATTTCCTACAATACCTGTGCCTTCAAATAACCTTTCGCGGACACTTGGTTAAAATATGACAACCTCAATATGTGTCGACATTCCCCCCAGTTGTGAACGTACGGAACTTTTGGATAGCTTAGAAAGTTTATAAAGTTTTCTACAATCTAGCGTTCAAAACTAATTTAAAAAATTGTTGTTGAAATAAACTACTGTATTCAGAATAGTGCCCTTTATTGGTGCAGGTTTTACACAGGTATTTGGGTACAGGTACATATTAGATTTCGTGGTTGACATAATTGTAAAAGGTATAAAAAACTTGAAAAATTTACAATGTTTTTTCGATTTTGTCGTGAAAATAACATAAAAACAAGTTTAAAATTCTAATTCATCAGTAAAAAGTGCCTATCTTCCTTATATTTTAATTGTCGGCATAATGGAACACATTCACTAGTCAAACTACAATATTTTGTTATAAAAAACATTTTTGTTGGTCTTTGACAATAATTCTTAATGACTATTATTGATCAAAGCTGTTTTCAACGTCTCCGGTTAATAAATATTAGTCACAAATAGGTTCCATAACCTCCAGTAACATTCAATAGTAGGGTCTGAAAACGGCATTAATCAAATATAAAGCCCAGGTGCCCTTGTTTACAAATTTCCATGTCTCCCCGACATCCTAAAATTAATTTTTTGTCTGGGGTTTAAAATGAGAAATTTTAACCTTAACAAGAGGACCTTTCACTTTTAACTGGGATTTTTGCGCAGGGCCATAAACCATGTACTTAAGACGTTATGAAGTGGGTCTTCCTACAGAACAATATATGTATGATTTTCGCATAGCGATTAAGGTAAGAGAAGGTCATGATGGCTTACATGTGTACTCTGTCTCCCCCTCTTTCGTTCACAACCTATTCATAGGTCCTCTCCCTCATGTTCATGAGGGCGCCTAAAATCAACGTGTACTCGCCATCACCCTCGACGTTTGTGAGGGCGAGGACGAGGGAGAGGGCGAGGCATCCCTCAATCCCTCGTGAGGGTGCCCATGTTTGCCGTGGGTAATAAATCATTCACACGAAACATTTAAACTTCATGGGTGATGCTGTTTGTACACAGATATTTACATGGATTACTGCATATGTCGAGGTTTGTTTACAAATAAAAAAAATAGTGCTGTCAAATCACTGAAAAGGTTTGCATGTCTCGGTATGGACTAATTTATTTTTAACTTTTTGAGTGATTTGAGAGTAATTTATTTCGAATGGGGGGGGGCAATTGCCCCTTTGCCCCCCCCTTGGCTACGCGCCTGATTGAGAGCATATCCACGAAACATCGGCAGTATTCGTTCTGTCCCTTTAACAAACCGTTTCGTTGTGACAGTTCCTCTTCGATATTCAGGAACAACAAATTGATCTATATCTGATTCGTAGGCTACGTATGCAGATCGATTACACTGCGAAACAACTTCCTCAATGGTCGTATTTGGCAAATTAAATGGCACTACCGTAGACTCCTTGATCCATTCAATCAGCCTCTTTGATTCATCGTCAAACAACGTTCCTGCTTGGTTTGAAATTAAAGCATGCACTTCATAGGCTTCTGACTCACCCTTTAATTGAATTCCATTGGCTTTGGGTTGCCCATGTTTACGCATTACGTTATACATGTCGTCCCTGGCATATGACATTTCTTGTCCTAGCTTCGCCATGTATTTTTGTATGGGTGTGTAAATTGTGTAGTTGGCAATTTCCTTGAAAGTTTGCAAGTATTGTTTAGGAGATGGTGCTGTAACATCTGTTGTTAAAATACTTCTTTAGCCATATGTAATAATTATTGACATAAGCATCCATGCTAAAACAATAATTTTTAAAATCTTGATGATCTTCTCTGGGAGTTTCGGACTGTGATACTGCTCAAGCAAAACACCGAGAAAGTATTATGGATTGCGACACCGAGAGTTGCATATTGGTGCCGACATCGATCATTGCAGACAATGAGGCAACAAATGTTAGTAGGATAACCCAAGCTGTTATCCCGAAGGGCTGATAATAAACCCCAAATGAAGTTTCTTGGACAGAACCGTCACAGGTGCAGAACTTGAGGCCTTCCGTCCGAATCGGATTGTACTCTCGAAGGCCAGGAACTGGAAAAACTGGGAATAAAATAGTAGACATGCATCTCGGGACGTGCTGATATGCACGAACTGTCCAAGGATGATAAATGACTGAGATGTTTGACATATGGATGCCAAATACGATAATGCCGAGACGATATTCTCGGAAATATCGCCATTTTACCACCGATAAAACTTGCGATAAAAATCGCCAAATGTGTCGAGAATATCGGTGTCTCGCAAGTATTAATTTCCATACATTTGGCCTTTTTCTAATGTGATTTCGGTAGCGCGGTTGAGTAAGAATAATACAAAGGGATTCATCTAAATGGCATACAAGAATTACTGGCTTAAACAGCGCTGCTGTACAAGCTGTTTCAGTAGAAACATACTTTGTATGTAAATTTCATGTATGCAGCATGCACAACTGTACACATGTATTACCGCCATCAACAATAATTGTGCGTCCAGTCCTCATCTCACTTATTTCCGACTCATTTCCAGTTTGATAATGTTTTTTAATGAAATAAAAATTGTTTGTAATAATTAGTGAAAATTTTCGGAACCGATGAAGGGTGTAAAAGGCATAGAATTAAAAACTAGATACAGATCTCATGAACAAAGTTTATGACTCAAAGGATTAGGCCAAATAGCATGGAAAATATGCAAACAGAGCTCAGGTTTGGGAATATTTTCTGCTAAGAGAAGATTGATTTAAGGCTTTGTGTAAACTATGTGAAACAAATTTATACCAACTTCGGGAAATAACACTCGGTATGAAATACCAACTCAAAGCAGTACGTAGTGTCACGTTAGGTCAAGAGTCACCGAATTGGGTTGTTCAAGATTTGTACGTGTCAGAAGATGTTTCTGAAACAGCGCTAGTTTCGTGACCGCACAATCTGCCTTGGAGGATTGCTCGGATCTGTTCTTTGACGCAGAGGATTAATTTGTTACTTTATATGAAAGTAACCTTTCAAAAGCTTGCAGTAAGCTTCCTTATAATATGTAGTTTTTGTTAATTTATTCCTAACGTCATAGTTTTGATATAAATTGAATTGAATCACTTTGAAATTATTGCGTTATAAATTTCCCCAGCATATCTATTTTTAATAAAGGTAAGGCCCGATATATCGCCGATAGGCGATATATCGTAAAATGTGATTTACCCGAGAACGATAATTGCGATATGAGATGAATGGCGATAACTGGCATCCCTAGTTTGACAGCAGAGCTGCGCACAAGTACAAGTAGTACACGAGTATTTCAAGTCAAGTTCGCGTTCGGGTCGTGGTCAAGTAAATAAATTTAAAACCATGAACGGTTCGGGTCGTGTTCAGGTATTTCATCGACTTGACCATGATTTCTTACCTCAAGTCAAGTTCGTGGTCAAGTATAATTATTTTACTTGAACCATAGTACCTGGTCATGTTCAAGTAAATATTAAAAAGTACTTGACCACGAACTTGAGTTTTTCGTGTACAAGTTCAAGTAATTTTGCTTGTGCAATTCTTCATGGCTGAGGGAGTTTTCAATTCACTTACGATTCACTGTACTAAATGAAACTTAAAACGGCATTTAATACATCACTTTAAGCGGCATTTGTTAATTTGTTCGTGTACACAAATACAAAAGAAAGCTCAACATTCATATGGCTCCGTGGAAATTGATTTAAAAATGTTAGCACCCATGTTTATAATAGTATGTGACAACAAAACCTAAAAGGAGTTCTGTGTCCCCGAAAATGTCAACTGAGTCACCAGACCCACCCGGTACACGAAATCAGAGTAGATCTGCAGTGTACAATCGTTCTACATTCATTGAAAGGAACCAAAAATACAACTATTATTTTTAGAGGCGGTTGCTAGCAAAATGCTGGGTGAAACCTAGTGTGTTAGAAACCCAGGTTCGCTTTCATTAGAAATATAAATTCAATAAAACTTAAGTATTTTGATGTCCAATGGATTACTTGAAAGTACTTGAAAGTTCAAGTTCATGGTCAAGTTCGGGTCATGGTCAAGTCAAGTTGAAGTTGGACCCGAAACGCGCGTATAAAATCATGGTCAAGTAATATGAGAATTACTTGAAAACCCGAACTTGTTTCATTCAAGTATTACTTGAACTGAAAATGTCAAGTTCGGGTAATCTTGAAATACGTACTTGAGAAGTCGGGGTCAAGTCAAGTTCGTGGTCGGATCTTTATAAATACTTGACCCGAGCGCAGCACTATTTGACAGCTTCTCTTTTATTAAATAAAAAACAACAGCCAGAAATTGTCTGTGATCGTTATGTAGAGTTGTGAAACAACCATTCCAATTCACGGATATTGCCAATGCGAAGGTGCGATTTTTCAGTTTTATTTCGTTTAGTACTACGAAATTTAAATTAATTGAGTCTGATTGGACGTATACAGATACTAGGGTCGTGTTTTCTCATTCTTAAATAAAAGTCATCGATGTTTGACTTTACCAATGCGACGTTGTTTTTCAATTCACTTCTGGCCTAAAATAAGTGTCTTTGAGTCACCAAAGTTAGAGAAGGTAACAGTTGCAGGAAACGAACCAACTTTTAATGTAAAGCTTATTTTGGTCATACGTTTTTTCTATTGAAATCATGATCAATCTCGTAAGATCCAAATTTTCATAATGAAGCGGGTTCGAAATTAAATCATCAAATCCCCTGTTGTCCCTATGGAGGATTTTATTTGGTCGCATGTAAGTCGTCAAATGAATAAAGTACTGTTAAAACTGGAAATATGCATCATGTTTCAAGGCGGGTTTCAAATACAGGGGAAGCGAACAATTTTCGGCAGTAAAAGCATCTTCTGGCAGCCAGACTAAGACAGAATGACAATTTTGTAACTTTGAAGGAACGTATTTTTGTTGATTAGTTAACAAGGACAAATTGCTTGTTTGTTTGAAATATTGTAGTGGAATATTAAATTGCTCAATCTCAACGAATTTCTCAAATATAACAATTTTGAAAGAGCATAAACTGTACGCACTTAGCCATGTATTTGTATCCGCAAATGTTAATGTTGAATCAGTAGTAGCGTTGGATTCATGAAGCAACAAAGCTTCAAATAATGCATGTAACCAAATAAAACCAGCAGTGACAAATCCAAAACTCTCGGCTTTCATAGATGATACTGGTTAGCAGCTATATTATAGCATATACCCTGTAGCGTGTGTATTATGATATTTGACGATTTAATCTTATTTTGCAATAAATCACTTTTTATGCAGTTATGTTTGAACGTTTAGTTTGTGGTCAAAGACTTTGCTTGTTTTTACTTATTTGCTATTACAGCTGACAATAGATGTGTCCATAAACTTGTTAAATCATTGTCAGTCTGGAAGATTCTTTAGTGGATATAAGTTTGAATTAGAGCATCGCATGGGTTCAGGTCGCACCCGGGTATTGGGGTTCAGGTCCAGGTTCAGTATGGGTGCATGTTTTTTGGACCCAATAATTTTGGGTCCTTTCTGGGTACAATATACCGGTAAATTGGGTACATGTTCAGGTTCAGGACCAGGTACAGAGAAAAACCTGTTTTGATTTTACCTGTCAGGACCAGGTGTAACACATGAAAGACCTGAACCTGATCACGAAAGACCTGAAATGTTTGGGTTCATTGAGTGAAAGTTAAAGGCCAGAGAATTCAAGCTTCCAAAATGATTTCCATCGCAAAAGCAATGGCAGGGTGTCCCAGGAACCAGTGACCTTGCATTCTTATCCATTTTAGATAAATTTTGTGCTACAAATACCCAATTGTACTTTTAATACAAGATAAAATTTTAAAAAGTTCGGATTCTCAAGTACCCAAACATATTCAGGTCCGGTTCAAAAATACCCGGGCTGAGATCGTCTTTTGGGTACTTTTTCGGGTTCAGGTACTAATCAGGTTCGGGTACTAAAAAAACGCAATTGGGTGAGGTTCAGGATCGAAAAATTTAAACATGTTAAATGGGTACATTTTCAGGTACAGGTTCAAGCTTTTGAGTTACCCAAAGTTTGAGTTCAGGTTCAGGTCCAGGTTCGACTGTTTTGAACCCATGCAATGCACTAGTTTGAATAAACCGCTGGTAAATAGTCCGTGTTATTACAAGGGAAATTTTAGAATGAAAATAAATTTGAAAGCATGATAATGTTGATTTTCCTTGCTCTTGGAATGTTATCTTTATCACCGAACTATCAAAAGACTGGTCAATTCTGTTGTTCTAATCTTTTAGTTTAAACACTCATGATTAAATAAATGTAATGTACCTGCGTTGCTTACGCTTCTGAATATGTAATTTCATTTAGTTTAACTCTTTGTTGTTACTTCATTAAATGATAATTGACAGGGTAAACAAATTTCATTAGATTGTCTCTATGTTAGTGCTATCAATCTAATTTGCAACTGCGTTTGCACGACAATCCTTGTCACATTTCATTAGTACTAATTGTAAGTTTAAGCAAATTATGTTTGAATAAGAGAAAGCTTTAAAATAATTGACCTTTTATGAATGCGCACGTAAGGAAACCAGCTATTATTGACTATGTAAATGCATGTGTGTGCGTGTTTGCGTAGGGGGATTTGTGTTTAATTACTCTGACAACAGATCATGCGCTTTGGAATTGGACAAACACAATGAAAGTGTCAATATTGATAATTTATAGTATTATTTTAATTTATATAAGTATATAAAGGTAAATATACACAGTTGTATATATTTGTGCAATTGTTTGTGATGACACTTCCGTAAATACATATAGTGTGTAATGTGTGTTTGGCGAGGTCACAAATCCCAAATGATGCGACCTGTGCAGGGTTAGAAAAAAACCAGTGGCAAGAAATGGTAACAACCGGTTTTTATTTGATGTGGATTTTATTGGCTAAAATATAATAATCACCAGTACTATCCAGTTAAATAATCTAATGTCCAGGCCAGTAGTTGATATTGGATTTTACCGGCATCTTATGGCTTGTGGTAATAATTGGTAACAATTATGTCCGATCACGCAACGTGTTCCAAAAAATCAAAACTCCGCTTCTTTTACGTTCTTTATTTACTCCCTACATAAACACAATTCTCGTTAGTTACCTAGCAGCCCAATTTAAATATTGCGGCAGACCGGTAGTTCTCTGCCGGATTTTCCGCACTTCAGTGAGTGTCATTTCTGGGATGGTTTTTGATTATTTTATTATTTTATTTCTCATAATCATTTCTTTACCGAATAACTGCTTGCAAACATGCAAACATTAAAATCAAAGATGACGTTTTTTCAAATAGTTAATAAATGCTGACGGTTGAATAAATTGTTAAAAAGGTATTTTCCTTTGGCCATTGTGGCTTTTATTCATTGCTGTCGATGCATGCGTAATATTATCCAAGCCGGTGGTAATTGTTGATTAAAACCGGTTTTTATTGGACAGTGGATTTATTTGGATACTATTAATTATGCCCATTTTATATCAATCAATACAACAGGACCAGACCGGTTAGTACCGGATTTTACAAAAAATATTAACCAGGCCAGTTCTTGCCACTTGCCAACCCTGGACCTGTGTTTGCGTGTAGTTTGGGCCTTCGCATCTGAAAACGATGAAGTCCTGCATATCTTCACAGCTTTTCTCCAGTCGATTACGTCGGCTACATATTACGCATTTCCGCTGTCGTATAAGGCATCGTATTTTTGATTCTTGATTTTCATGAGCGAAGCGATATACTGGGTTGGTTCGATCCGTTGTTGTGCCGTGTTTTCCACTCGAAGCCCTCGCCCAGGGACAAAGCAGAGACATGGTAAATACAGGTTTGGAGAGCCCATGGCGTAAATAAGCGCAGGCAAATACCAGTTTTTCAAATTTCAAAATTTTGAAACAAAATGTAGAACTTTGAAAATAATGGATAAACTCTGTATTCACTCTTTGGGTAACAATGGTTCAAGAAAAATGTCTCATGCCGCAGTGTTTTTGAAATTTCAAAATTCGGTAAACATTTCCATTAAAATTTAACTGAATTTTTTCAATCCTTTGGAGTCGCGTGAATCTTAAGATGGGCACTTCGTTTGCAAGAATATGACTTCGGAATTATTTACAATTTTGGAAAGAAACACACCCACGTTGACGCCTTATCCAGGTACCCCACATCAGATCCTACACCTATAGAAGAAAACCTTCCAGAATCATTTTTATTAACTATAAATCCAACAACTACAAGTTATGAAACCAATAGGATAATTCAGTTACAACAAGAAGACCCACAATTATCAAAAATTATCAACCACATAACCAACAACAACTTGAACTCTTTTAAACATTTTTTATAATCAATAACGTACTTTACAATTTAGGACTTAAATTCAGCAAACACATTTTCAAAATTTGTCTTCCCGAAATTTGGAAAATAAAATTATGCGTACAGTACATGATAATCCAACTGGAGGACACCTATGCTTTATCAAAACATATCACACCATTCAACACAGATTTGTTTTGGAGAAAAGTGAAACAAGATGTCACAAACTACATTAAGACCTGCGAAATCTGCAAAAAGTACAATCATCGGAACTACCCAGAATCTGGCCCAATGTGTCCCTTAGAAGTACCCAATACCCCATTTCACACTCTAGGTGTAGACTTCCAAGGTGTTTACCCTACTTCAGAGAATGGAAACAAATACGCGTTTTTAATCAACGATCATCTCACTACATTAAAACTGCCCCCGTTCCTTCACAAGACACATATAATGCTATCAAGTATTTAACTTCTCTAATAATCCAAAGAAATGGCATTCCTTCAAAAATAATCGCTGGCCCTGGTGCTGCATTTACATCACAAGATTTTGGACTCTTTTGCAATTATTTTAAGATTAAATTACATATTACGTTTCCAAACAATCACACCACAAATGGATTAGCTGAGGAAAATATTGATAAGATCAAAAGAATCATGACACAATTTCTGAACCGAAACCACAATGAATAGGAACGTCTACTCCCGTGGGCAGTTTACGCTCACAATGTTACAGTTCATTTTGCGACCAAATTGTCACCATTTTATTTGATTTATGGCCACGAAATAATTTTACCATGTGACAAAACGTTCCCTCAATTACAACTTGAAAACAATTTAGTCCACAAAGTAAAGTACAAAAAGTGATATCGCTAAGCATGTTACCGAAAAGTTTCGAAAACGAGAAAAACAAAAATTTGATTTACTACACCCTGTAATTCCTCATCAACTCGGAGATTTAGTATTAATAGCCGATTTCACTAGAAAAACAGGCTTTGTACAAAAATTTATGCCATTAAGTAGAAAGGTCACTTTGAAATTATTGAACAAAAAAACTCTCGCCGTTTTAAACTAATTGACAAAAGAGAAAACAAAAACTCTACAATTGTTACTGCCTATTCCCAACACATCAAACGTTACTACGCACCCGAGATTTATTAATCCAAAATGCAATCTGCCCAACCATTACGTTCAACGATCTAATTACGTTCATCACTTACGTTTAGATGGACATTCTGGATGTACAACAATCTTTTGACAACATTCATATCATTGAATGTACACCCGGAGACTCTTTGCCACAATCTATAGATGTTACGCCTCTAAAACTTCAAACTACCATGACCCGATATTCAAATCACCATATCCACCAACTCCTAGATTTATTTACGCTGACCGACCACCTCCTACATAAACAATTTCTACATTTCCCGGCTTTATAGATGACATGAACGACACACTCAACTATGGCGAACTTCCTCTGATTCTTCCAGTGACTCCAAGGCACTCACCATCCAAAACTATAGAAATCGACGATGACTTTGAAATTATTTATCTATTATCCTGACAAACTACATCGACATCATCACCCCACTATCGGCAACTCCCCCTTTAATTTTGAATGGTTTAATGGTATCCCCTTTCCTACAGATCTTATCTCTACCACAACAATGACTTCACGAAAGGTTACTGGCCACCCTGTATCCTCAAATTCCATTTCGACGACTGATTAAGGAGTTATGTTTCGAGATACATGGATGCCTCACCCGAAAATTATTCTATAACGTATAACAACAACCTCGACAACAACATTACCAACACTCTCATCCATACCAACAGAATCCCCAAGATCCAAAACGTTTAATTGGGTCAAAAACACACCACTCAGGTCTTTCAGTGGCTCGAAGAATAAACAAATAAACCTTCTAAACCTATAACACAACATGTGAAATCGCTACTTTCGGTCTTCTCAGACCATTCCAATTTACTCCAGCGAAAATTGAAGCCAAGGAAGCGCTTGGGGAAACAACGTCTGCGCGTCTTTAAACAGAACCCCCGCCCGTAGGAAGAGATGGTGTTGTGTCATTATTGACACCGAAAGATTTATTCGGGAAAACAACATATTCAATAACACATTTTATTTAATTTTAAGAATTATAGATTTAAGAATGCATTCAGGATTTAATAATGGAAATGTATTTCCGCATAGGCTAAATAATGGAGGAGCTAACTACACCTAAATAAAGTTAGTCACTCTCGTTTTGTCTATCGACCTGACGGGAAGTACTGTATTTCACTTTTGGCCACATTGCCCTTTTCTGAGCTACACTCACCATCCCTCTACAACTTTTCCCCGTCTTACAATATATCACATATGGTATCTTCCGTGTCACTACTGATGCAACAATCCTTTTTTCAATATCGGAGCATACCATAGTAATATTTAATACTTCTGTTTGGAAACCATCAATTGGTTCTATCATATTTTCCTGCAAGATGCTTGAATTCACTCTAAAATTAAGCGCAACATTTGCTAATACAGATATACACTTTGAGTATTGATTAACAATTTTCTTGGAACAATTGGTATTATAAGAATTAAAATTCATGTAATAATGAACTATAACATACCTTTGTAACAAAACGATGTGTTCCGCGTTTAAAAACTATACTGTTGATCCCCAGCACAACAATGCGAAGTAAGTTGGTGTCCTCAATTTCATCGATTGCAACTGATTTCAATTCATCAAAGAAATCATGAAGACGTCTGTATTGCCCGTGGCTGGTGTAAAACATCCCGAATTTCATTCGAATATGGTCATCTTTATTAAAGTCTCAAGACAAATGTTCAAACACAATGTGATTGTTTGCTTAGGCCACGCTGCTTCCTTAGTATGGTCAAGCACAGCGTAAGTGTGGTTGCTTAGTGACTTCCAAATTGGTAAATAGTCGTTCACATATTCAATACATTTGATCAACCAAATGACATCCTCATTTCGTTTTCGTATACACTTTTGGACAAGACTGTGTATACTGACCATATCCCTTGATCCAATTGAACTTTGGTTTGTTACGTAAGACATCATGGAAAACCGTTCAAGAAGTTTAATTCCATCTTGTAGCTAAGGGGTGAGTTCTTTACTGGCAAATTCCGTATCTTTCATACTTTTTCATGTATTAAATGGATTTACACATACCAATATAAATATGGTCAGGATTTAGATATACAAAAATCTTTTATATATTCAATGCTACATGACCATTCGTAAACTCTTCTATTCTGTTCAGCGTTATTGACCACACATTGTCCATAATGTGTTCGTAATTGTTTTAGAGGTATACCGAAGCAGAATCATTGATCCATTATCTTGGGGTCTTCAAATCGTCTCACGTACCAGTTAATACAGACTTTTAGGTTCCAAAGTTTATGGACAATAGCATCATAATAGGACCGCTCAGACCTTGACCATGTGTCCCTGCAGCGTATGCAAAAAGTCAATAGTAATAATATGTTTCATAGGTCCAATTAAATATTAAAAACTATATCATATACTTACATCCGATTTTCCGTTTGATTGTAACGGCCGCATGCCATAAAGCTCATTTTCATTGCAATCATGTCACCTTCCGCATCCGAATGTTCGCAGAAACAGTGTCTTGACTTCTACTTCCGTAAGCCGGTCCACACAAACATTTGCAAGAATTTCCCCACATCCACCCATGTCTCGTCTCATGGAGGTAATCAAATTATCAGGAACGTTCACAAGTTATAATGGGAGAAATTCGCGAATTAGATATTCAAATTTTGAAGTTTGGAAACTAGATTTAATGCTACTATCGCGTCCAGTCTATATATAAATAACATTATCATCCTGTGCTACCCAGTGATTGGCGCAATGTTTGGCTAACTGTGTTTTCCCAATGCCACTTAATCCATACAGAACCACGATGTTTGGTCCTACTTTTGTTTTACTTCGGAATGCTAGTTGAATCTTGGCCAGCAAATCTTCTCTTCCGATGAAATGGGAAACTGGTGGGTTTAGGATACGATAATGCTGCATTAATTGTAATTAAGTTATTGCCATTTCCAAATATTCATTTTATTTTAGGAAATTGCAGAGAAGTGAATAGAATGACTTCTAATGCTACGACATTGCATTGTTAATATTGCAATTAAATATTTTGAGTTAGTCGCTCAGAGACCATCACATAGTTCAGACGTAATCTTCTGTCATACTTCTTGTATTCTCATTTTCCTCAACTACTCAGATTGTTCTCGTATTAAAGAAAATATTTCAGTATCATTCGGCTATCTCACCCTGGGTATCATTGCTATATTCACCCATGGTAATATTCTGGTATCTCACCCTGGCTGTAGCCAGCACCTCACCCTGCCTGTGTTGTAAGCAGCTCACCCTGCTTGGGTCGTACGCATCTCACCGTGCCTGCGTTGTAAGCATCTCACCCTGCCTGTGTTGTTTAATTTAATTGCAAATTCATGTGAGTTTTTCACGGAAGTTGGTATATCCCGATTGCAGTAGGAAATGAATTCGTTTAGTTTGCGTGCTAACTTGTGATACAATGATCCTCTATAATCATTAATTGGCCTCAAAGGAGCTCCTTGTTTATGTATTTTTGGTAAACCAAAAAACTTTGGAATTCGAGGATGATAATTGTATACATCTTGAAATAGTTCTGGTGACATTGTTTTCTTACTCTTAAGTTTCTTGCAAACACGAAGAAATTCGATTTGGAGGTTCTCAGTAGGATCATTTTGAAGTAATGTGTACGGACCTGATTGAAGTAATGCATCAATTTTATTTTCATACAGAGATCTATCCATAAGCGCAGTAGAATTTCCTTTGTCCGCAGGAAGGATAACGAGTTCCTTATTGTCTCTTAATTTCTTCATTGTTCTAAGAATTGTTCCATCATTTTTATCACTCTGATTACTTTTTATCATTCGAACTATTTTTCTCCGTATAATTTCTCGTTCAACATGATCGATGTTGTCATTAGAAAATTCAGATTCAACTGTTGCAATAAATCTTAATTAAAGCTCTTCCTTTTGTATTTTTGAAGGAGATATAGCAAAATTGAGTCCGAGACCCAGAAAATGTAATTCTTCGTTTGATGGATGATAACTGCTTAAATTTACTATAGTGTCATTTCGGTTGTCAATGATTGCCTTCTCTATTTTTTCGGATGTCAGCACTGTACGTTTTCTTAAACTGTTCAATTTCTGAATATGTTTGTCACGAATTTTTTGGAAACAAAAATTGTAATCTCTGTCGGCGTATTCTAAAATCTTATTGTAGATATCCTCAGGAAGTTTAGAGAGTTCCATTTTTCTTGATTTGATATCTCGATCAACATCTTGAAGTTGTCTATATTTATCTTTAATATGTTCTTTAAGAAGTTTCTTTTCACATTTGTTAACAATTTCTTTAGTTTTGTGTGTATTGACTATTATCTTAATTTTTAAGAAACTGGGAATAACATCATATAATTTACATTTACGTAAAAAAATAATATCATTTCTTATATGTAGCAGTCTCGTATTATTCTTCTCAAAACATAATACTATATGTATATAATTCAAACCAAATTGAATGTTTATATATTGTTTAAGTCCTTTCCATCCACATGTATAATTATTTTTCACA
This sequence comes from Allacma fusca, assembly GCA_947179485.1. Lineage (NCBI taxonomy): Eukaryota > Metazoa > Arthropoda > Collembola > Symphypleona > Sminthuridae > Allacma > Allacma fusca. Next base: position 22,453,628 of record OX359246.1, on the reverse strand, counting down.
TTTAAATTGGTTTCAGTGGAATCCATTCTTTATTACAAATAGCAAGATTTCGAACAACAACTGTGTTCATCTTCGGGCTATATACAACTAACTTCTAGAATTAGCAAATCTAATTTCCATTAACATTACAATTTTTGTTTTTTTACAAAAAACTGGCACATTAATTTATAATCATGTTTTTACAAAAATCGAAATTAGAATATTGTTAAACAATTAAATTCATTTTTGGAATAATCGGTTTCCAAGAATCACTTAGTATGTAACTATAGTATGTAATTAGTAAGTTTCTATTGTTTTAAAGTTGAAGTTAAGTTCTTCAAACTCTATCGTTTTGTCAACGCCGTAGATGCACGAACACGAATAGCGTTCGTGTGAATGAGCAATTTTTGTTATCGGAAAATCCAAGTGGATTAGTACGTCAAGCTAAATCGTCTCATCAATCAACCGGGGTACAATGGTACAAGGATAACATTTTGTCAGATATGATTATTTATTGCGTAATGAGTAAAAAATCAAGTTATTTAAATTGTAATTATATGAATATTTTACCCGGAAAATTGCACTTTGTCTTCTGAACATGAATATATAGCAAGGTGATGGTTTTCATTTGAAAATACGAAACTCGTGGATTGGCAGCTTTAGAAGTGTGGATGACATGAGATCGGGGAGTCGTGAAACTCTCAATCAGTAATTGTTAGGAAATGTTTGAGCGTGGGAACTTCGGAAACTTCTCTAAATTGTGGGATGAAGTGATGTTACTGGTCGTTAGCTTACTAGTTTGCCGCAAGTGCGTAAAAAATTATTTAATATTCCTATAGCTTATATTGATAATACTTATAAAATACTTTTCTGGGATAAGAAATGAACTGTTCCAATCTTAATTCTAGGCAGGGCTGGTTATTCGAATGGGAATTAGAATTGAAATTTAATTTCTATTATTTGGTATTTTTATTGGAATTGGTATTGTTAATTATATTTTTCAAGTACATAAATCCATATTGAATCGCAAAGGAATATCTCTATTCTAATTAGTATATCGACTGTATATAAATGCTTAGATATTGGAAAAATCCGTGACAAATTGAAGCTACCCTCGTAAATTTAAACAACAAAAGGAGTTTTTTGCTCTGCCATAACATAATTTTTTTAAACTACTCGTTGGATTACAAAATTTGGGATTATTTTAGACTCCGCAAAATGACGCGGAGCAGCGACACTAACTTTTTCTAAAATAGAGTTCATTGCAATCTATTCGATCCACTCATTTGTCAGTAATTTTCTGATGTGGCAAAAAGGGGGTCTAAGATATTCAGGAAAAATAAGATGCAGCTCGTTTCCTAAACAATTAACTTGTGTATCTTGACTACTGGAGTATCCCAGAGTACACAAGGGGAATCAACAAGTCATATGCGGTTATGGTAATAGTGTAGATTAAGCAGTAATGGCTTTATACATAAAATGGTCTGGCATAGCAACTGGCTTCATTGCAGTCATAATTGCCGTATTCAAACACATTCTGGATTAAATTTAGTTGTAAAGGTATGAAAGTTTTCGGGGCTCTAGTACCCTCAAGTATTAATATTTAATACCTAAAGTATTTGAATTATATTTTAATTTATAGAAAATACTTAAATAAATCGGATTGAAATTTTCATTTTTGAAACAAATATATTTGAATTGGTACTGGAATCCATTAGGATTAATCATAATCGGAATTGTATCCATTTTTTTGAATAAAATATATATACATTTATGAAACATTTTTAGTCATGATAGTTCGCAATTATAAGCGCAACTTTTACATTATTTTCAGTACACTTATTTACTTGTTCCGTTACTATATTGAGAAAAAATGCTTTCAACCTCAGCGTCGCTAAAATTAATGCTTAATAAAAATTATTCCATCAGCTCAATAATATTCCAAGTGTAAATCTGGTTTTGTTATATTTTGGACTATTGCATTCTTCAAACAGATTTATTTATTCTTAAATAATTTATAACTTACTTAACGTTTTTATAATTTTCTGCGTCAATTTGCACTTCAAGTCCTACAAGAATGATACAATTCGCATTCAAACTAGATATTGTGGACTAAACACTTGTATTCCTGTCTGCAACACTTAATTAAACGTTCCTTTTTCCAACACACATTTTAAAGACAACAAGGTTTTGAAATACTAGACATTTCGAAGATTGAATACTTAAATCAATGGTTTACAATATATTTTCTCAAAAGCAAATTCTCTTAAATATGTAACACCATATGAACATAAATATGTATGTATGGAACCAGGAATACAAAACGATAGCAAATTGAATAATTGTAAGCTTAAACTGGACCAGAACTGATCCATATAATTCCAAATCAATCGGTGCTCATTAAAAACGTTGTGAATAATATATTTCACATGTCGGAAGGCATTTAGCTTATATCATTACACATTTCATCAGGATTAGTGAGCAAAATGAATCCTTAGGATAAACATTATCATTATTATTATTCTGGACCCTAGTGGAAACCTTGTAATGAACCTTGCTTGAATGATGGTCCTTCCCAGGGTAGCGAAACAACCGAAAATCAAGCGTATATAATCATCACCTTTGAAGATAGTGAAAGAAAGTTCACGTAAATATTTAATAACATTCACACAGAACAGATTGGCTGATGTACAATTAATCACAATATCGATTAATGGGCATAGGTAAATTTTTGATATCAAAAATACATATCGTCGCTTAAGATGCAAAGTTGTCTAAGTGCTGTAATGCTGTACGAAAGCTTATTGTAAACTTGAGCGTAAGTGAGTTGGCATCTATTTGCTGGGAAATAAAGAAAACCAATTTCCATTTAATTTGCCATATTATCTATAGATGTACAATGTATACATTGTAATTTTACTCCCGTTGGGTATCAAAGGCTACCTCTAATAGAAGGGTTGCTGACAAATAGGGATTTTGAATAAAAGCTTAGTGCACTGCATTAAAAGTGCTGGTCCTTCGAAATCTTATCACTCAACGTCAGTAGTTGGAGTTGTATTTCAAATATTTATTTTTACAACCAGCTGCTTGTATCAAGTAGCATTTCAAGCCCGACCGTCATACTAGTCGCTAGAACTAAATTGACTTCTAATTACTCACAATAACTGCAGTACGACTGCATTAAATTTTTCTATCAGAAAATTTGGATATTATCGTAAAAGATTGGGAATTTTTTGGGTGTATCACTGTTTTAATTATAGCTAATTAAAATTAAACTGGGTGTCCAAGTTATGTTTCTACTGTTTTAGAGCTAATTGGGAATTGATTTGAATTCATAGCCTCATCAGTCATATGAGCATTCGGAACCAAGACATTTCTGTCATCTGGGCCATCTGGCCTCTTCCCAGACGATTTATTTTATTTTGTTTTCAAATATTGTACAGTTGGGATTTCACCGGAAATGTTTGGACGTAAGTAACTCCAGTATGTATCAGGAAATACTGTCGTCTTTCACGCATATTTTGGACTTTGCAATTGTTTCAATTAAATTATTTTTAGCTTCCAGTTCACATTGAATTTAATGTGACGTAATGCCTGATGTACGAATGCTGGATTGTTTGAATCAGAACCACAGTGAACATTACATTCTTTGGAGGTTTTTTTAGAAATGTACTTCAGATTTAGGATCTCGCTTTCAACAGAAAATCTTTAAAGGGCTCCTGGTGTAAATGTTATTCCAAAGGGTCATTAATCTTTTAAATGAAATTGACGACAAAAGAGAAAAGCATGCTCCCATGTGTATTCCACATGCTCAAATTTTCCTGCATAAAAATTCTAAAAATTTAATAATGTAATAATTTATCTCAAGGACTTTTTTTTACATCATCATTAATTAGGCACAGAATTAGGACATAAATACATATGCACATATACGTATAATTACACAAATACAGGGTTTCATATGTTTTCAAATTTTGGGGATTCTATTGGACTCGGTAGAGTTCGATTCAGTCCGGATTCCATTCTAGTTCTTTCATTCTGTGACAATGCGTGGCGCATTATTGACCAGTCATTCTCCAATGAAGAGTCTTCCAATTGTCTTGAATAGGAATTTTCAGAAGCGGGCACGAAGCATTCATGAGTTGGTAACAACGTCAAGGAATTTAAAAATATGTCTAAAAAATAAAAATAAACGATTGTAAGCACCATGTTACACCATTTGTTGGAGATTCTGTAAAATAGTCGAATAAATTCCAATTCCTTTAAAATCCTTCCCTCCTGCGACAGCCACTTAACGTTCTGAAAGACAAGTCAACCACTGTATGGACAACCAAAGGAATATTTGAAAACTCTATACTTATTCTTTGACAATTTCTAGTAAAATGCACATAATAGGATAAATTGATAAAATCCATAGATATTACATACCAATACAGTCTGCCAGCACGTTCATTACTGGACCATTGTTTTAAAAATATAATGGATTACCAAAATATCAATGAGGCAATTTCCTATTCTTGTATAAATTCCTATTTGAAGGGGAACATTAGGAAACAAAAGGAAAATTTATTTTTATGTGGGCACAAGTTTTAAGCAGACCGTTAAGAAGGGGACATTATTCATACCTAAATGACCGTAATTACTCCTCCGATTTCAAGGGGTCATTCCTTATTTTGATCCTACTGCATTCCATGGAATACTTAGATCTAAGAGTACATAATCATGATAGAAGTAACTAATCGCACAAAGAACTCATAAATCAGGAAATTAAATATCTGGTTATGTAATTAGGATTACACTACTTCAAAATATACATTGTATTACCAATACGCGTTAGCAGCTTTATCTATAATATTTTACATTCGCCATGGTGTAGACACATCGTTCCCTTGTATCCATTTCGCTCAATGAGATTGAAAAGGCAAGGAATTCTTTTGGGAAAATGTAAACTGGAACTGGGTGAACCAGACATTTCCAGCCTTCGAAGGCTAACCTTCAATGAAGGCTTCATTGAAGGCGGAATATGAATTTTCGAGAGAATTGAGAAGGTAAGGCGGGAAGGCTGAATTAATTCGGGAAGACTGAAGAAAGCCTTCCTAATATTAACAGAAAACGGAAGGCGAAGGAAGGAAGTATGTAAAGTATAGGCCACTGCTACTTACAATTAGAAGGATTCGCGCATGCAATGAGCTACAATAGATAGTTACAAATACAACAATGAGTGTACTAAAAACACTACAAATATGCACAAATGTACAGTTATATGCACAATGAGTCTTACTTCATTGCTACTGATTTTAATAAACGAACTCAATTGCGTAAATTGTATCGCTGATTTTCAGGTGTTTTACCTCCAAAAGGGCTGTTTAAATGCATTGCTTTGGTATTTCGTGTCTTGAAGGCCAAATAGGATGGAAGGCTGATTTATTTTTGAAGGCTGAAGGCTGGAGGCATTACATTAATAAGTAAAATAGGGCTGAAGGAAGGCAAAATATTTTGAAGGTTTCCTTTAATAGAAGGATGAAGGAATGCGTTTTTTCAAAAAATTACCTTCGAAGGTTTGAAGGAAGGCAATTTCATTTGGACATCTCTGGGGTGAACTACTATGTACCGTTAGCCTTCAAATGGTCCAGAGAAAGAAAAGATCAAAAGAGGCGCAACAGCAGTTCGGAAGTCTCTCCTTTGGTTTTAAGTTGGAAAGCTGGCATATTTTGTTATTTTTGTTCTGAATTACTAGACCCAAAGTTGAGAACTCAGGCCGGAGAATGAACAATATGTGTTGACCTTCCAAGGTGAGGAAAGTATGCTTGTCAGAAAACAGAATCCTGCATTCTTTCATAGGGTCATACCTATATATCAGTACATCCATAGTTTCCATAGTTCCAGCTTATACCTTTTCCTATGCCAAAAAAGCCAATTATGTATCGATATGTGCATATGATAATAGCCGTGCGCAGCTATTTACACGTGCATTTTTTTCCAGATTCTCTAAAAGTTGTTCAATTAACCTCGCTCAATTTTTGGGATCATAGAGGTCGAGAACGTAAGATAAAGTTGCAAATTTTCATGGACTTAGAATTCAGCTCAGCCCCAAATGTTTTCACAAATATGTTTTGAAACTATTTTGTAGGAAAGTTTATGAGCTTTCCAGGAAGCTCTCACATATGTAGGTATGTCTCTACGTTGATCATTGTGGATAATGCCCGTCGGAACATAGAGCAAGGTTGAGGAAATTCATCTTCAAGAGCAAAGATGCTGAGAGCAGAGTTTGTGACCTTGCTATTTTGTCATCATTCTCTCTTTCTTGAAAATAGTTTAGAACGCTGTGTTTGTAGCCAATTTATTGGGGTTTAATTTGATTAAAAATGCTTTTTACTTGCATTCGAATAACCAAACCATTGATTCTATATGTAAGTTTGAACATTGTGAATTTATGGACATGGTTTTATTATTGTTGGGATATATGTCACAATTAGATACAGCTCTAACAACCTGAAACGCACAGTTAATCTAACCGGTGGACCTCATATAATTCGCCTGCAACGTCACCCTGAACTTTAAGTAAGTCTACACAGTGCTCGGCACGGGTATGGGTAATACTCGGGTAAACGGGTATGGGTACGGGTATGGATACTACCCGGGTACGGATTTTGTGTACCCGAACAATTCCGGGTACTACCCGGGTACACTTTGGTCGTCTCAAAATTTTGGGTACGGATACGGGTATGGGTACGGGAACAAGGATTTCAAAATGGGTATATACCCACCGGGTACGGGTATAATGGTGTCATTTACCCGTACCCGCGACCATTGTACCCGAGTATTTGGATATGTTGAGACTTGAGACATCTTGATGAATTTTATGAAAATAATGGAACTTCCGTTGGAAAATTCTGTCGGTATTTTTAGTAATTCTGAATGCATATAGCTTATTGTTAATACCCTTTTAACCTTACAACATGCAGTAGCTGTATTTCAGACTGTGTTGTTAATATATATATTTATATCTATAATATATATTTTTATGGAAACAGGTTTTAGGAAGAATAATTAATAAACAGACGAGGAATAATATCAAAATATAAGTGGAGAATAGGATTCAACGAAATTTTATACAAAACGTTTTCATAATGTAGTAATTTGTTACTAATTGCATAAATAGTCTGATTGACACGTATGCACATGATACTTCATTAGCCACAATGAATACAATTTAAAAATTAGAGTTCCGATGAGTTGGATGGCCAGATATTTTTTGTAATTGGTAGTTGATTACGAAAAGGCGGATATTTGTAACAAGATATTATTGAGTTACATGTACACAGAGCTACTGAGGTGAGAAAATTAATGTAAAAGGCCGAATAAATCAAGAAGTGAAAAATCGAGTCGCCAAGTCCCAAGCCAAAAATGCATGTACATATGGACTGGGTGCTATAAAATACTTCGCCCATCAGCCCATAAACAATCAAATGGGGATAATTTTACTTCTAATCAAAAACGCTTATAGTTTTCTACTCTTCAATAAAAATATATAATGTCAAATCCTTCTCTAGCTAGTCAAAATTACCCACTCAGGTGTCATACATTATTACATATAACGTACTATGTATTACATTAAAACAAATCTGGATAAAGTACCCGGGTACGAGTACGGGTACGACACTGAGATACCCGAGTATGGGTACTATTTTCGAGTATTTTCGGGTACGGGTACAATACGGGTACAGGTACATGGATTGAGATAACATTGCGGGTACGGGTACGAAAAATTTGTACCCGGATACTCGGGTATGGGTACGGGTATAGATACAAGTTATTGAAATACCCGCACTTCGGGTACGGATACGGGTACGGGTACCGATTTTTCGTACCCGTGCCGAGCACTGAGTCTACACGTGCACCGTTATGATGAGAAAAAGCTGTTACAACACAATTTATTTTCAATGAAATTGAATTATATCAAAGATGAATATTAATAACGATTCTTAACAGCTTCAATTGTTTTGAAAGTATAGTCTCAACTTTTCTGGATTTTGAAGGCATAACCAACAAAACACACTGAGCATCCAGGTAGCAGAAATACCGTCAATGAGGAAAAGTACGGAAGTACAGACGGAATTTATCAATCAATCAATCAATCAATAACCAATCAAGGGCTGTTTTATTTCATTTGGGCTTACCCATCATGAACAAAAAGAAGAGTTAGAATGTTGGTTTACAGAAATACTTATAATATCTATCAGAAAGAAACATACAGACGGAATTTATTACGTGCAATAGAATAGACAATTGTTATAATATATAGATATTACACTCGGAAGAAAATTTGATATTAACCTTGGTTCGGTAACATGGAAAAAAGTATATACTATATACTTGTAATGAATGAAGGATTTTTAATAATCATTGTGCTGAAATTTTCAAATGCTATGACTAATTTACTAATTTAGTTGACAACACTAACCGTTGGAATTCCCGTTACTTCTCTATCACAATACTAAATCAAATTATTTCTTACACTACTTACATGAGATGGAAGCACAACTTTGAATTGTGAGTATTATTTATATTTTAATATAAATAATTATTTCTTACTTATTAATATTAATTATGCTATTAAATTAATCAAGCATATGTGCAGATGGCAAAAAACGCACTTTCCTCAGATTTGTGCTATTTTGTCAAGCGGATCTCACAATTGTTTTTCGGTGGGAGAGCACAACATTCCCAAAAATCTACGCTTGGTTTCTAAAGTATCAAAAGCATAAATTTAAAATTTCATAAAACTCAAAGAAAATGGTGCCAATTAAATAAATAATGGATTGTCATGATAGATGACAAAATTACAGAAAACATGCATGGAACTAAAAACGGAACCACTTATTCCCAGTTGTAAGTATATGAATTTGATATTTTATTTCCTTACAATAATCCCATGACAAAAACGTAAGTGAAAGTACTTTAAATTTACTTACTTCCCGGTATAAAGTATAAAAGCTGATACCATCGTGCAACCACAATAAAACGTTTAACGTATTGTATGTATATGGAGATAAAAAACTTTTGTAATGCCACTGATGTGCATGCTTTTATGTACATGTGCATGCACTTATATGTACATATTTTTAAAACTGAGTATTAGTTAAGCCACAGAAAATAAAGCATACCATTAAATGACCCCAGAAACGTCCTACACACAATCAGTATATTCTGACAGAATTATGGCATGCAATTACATAGAATAGAAATAAAAAAAATTTATGAAAGTCTAATTTAATCCAAAAATACAAATTCCCTCCAGAATCCATTCTAATTCTTTTAATTTGTTACCATACCCGGAACTTAAATGATTATAATGTACCTCATCACTGGTACAAACGTCTGCGATTTCGGCTGCAAACGGTCTTGGTAATTGTAACCATGCTTCATCAAAACACACTTTGGGTAAACTACCAAAGAATCTGTCTGAAAACGTAACAAGCGTGCCTTGTAATGATCATTTCACTCAATTAATTATACATACAACAACCACAAACATTTAAATGGATGTAAGTTATTATTGTGATACCGTCAAAGAATACACCACTATTTCCTCAGTTGCATTTACCTTTGGAGCGTAAAGCTGACTGAAGAGAGATGAAGTGGTTAGTCACTAATTTATTTTCCCACTTGAGGATTCGCACATGCGTACAATTTGGGTCTTGTTCCAATGCGGCTTTGATGCTTTTAGCGCATCTTGCCAGATCGCCTTGACCAAACTCTTGGCATGATTTCTTGTATTTATTCTCCCTCATTTGAATTATGTGATGCAAAATATCAAAATAATCATCTTTGATCGTCATATCCGATTTGGAATCTGAAATGAACACAACCATTGTGAAAGTCATTTAAAATTATTTTGATATTTATTTTTTGGTACAATTGTAAAGACATTTTGTAAACGATCGGACAAATTTAAAATAAATTCAACAGAACTTACGAGTTTTCTCATTACAAAATAGCAATTTCTCGCTAACTTCGCTGACCTTCCCCAGCATTTCTAGTGCTAAACGATTTCGAACAAAATTAATAAATTGGTTAACAAACAGGCAATTTTTCTGATTTACATTTTGTTATGAAAGCTACGTCAAAAATCTATGAAAGGAAACCACGTTTTTATGAAGACAATATTTAAATACCCCATTAAAATGACCCATTACCTTTTCTGAATCTTCCTGCAGCCTGTTCGAATTTCTCAGATTTCATGAGAGTTTCGCCCTCACTAACGCGGAGGCATCCAATGACATAACGCGACCTGAAGAGTAAAACAATGACAATAGCAATTCATTATATATTGAATTTAGAAATACAAAAATTCGATAACCTGGTAATGCAAAAAAATTACTGGAAATATTTAGTCCCATGTAAAGCAGATCTACCTGTGGAATTTCAACTTCTCCAGCATGGATCTATATTTTCCTTGTGCTTCCTGCATTCTCGCTGAACAATTTACACAATAACTAACGCTAGTCTTGAAACTGACTAGATCAGAGCGACGTTTAAGCTGGACTACTGCAGTTAGAAACCAGTCCTTGGGTTTTAACCCATGTCAATGGTTATTTTTAAATTCTTGTTTGAATTAGACCCAAGGTTGAAAACTCCAGGTGTAGAATGAACAGTATAGGCATATAATAACTGTTCAGGATTAAAATTATATGTTTAACAGAAAAATCCGGTTGTTTCATTGATACATATATATATATTGACCTGAGACCTTTTCATGCATGAAGTCTCATTGGAAATAGATAGGAAATAATTTTATCCTATTTTAAGAGTAGTATATGCCCCTTCTAAGAATAGATTGAAACATGATATCACCTCTTATGTACACTCACAGGATAAGCTGTCTGATTCTAGCTGAGTGTGGTTGAACCATTTGAATATTTAGGGCACTTTCTGTTCTCAAACAAATATTTTAAAATCACCTATCTATACTTATGTACTGGAATAAGTTCTGTGGATCAATGAAGCTTCAGTTCTATGCGATACCAATGTCCCAATAGGCTTTTTTCATGAATAGTTGTCATGATTGTGAGATAATTGAAGAATCCAATCTCTCAATGAAATTTGAAAATTAAACAAGTGGGCTCACAAGAAAAGTAACATGAACATTTTTTAGTATTTCCTTATTAATTTTACTGCAATACCTCCACAAAGGCTATGAATTGGGATTGTCAAATCAAGCAATTCGTCTTTGCGCTTAAAATTTCCCATTGAGTGTCTTCAAGTGCGAAAAATATTTAGTGCTGGAGAGAAAAGGAACTGAAATATTCAAATAAGCTTGAACCTTATATTTTTTTTTATCTCTGACAAATAATTTTCTGCTTCGTCGGAAATCAACCGCTTGTCAGAGCATTATCTGAAAGAACTTTGTCTCCGAACAGTACCCTTCAGCACACACTGTGCCAGGAGGAATAGTTATAGGAAATCCTGGTCCTAAGTGAGAAACGTATGCTAAATATTCAAACCCTGGAAAGAGAGAGAGAGAGAGAGCCCAAAGAAAGGGGGGATTTTCCCATACATTTTCCCCTCAACGTACACATTTATCTACAAAACTTTTGCTTTGTATCCGGAAAAGGGAAAAAAGCTGGTTCCCTTCCGAACCCATCAATGCCTTTCATTTTTCATGTCAAAAATCTGCTTTAAAATCTCTTCCGGCATGTACTCCCCCTCCCCAATATGTACTGTCACATTTTCCTTAATCGAAAAAAATGGATCGTTGACGACGTCTCAATCAATTTTCTATCAGTCCTGGTTGGCATCTGGGCTTCCTTCCATATATGAATTTACAGGAAATATCAACAATCCCTCTTCCCCGCCTTTCCCTCAGGTGCTACGATTTCGTGGATTTTTTAATAAAAAATAGTCCCATTCATTACGTTCATTAGAAATGATCCGGAAAGGAATTATTGCTTGGGAAGAAGGTCCCCTTGCATAATTAACTACCCCATTAATTTCCCTTAATTACCCCTGACTTTTATAGCAGAGTTTAAATCAAGTAAATAAATAATCAGAATTTTCATTCCTTTCGGACCTCATAAATCTATATTTTCGTTGTTGGGAGAGAGAGAGGCTCCAAGGAGAGGGTGTTAAGGAATTATTATTGTTATTACGACAGGAAGAGCACATACTATTCCTCACGAGAGATTATTTGAGAGAGGGTTTGGCCATCTATACCTATGTAAATACATACGTAAATATATTTTAGGGACTTGAGCTATCTATGTATGTGTGTGTTGTGTCTGGGGTCGGAGCGTTGAAATTCGAGGGAAAGATACAATACTTTAGAACAGTGTGGCAGTAATTAGGAACATATTTCTTAGTATTTGCTCGTCGTAATTAACGTGGGTCCGGACAAGATTTTAGGGCTGGAGAATTAAGCCTCGCTTCCCTCCCCACCCTCCCAAAGAAGACTTCCTTCAATGCATAATGCATATATGCATGTTTGCTCGGTTTCATATATGGGGTGCGAACTCTATATGTATTATTTAGGGGGGAAGGTAGAGTTAATCCCAAAGCATAAGTCATCTTGTCTGTGGTTTATTTTCTTAATGTAGTATTATTTGCTGAGTCAGAGCTGAAGCAATGGTGGAAGATAACCTTTGCTTTGGGTAACATCTCCAAACATTAAACTACCCCTGTACTCATACATATATTCCAGGCTACTATCTACAGATGCAGAAAAACATTTTCAGGCCCCTATATGCCTTTCTAAAATTTACTTCATTTTTATAGCGCCACAACAAATGTTTCCTTCACTGATACAATTTATGAAAGCACGTTTTTTGAAGAACAATTTAATTGCAAACAATAATTTAATTTTACCTCCTCTATATTCATTGATTTTCTACCTGGAATTTTTGTATAGATACTCGAAGGAAACTTTACGAAATTTTGTATAAAATTGCAAATTCAACAAATGGCTTAACCCTGTTGATATAACGGACATGGGTTCTGTATATTTGATTCACATTAAATTCTCCCGCCTTGGAGGAAGAAAAAAATCTGTAACGTTAATCTGTCTGAATGTACAAATAATTTTTAAATCTTGGCAATAATTGATGAAAGTGTAAGAAAAATTACAAAATTTGATAAAAATCGCCTTCAAAAATTATTTTATTGCTAAAATTTGGAATTCGAATATTATTAATTTTCTTTGAAAATTCCTATAATTTTTGTTGGTTTGTTTAACCAGTTTCGAGCAAAAATGTAATAATTGTAGGGTTTAAAGTATTTTTGCACACATGTGGACAATCATGCTAAAAATTTGGAACTAGGAATTATCAGCTGAAATTTTGTTGGGAACGTAATTTTGAAATTGTAGGAGGTATAGAGGGGGCAAGGACATTCCCTGGGACCCGGTTCCTATGTACTTACATATTAGAATGCAATTATAAGGAGATAGACAAGTCACATTTATTTCCCATTGTAGAAATAACCTCCCCAGTTTTCAACTTAGATTTAGCTTTCTTAAGCTAATGTAAACCAATGTGAGGCCTAGTGTAATTTGTTTGGAGAAGTAGAGAGAGGGTGAGTGTCTCTCTGTCTCTCTGTGTTTCTCTCTCCTCGGGAATGCTATTTACAAGTGTGCAGCTGCTCACTTTTTCACGCCAGGGAGGATGAGAGAAAAGGCATCGGAGGGAAAGTCTCTCTCTCTCTCTCTCTCTCTCTCTGTGTATGTCTGCACGAGAAAGTATTATAACTGTCTATATATCTACAGTAAATACATATCCCGTTTGATATCAAGTGAAAGCTCCGAACGGGGAAAAGGTGTTACATGCTTCACGCCTGGTGTTAATGAAGGAATTAATCCTCGAGGAAATCTCTTCCCTTTTGTTTTTCCACTTTGTCGACTTTTGTTATTTAGGGAGATTGCATTTACGGCTGAAGGCACTCATGCTATTTTCTCATTTGATTCATCGCCTCTTCCTCAACCGTCTCCAGTCTCCTCATCCCTGTCTTGTACATGTATATACATATGTATATGTACAGAGGAAGCATCTCCAGCCCCAACACTACCACACATTCCCTTCCTCATCAGCCCAAGTCATCCTCGCTTATGGGCAAAGTCGACAGTCAGCTGTTTCCTCCGATCTCCCTCGTCTTAAGTTACCAAGTGACATATACACAGCAGCCAGTATGTATCAGTAATGCATATAGGATCGTCTTATATCCTTCCATTGATTCGTGCACTGGGAAGAGACATTCCGGGGGAAAATTATAAACAGGGATGAGGTCACGATGACTTGTCTCCTTCACTCACTTCCTCTCTATTTCTCTCCGTGACTTTCTTCAAGCAAACCTAATACGATAACTTTTCTCATATAGAGTAAGTTCCAGAGGAAAAGTCTCAGAAATGTGAGACCAATCCCTATACTAGTATTGTATAGATATTATATATTCGTGTGTATTTATATATGAACACAAATACATATGTGATCACAAATAATTACAAGAGCAGGAGACCATCCCTGTGGCATCACACTACAGACAATCATAAAGGAAATTGTTTTCTGTCCAACTATTTAACGACCACATTAGCACCACAAGTTTGCTTACAGCATTTGAGGAGATTGATCCAAAAAACCGTGAAATTACTTGCGGAGAGGATGGATAACGTCTGAGGTTATTAAAAACGACCAGTCTTGAGGTTAAAAGGCAATTCTGCTCGAAGCATCTGGGATTTAAGGAATTATTTAATAGGCTGTAGAATTTCTCCAGGAATTTTGAAGCAAATAAAATCCAGCATTGCTTTAAACTCTCAAGTTATAAGAAACTGAAAATTTGTAATATTTTAAGAAGCAATTTAAACCCAATACTCTATGCTTGTGAATTTGTTCTGAATACATAATTTGTCACCTGGACTTGCCAACAGCTCTGTACATATTCTATACATTCATTTGTATGATGCACAATAATCAACGTGAGGCAGATTCCTAGAATTGATTGAATGGGACTATGTACAAACGAGCAGTGGATTGTGCTCTGTGCTGTTTACAATGATTATGTATTATGTTGAAGCAATGTTGAATCATAACAAGACTCTTGGACCAACTCCCATGAGAAATGGGACCTTCCTTCTGTTTGGCTAAAACCAAATTCAAATTTCGAAGATGAGGAAAAATTGGATTTTCCCCAGCCTTTTTGTCATCTGGACTGTGGTCCTGCAGGTGAGGATTTGGTTTGTTTACAATAATTATAATGATAAGTGGAATTGAATTGTTTTATTTTTATGAGATTGTGCTTATAGTGGGACGGAGTTACAGCTACGATTAAAATGCTCCCTGTAGAGTGTCAGGAGCATGACATGAATCCCGTTGTAACCATTGCGGAACTGAGCAATTGCTTAGAAGCTGCTCCGAAGGATGCGTCCAAAACTGTAAGATATTTAATACATTTTATGGTCTTTATAAGAAGTATGTAGTTTTGTTGGAAAAGTAAAAAAATCTGGGTGTGGAAATGGCAATCGTTTGTAAAACAAATTATGGGATTTTTTCACAGTGCATTAAAATGTGTGTGCTTCACAACCGTGGGATCCTAGTGAGTTATCTAGACTTAAAAATCAGGTAATTATATTTAATTTATTTAAGGAGCTCTAACTAAAAAGCCAAGTTGTAGGATTATGACACCGTGTCAGAAGATGGGATTGATGCCTTTGTGGAAGACTCGTTCCCTTACCATACATGGGATCGGATCAAGCTGGGACTGAAGAGTTGTACCTCAAGTAAGTATATTGCCGTCTGTGAAGATACAAAGTGAGCTAAGAGGGAATAGCTCTTCCCGAAATGTCAAATGAATTTATAGTTTTCATGGGAAGAAGATAACAAGCTAACAATGCGAGCATTTGGAATGTCCTGAAGACACTCCAAAAATAAGCACATCTTGTTCTTGAGAAGAAATTGCACGCTGTCGATTGTGCTTTTTATTCTGAATACATACTTAGCTCCTTTTGCATAACGATGCAGCTAATTTATAATTATTACTGTGATAGCTATTCATTGAATTTTTTATTAAATTTAATAATTTAAGTAAATATTTTTATTATAAGTGTGATATTTGTAATTAGAATACGCTGAGGATGATAATGATCCCATTTGTGCAAAAAGCGAAAGATACGCTAACTGCCTGGAGGATGTGCAAGACAGCGTGAGTTTTTGAATTAATCTCATTTTTGGGCAAAGGAAGGAGCAGGGATGAACTGAGTGTATTGCTCTGGTAAATGTTTTAGATTTGTGCTGAAAAGCCCCCACCCATGGAGAATATTCCAGAAAACACAGATCAGGAGCAAGGTGATGACAATTCTCAAGGTCCTAACCCTCCAGGACCATCTCAGCAAGGACAATATCCACAAGCTCCAGGAGCTGGAGGTCAATACGCTCAGGGACAGTATCAGCAAAGACCTGGAGGGCAATACGCTCAGGGACAATATCAGCAAAGACCTGGGGGTCAATACGGTCAGGGTCAATACGGTCAGGGACAGTATCAGCAAAGACCTGGTGGTCAATACGCTCAGGGACAGTATCAGCAAAGACCCGGAGGTCAATACGCTCAGGGACAATATCAGCAAAGACCAGGAGGTCAATATGCTCAACAGCAACCCGGTCAGCAGCAACAAGGTCAACAAAAACCTGGTCAGCAGCAACAAGCTCAGCAAAAACCTGGTCAGCAGCAACAAGCTCAGCAAAAACCTGGTCAGCAGCAACAAGCTCAGCAAAAACCTGGCCAGCAGCAACAAGGTCAAAAGCCTCAGCAAGCTCAGCAGAAACAAGGTCAGCAGCAGCAAGGTCAGCAACGGCAAGGTCAGTACAATCAACAAGGTCAGTACCAGCAACGCCAAAATTCTTATTACAGTCGTCCAGGTTGGAACACACCTCAAGGCTAATTATAAGGACTGTTATCTGTAAAAAAAACTGAAATCACAAGCAAATATTAAAACACGCTACAAAATAAAATACACTTTAGTCACCTCGTTTCAATAATTTCCATATAGCCATTTCCAATTAAAATTCGCCTCGTATCAAACGACTCCACGTAATCTAATCAAAGCTATCCCAAGTCTTCCGACCCCATGTTCAAAGCAAGTGTCATACGAGAGTGAGAAAGAGATTGATGACCTAAACATTGGAGGACGGAGCTATGTATATAGGAAGGGAAAAGAGAAAATATATCGATAAAATCAAAATCCTAGCGGAAAATCCCAAGTAAATCCAGTAGAAGAAAAGGAAGGAAAGAAAGGGGTGATGGAAAGGTACAACTCCCAAATTCTGTTGACACGCTTTCCCATGAATTGCAACGAGGCTTACTCTCCCCTCACACAAACACACACACACACACACACACACAGAGAAATAGTATTGAGTATGTTTTACACTACTTGCACACTGGACCCGATAGGAGACAGCATTCAATCTATATGCTAATCAACTTGATTTTTATTCAATCATCGGAATCATTCCCAGGATGTATTTAAACATCACAAGTCATCTCGTCAAATCCATTCCACACTGATACTTCCATATGAGTCCGTCAGAATCGTGCCACTCACTCCAGACACAAACACATATCCGCAGAAGATCTAAAAAAAAACTATTTCTTATTCAAAAGCCGGACTCACCATCTCCTCTCATATGCTCACTATACTTCAAAAGTTTCCAGCCCAGCTTCGAATAATCATCAAATCAGCAATACTTCCGAAGTCTCAGACTCAACTCAAGTCAAGCTCAAAAAAAATCCTTGAATAAATAATACTTTGAAAGTCAAGTTCCAGGAATGATTCCAATGTTTTAAGTCCCTTTTGAATAATTTCCTTCAAATAGCCAATCCTCAGAATCCTCACTGACGTCTAAATATAAATTTTGTCCCACAGAAAATTGAACCTTGAAAATTCTCAAAAAAAGTTTTAACTCTGTACAGATAAAATTTTGCTCTTATAATTTTAAATCTTCCAGCAACAGATTACTATTTACATGCACACAACAGACCCATATAGTTTTAGGTGTATCTTGAAAATTTTTGAAATGAGTTTTGAGCAATACTAACAAAATTTACGTTAAATTTTACATGCTAGTACATATGCAAGTATATAGATGCCTATTCATGTAAACATTTAATTCCCACACACTTGCTCTATCACCAGGAACATCTCCTCAGCGTGTGTACTCACACACACATATGTACATACATAGGGACAGCCGGGAAGAAATAATAATAATTAAGAGAAATGCATCCCGCTCTAAAATTCATTACGTTTCCTGCGTTTTATTTCCAAAACAATTTACTTTTATCATCCCACGAATCTTAATTTATGTTTTGAGTACACATTCATGTTCGGCCTACCCCCAGACAGGGTTCGAGAGATACCTCTGAGGATAGTACACACTCATTACACACATTTCCCTGTACTCGTCCTCACATACTCTCTCTCTCTATCTCTCTCTCTCTCTCTCTCTCTTTGGCTAATAATAATGATAAGACAGAATGGTGTGACTCTCCTGAGAGTTACAACGTCTTCATATTTGGAGCGTCCCTCTATCTGTCCTAAAGAGTGAGCTCTTGAGAGGGAATGACATGACAGGAGCACGTCCCATCATTTAATCCGATGAGCCCGCTGTTGTTGTTAGCATTTTGGTTGTAATTGGCATGATTCTCTTCCTCCTTCTCCTCCTCCTCCAACCTTAACAGCTCCAAAGTGTCCGCCTTGTCTCTTGTCTTCATCTTCATCAACAATTGTAACACACATTCATCCACACATTACAGTCTTCCTCCTCCGGTTTCCCCTTCTTCCTCTCCTAATTTATTCAACTTCCCCCAGATATGTATATACGTATGTCCCTGTTGTAGCTCTACTCTCCTCCACTTTTTTTTCTTACTCCTCAACATATTTACCTCATATTTGAATGGAAGCTCTGGGCTCATAAAAATCCTCCTAAAAGAAAGCATTAAACTTGAAGTAACACAAAAACATTTTAACTTCCTTCACACAACCAAATCCCTTAAGTGAATTTAAATTGCTTCCTTCTACCCTAATTATCCTAATTTACGTCCAACTTTGGATTAAGAGTTAAATCACACTAGCATTTTATACGCGTACTCTGGAAGCATTGTCAGTCTTTGCGTTAGTACAGAGATTCAATGCATTTTGTCAAAATTAAAGTTTCAGAGGGAAATACATTTATTGACCTTACAGCTCCAAATCGTTTGTGTTCTTCAATTATTCTAACATTAATCGGTCTGTATTTTTTTCATATGTAGTTAATTTGCAGAAATTTTTGGGAATTTGAATTAAGCCTTATTTTTCTCCTCCACAATAATAATAAAAGGTTCGCAGGTACAAAAAACCCAAAATTTACAAGAGTACTATTGGATCCACAAGGGAAATTCCCCCTGTCAAAATATAGATGGCACTGGGAGCTCTAAAGGTCTCTGAAAGTGTACGTTCAAAAATTCATTCTTTATCCATACCTTCACTTCTTTTAATACCTTTACCTTTATCATTCTACACTTTCAAAAAGAATTTTCTCCCTTTTAAAAATATACCCAGAATCCTGAAGCCCCTGTTCTGGAGGAGCTTATATTGAACCATCAAGTATTAAATGTTCTTCTGATCCTGCCTTGTGAATAATTTTCTGAAGATACTATAAGTGTATAGGTATAAAATCCAAGGATACGCGCTTTTATATGGGTTAGTGCTCGTGTGAAAAATTGGGATTTTTATTATTAGTAATCAGAGGGAAAGGGTAGGTGTAATTTGAGAGAAGGAGTCCCATTAAGATGGAATCAGTCGCCATTAGCCAGCCCTTTGCCTTTACAAAGAGGGAGAGAGGGAGAGAGAGAGGTAAAGAGAGAGAGAGAGAGAGGACGAGCGATAAAAACATTTTAATTTTATCGACCCAATTGTGTGGCCTCAAGTTCTTTTCTATTGCTTTATGACCCATCGTCCTCCCTCTCTTTTCCCGGGCTCCCGAACAACAAATGCATCTCAGAATTGATTTCTTAATGTAATTGTTCCTTGGGTTGTAATTAAGACGGAGGAAGCTCTAAAATATCTTAATGACTACTAACTGCTCCACTCTTGACTGTCTCATAGCTTCCAGCACGGACTGCCTCTTACAAAACCCTATCCTATTTCCATATATGTAGAGTAAATAGTATAACATTTTGTGTGTGTGTGTGTGTGTGTGTGAGTTTTTTTTTCTCCTTCTTTCAAAGTCTCTATTTCCCTTCCTTGAGCTGCTCCGATAGATAAAAGAAGGTAGGAGTTGGAAGCACACTCGATCAAGTCGTTAAGAACATTACATTATTATAGGAATGGGGCAAGAGGGTCGAGTAAAATTTCATTGGGTATGTATTGGGACGGATCGTAGATATTTTTTTTCCCCTGAATTTTTTTTTCTTCTCCCGTCATCCTCCTCCTCTTCCTTTGAGTCCTCTTCTCTATGTCTATGTTCGTGTAAAGAGTAAAGGAGAAGATATAGGGAGGGAGGACCTGTGAGAATTCACAGGACGATTACAACCCCAACCATGCAATTCTCAAAGGAGGGGAAGGGAAAATGTACATGAAAAAATGCGCAAGTTGATCAAATCTAGAGGAAGGATGCTTTTAGGGACGAAGATCCAGTCGGAGACAGTTTTCTCTCCTTTTTTTTCAAACACCGCCACACTATAGTCAAGGCTCCTTTAACTGGAGCTTCATTCTACATAAAAGTTCCTTGGAAATAATCATCTGAATTCTTATACAGTGTACTCTTCCCGTTACAAATGTACCTCAAAATTGTCCCGGTTTTTGGGATATCTTTATATTGAGAGTCTTGACTTGTGAATTATACGTTGAAGGCTAAATTGTAAAATCATTCCAAATTTTTATATTGCAACTTTGAAGGATTCCTTTATTTAAAGGAGGGTAGCTTTTGTGCTCATGACTCTGAAGGGAGAGGATAAGTGAGCTAATGAAAAATAAGCTCTTGCTTTTAAAATCATTGCAGATAAAGAATGTTAGATGTCAAGCTTCAAAGCTGGAAGTTGTTCCCTCTCTCTCTCTCTCTCTCTCTCTGAAACTAAAAGATTGAGTTGGGCTTTCGTTGAGAGCTTCCCTCAAAGCTAATGGTTAAATGAAGAAAAACCAGCGAAGCATTCCTTCGAGACCCGTTTCCATATAATGTAAGATGGACGGAACGAGTCCCTCAGGTCACATCAAAATAAGGAAACCGATAATTGTGGAAATCCGAGAACCGCGAGAAAAATGCATTCTAATTTTACTTGATGATTCCTTCCACTCTCACACTTTTTTCTCTCCCTCCCTCCCTCCCATCCCCTCTGCCTCTCCCACCCCTTCAACATTAAAAACTCAGAATTACATATCCATAGACATACTAAACTTTTTGCTCCAACTGTACAGGAGCAATTTTCTGCACGGTCAATTTTGTCTCTTTACTTCGAAAATATCTATACAACTGTGTGAGGTTTAAAAATTGGAGGGAGGGCGTACAGAGAATCGACCTGCATTTGACAGAGTAGGTTTGTGTACATAACGTAATAATTATACAATGGACAGTGTACCTATACGTAGCTCTAGAAATTACGTACATATGTTTGTTTATGAGGACGGAGTGTGGAAGGAAAAACAATGAAGTATATGTTGAATGTGTCAGAATAATTTCCATAGGAAATCAATTAAACTGAACCAGCCCAGGACAATGGGAGTGGGCGTCGGGGAATGCACCCGAACTTGAGGCACATTATTACTGTCATTCTCGGTGCAGTTGAACGTGAAGAGCGTGTAACATATGTGAAGTTATTTGGAAACAAGGGGTTTTAACGCAAGGAGACGAATAAGGAGAGTCGCTCCTCCAGTCCTCGTAACATTAATTAAATAGTCATTGTGTATTGGTGAAGGGTAGATACATTTACAGCAGATGCAATTCCAAGCATATACATACACTTAATTGTGTATACTCACGCTGAACCATACAACTCTCATATGTATGTATAACAATACAGCCACATAGCAAAACCTTTATGACGGAACGGTACATTGGGTACTTCCAACAGGACTCATATTGAATAGATAGATATACAGCTAAAGGTTAAGACGGGCCGGAGCATTGGAAGACTCGAGGAAACAAGAGTGTAACTTGAAAGCCCACATTGGGAAAAGCTCTTAATGCAAATGAAATAGGAGCTCGTCTAAGGCTGGAAACTGGATGTGAGGTAATAAAAATCTACATAAGTAGTTGACCACGGAGATAATCTGACCGTTTTGGGCTGCTCTCAATCACATTTACCACCCAGACGCCCCGGATAATGAGATGGGTTTACACGCCTAATGACTCTGGAAAAACTTTTCCCATTGTTTTTACGCCTGTCCTCTCCTCCATGCTTGTCTTGTCAGCAGTACTCTTATGATTATTGCTATTGCTCCAAGTCCAATTTATATACATGCTTTTTCCTATGGATGTAAAATACGTACAAAATCCACTCCGGTGTCTATACACAATTGCCAATATTTATTTTACCAACTGCGCTCCTGTCCCCGTATCCCAATATTTTCATCTGAGGACTGTCTTCTTTAAGATGCAAACGTTTGGAAATACAATCTGGAAGAGGTGTTCAAATTACTAAAAAATATTTAAAAATTTTGAGCCCCAAAATTGAACAGAATATTTGATGCTAAAGGACTAAAGGGGAAAGGGGAAAAAAATATTTTCTGACATCCTGAATATCAAAATGTGACTGACAGAGATTTTTGCAAGAAATAAATACATATGACCTTTTGTATACATACATTTGCTTACGCACGACATTCCTAAAGCCCCAATCTTGATGGTAATGTGTTTACACAATTTTTGCCACTTCTGGTAGTAATTTCGAAAATAGCATATTTAAGCCATCCAAACATATGCTGAAGCTTATTGGATGCTTATTGTAAGCATTACATTGACATATCAACAGACACGTGTTAAATCCTCCTTTAAAAATGCAAAACAGATATAAAGCTGAAAACAATGCAAAATCCGACATTCCAGGGATTGTCAAGGGAATTGAAGCATCCAACTTGGCTTTTATGTCTTGCTATAGACAAAATAGCTTTGGATGTTCTGTTCCCATATACTCATATTTTTACTTCTACTCCCAAAGTGCAGGAATGAGAATAATTGAGGATGAGGAGACTCCTGTTCTGTCTGTCAATTCTGACTGTAGTTACAGGTTTGGGACTGAGTCTCATTCAAAATCCTCCCTATTCTAGTATCCCTGCTGAGGCACATCTGGACTCAAGCCCTTCTCTAAATTCTAGTCCAAATTTAATTCCCCACTTGAACTCTCCAGCCCCAGATGTGGCGCCCCCTACCAGTTGGGTCCCCCCTGACCAATCCCAATCTGAGCCCAAGTCCCAGTTCTACCAATCAGAGTCCGAGGGGCAGACGCTCGTGAGGATGTACAAATTCCCGCCAGGGAACCCGACCCTGTCCCTCACGGCGCAGGACCCCTTGGCAGTTCTGGAATCCCCTCCGGCAGAGTTGCTCCGTGGCGAGCCTCACGTGATCCCGGATTACCCCAATCATCAAGCAATTCATATGCCGATAATCCCAGCCCTGAGTTTGGGGAATTTGGAATTTTTACTTGGGATGTTCGTGTATGAGTCTCCCGCCTTGGGTAGGATTTGTTCTCAGAATTTGTTCCCATGAATTGTGAATATTTAAAGAAATTACTTATATTTTTCTATGTATAAATATCCTTAGATAAAAAATCTTGTTCTCAAGAAATTCTTTTCCGATAGCAAACTGTATCGACAGGAGTTGCTTCTGTCCCATGGTTTACGATCCGGTTTGCACCTTCGCTCCCAAGTCTCATGGGCTCCGCCCTTCCGACAGGGGATATCGGATCTTCTCTAATTCCTGCTCTTTCAAGTGCTCTCAGACCTGTGACCCACGTGAGATACAATGCTCGCAAGTGATAGGTCCAGGGGCGGGTGGCTAATTATTTTTTGTTTTTTTTTGTTCCAGAGATACAGTTTGCTTATTGTGGGGAATGTAACGATGACAATGAGTTGGATCGGAGCTCTTTGGAGTGCCTGAAAGAAGTTTTTGAGCCTCCTAGTACGCCCAAGCCAGTGTACATCGAGCCCGTAGTTTTGAGACGAACTTCATTTCTTCAGCAGTAAATTTCCTGGAATTTAGGAATATATTTTAAAATGTGGAAAATATTTTTGGAGTCAGAAAACACTAGACATAAAATTCCTTCAAATTTT
This sequence comes from Allacma fusca, assembly GCA_947179485.1. Lineage (NCBI taxonomy): Eukaryota > Metazoa > Arthropoda > Collembola > Symphypleona > Sminthuridae > Allacma > Allacma fusca. The sequence continues at coordinate 22,429,366 of OX359246.1, read as the reverse complement.
TTTATCAAAAATGTTTGGATTTTTGGGTCCAAATTTGTAAAATTTCAAAGTTTGTATAAGACACGGGTCAATATCAAAACTAGTTGGATTTGTAACCCCAATTTTATGGTTTATGAAAATTCAGCGGAATTTAATGTACAATTTTTGCGAATATTTTTATCAAAACGGACAATTAAAAATTCTCATTTCTGCTTTTCAACTGATACTTGAACTGTTATTGACGCTTCTGGGAAATTACGAGCCTCTTGTGTAATAAAATAAAAAAAATGAACAACCCTACATTCATTTCTGTTTAGCATTTGTAGCAATTTTTAATGCCCATGAATATTTTCATAGGTGCTTTCAAAAATCAGTAAAATTAAATAGGATTTTTATATTTTTGAACAATCCCCATTCCAGTATTAATATCTGTTAAGCAACGGAAAACTTATTTTCAAAAGATGTGTATTATCCGTAGTTATATTTATTACAGTTGCAAAAGAAATTGCAAAATATTCAAGAGGTATGACTGCAAATTGTACCCTTCACAATTACCCAAACAAAACAGTATTTTGGGTTAGAAATTGTACACTTCGTTTCGTAAAAAGAATTTTTATCTGGATTTTGAAAATCTGAAAATTAATTTGCGAAAACATGAATAAGGAATCAAATATTTCATTTTTACCATCTCTCTTTATTTTGGCAAAAGCGGAGGGGGTAGTAAACAATTCCATGTCATCCTCACCTCAGCTCTGTTATTATTACACCGTTAAATCCAAAAATAGCTCATAAACACAAAAATAATAATTTTTAGCACCTTGGTTATCATACGCTTCTCAATTCTTCCACAGCTCTTAAACATTCGTATAATTTCTGATCCACGGATATCATCATGAGTTTTTCGCTTGCCAAAGGAAGCTTCATGCCTCTGTTTTTCATCCTCGTTCTAATTGTAATCTTCAAGCTGGAATCTTCCCAGGGTATGGTCGTCAACGATTTAGGTAAATTCACAAAATTTTCTATTTTCAGGAAATTTTTTAATTGATTCCCAGGAAGCCAATTCTCAGTAGTGTTTTGTAGGAAGAGTCTCTTATCAGGGAAAACAATAATGCCACATGATCATAGTTACTGTAGTGTTAAAATTGACTTAATTAGCAACTTACTTGTGTAATTTTTTAAGACTATTCTCCAACCAGAGTTGACCTGATGAATTTATGGTAATATTTCCTTCGTAATGACTTTGTCATTGAAATATTTTGCAGAGCCCGTCAGGAAAAAATACGCCTGTCTCAACATTGACAATTTTATATGTGTAAGTATAAATCGAGCAGAAAAGCATCTCGTGAGTTATCGAAATGAATGTTACTTTCACGCTGACTTTCAAGTCAATGAAGGTATAATCTGTTTGTTTAAATCTTTTACAATTTATTGTCATTCAAACTTCCCTTCAGTTTAAATTTTGATTAGCGACTCTCCCTGCTTTGATATATAGCTATGTCAATCGTCTACTGTGGATTGTGTGACCCCAAAAGGGAATTGCCAAAAAAGGGAGCGAAACCAGACCTCAAGGATTTTGAATGCTTGGGTATTTTCTTCAAAAGTTTGCCTGTTTTATTGTGTATGTATTTGAAAGAAATCCAAGGAAATATTTTTTAAATTTGAATTTATTTTTACTAATTCCAGATTTTCAGAAGCATGTCAAAAACTGAGGTTGAAATACAGGGAACGAATAGAAAACAAATTTGCGGATGGTCAAATCCATTAAAACCAACATTTTAGTCTTATCGTTGGTTACATGATTTAAACATTTAAATAACAAAACATAAATTTTACCTCTGTTACCTTTCTAATTTAATTGAACAAATTTTGGAAGGGATTAATAATCTATTTAACATTTATGTAATTACTATTGCAGTGTCAAAATTGTAAATATTATCATAAAATTAAGGAAAATCTTAAATTCAAAAGAGAAAATAAATTTTGCTGTCTTGTTTTTTTATTAGATTAAACTATATTTTTTTAATAGCACTCACATTCCCAGGGATATTAGAATTAGCAATGGTTTCATGTATTTAGTTGAACAATTAACCCTAGTTCTTTTAGGAAACTTTCATTTGCTTTACATATGTAGCATGTGTGTTGGTAATTTGAATGCTTCTATAGAGCTGTCATGGAGCTGTCCAAACAAGTACTTTGAAGATATCCGCAATTTTCTTAAAATTTTGATAAAATTTTTATTTGTTCCAAGGTCGCTGCTGATAAACTATTTTGAAACTTATGATGCTTATTGTTAGCAAAAATCCAAGAAAATAGTTTTCTGGTGGAACATTAGCAACTTTACACATGCATCGAAGTCTGAATGTATTTGGAAACATATCTCTCAAAAACTTATGTTGAGTTTATTTTAATCAAAACTGACATTTAAGTAACCCTCATTTCTGCTTTTCATATTTGAAGTTGGAACAGTTATTGACACGGGTGGGAAATTACAAGCCTCTTGTGTAATAAAATAGACAAATGAACAGCACTAGAAACATTTTTGCTTAGCATCTGTAGGAGCAGGTTGAGGATAACGAGACGAGAATATCGTCTGTCTCGTTCATTATGCATCAACGAGAGAAGACACATTTGAGTTTATTAACTGAAATATGGTTTACAATTAAATCTTGTTATTTTTAGCCCAGAACAAACTAAAAATTCAGGTGTTTTACTTTGCGATTAAGCCAATTAAGGGATTTTTTCGACACTTAGTCTTATTTTCTACTTTTGGGGTTTTCTTTTTTTTTAAGTCTTCATTTGCTGTACAATGCAAGAGACCACTTCCAAAAATAATCATTTTGCACATGTAAATGTTTCGATTGATGAAATTGAATGAAACTAGATGAAATTCGCAAATTTTTTTGAATATTACAGTAATGCATTGTATATTTTAACAAAAACCAATGAATTTATCCTGTCTCGTTTAGTGCCTACTCTCGTTTTCAAAATATCTCGTTCTCACATTTATTCCAAAAATGATTAAGAAGATAATTTTTAATAAAGATTATTTTAAAACCAACGAAATACTCACCCTTGATCTGTAGCAAATTTTAATGATCATGAAAATTTTCATAGGTGCTTTCAAAAATCAGTAAAATTAAATAGGATTTTTACAGTCTTGAACAATCCAGAAATTCCAGTATTAATATCTGATAAAGAAGGGAAATTTTATTTTCAAAAGCTGTGTATTTTCCCTAGTTATATTTATTACAGTTTTGAGAGAAGTGTTTAAAAGAATTCGCAAAAAATCCAAGAGGTTTAAGTGTAAATTCTCCCTTCCACATTTAGCCAAAGTAAATAGAATCCTGCGTTCAAAATTGACTTTGGGTTTTACAAAAAGAATGTTGATTTGGATTCTGAAAAATATGAAAATGAATTTGTGAATCAAAAATGTATTTTTTACCATCTCGCATTATCAATTATCTTGGCAAAAGGGAAGGGGTGGTAAAATATTCCATGTCACCTTGTGCTCAGCTCTGTTCTTAATACACAGATAAATCGAAAAAAAGCTCATAAACACAAAAATAATAATTTTTAGCACCCTGGTTATCATACGTTTCTCAATTCTTCCACAGCACTTAAACATTCGTATAATTTCTGATCCAAGAATATCATCATGAGTTCCTCTGCTCTTGCCAAAGAAAGCTTCATGCATCTGTTTTTCGTCCTCATTCTAATCGTAAGCTTCAAACTGGAATCCTTCCAGGGTATGGTCATCAACGATTTAGGTAAATTCACAAACTTCAGGACATGTTTGAATTTATTCCCAGTAAGCAGATTCTCCCTGTTGTTTTGTTACAAGAGTTTCTCAACTGTTTAAAACAATAATGTCACACATGCTTAAAGTAACCATAGTGTTAAATTTGACTGCATTATCAACTTACTTGTGTAATTTATTTATGACTTATCTCCAACCAGAGTTGACCTTGTGAATTTCTTGCAATATTTCCTTTGTAATAACTTTGTCATTGAAATATTTCGCAGAGTACGCCAAGGAACACCACGGCTGTCTTATTGTCGACAATTTTATATGTGCAAGTACAAGTCGAACAGAGAAGCATCTAGTGACTTTTCGAAACGAATGTTTCTTTAACTCTGCCGTCAAAGTCAATGAAGGTAATCTTTCAGTTTAAATCTTTTTAATTTTACGGCAAACTTCCTTTCAATTTCAATTTTGATTATTGACTCTTCTTGGTTTGATATATAGCTGTCGCCATGGTCTACTGTGGAATTTGTGACCCCAATAGGGAGTTCCAAAAAAAGGGAGCGAAACCAGATCCCAAGGATTTTGAATGCTTGAGTATAGTTTTTACAAATTAGCCGGCTTTAATGCTTATTTGAAAGAAGTCCAAGAAAATATTTTCTAAACTTGGATTTTTTGTTATTAATTCCAGAGTTTGACAGGAAGGGAAAAAACGGTCAGCAATGACGTTGAAATACAGAAAAGGCATATAAAACAATTTACGGGCGATCAAATCCAATGAAACCAACATTTTAGTCTCATCTATAGTTACTACGATTACAAATCTGAATAACAAAATACAAATTTTCAGCTACTGTTACGTTTTTTAGTTCTGAGTAATAAAATTGAACTAATTTTGGAGTGAGTGGGAGTCATTGAGAGGATTAATAATTTATTTAACATTTATATACTATTTCAGTTCCATCTTCAAATACTGTCTTAAAATCAATTGAATTCAAAAAATGAATGGATTCTCGCAAATTCTCCTTACCATGTTGTTAATTGGTATATAGTTTACAGTAGCCCCGCTTTTATTGTAAGTATGAATCATAATACATTATAAATTAATTTATGAACCCCTGATGATCACAAATTTTTCAGATTTATTTTTAAACGTCTACTACAGCGTTAGTGCTCGCAGCTATCAATTAGTTTTTCATCGGGAGTTTCTCCTTTCCATCAAGTATTTGTTGGTTCTGTAGAATTTCAAACAAAAATTAACCAGGAATCATGATTTACAGCATTTTAAAACTTTTGCTTGATTTTTGGCTGAAACTTGAAAATGCAACACAGGGGAGGCTGAATTCGCATTGAGTTTATCTAAATGATTTCCTTGCTACATACATAGCTACTGAAATCTGTTGTTGGTATTACGAGACTGATGCTCTTGGAATTAACTTAATTCTTAGAATGACAGCTTTTATTTGCGATAGCGTAGGCGTACGTTATTATGATTATTTAATAATGGTCAGGAGGTCCATGAAAAGAAGATAATCTACCGACCTTTTCTAATCAAACCGGTGGTAGTTACTGTAGATATATACAGACACCTGTTTGAAAATAAATACAAATGGGATTTCATAAAAGTTAAATAGGTTGTTTAAATTCCGGCCCTGTTTATTGGTATATAATTCCCATGACCTCACTGTTTGGATGGATTAAAACTCAGCAGTTTTACTTTTAGCTTTAAATCTAAGGAAAAATTCTTCCTCCTGGGAATGAATGTTCATCAATGATTTGAGCATGATCAAATACGGTAGAGTCGTTTTTAAACCTGCTGATTTTTATTTGAATATATTGTGTAATTTAATAGGCATTCAACTTTAGTCAATAACTGTCCATGGGTTGTAGTTATATACTGACATTACTGACTCAAGAACTTGTGACAATATTTTTGGTCATTAGGCATTACGGTATGTGTTCCCTTTATGTATTATCATAATGATTCCACAATTTAATTCTAAATGATTTTTTGTGCCTAGACATAATATCAAACGGACCTTTTTTTGTTCAAATATAACAAAGACCCTACTTCTTAACTAAGATTGCATAAAATGCAACAAGGTGACAATTTTAGTAAGGGAGTGGGCGGAATCCAAAATTTTGGTTTTGGACAAACAAACACAGTTCTACGGCACCGTGATTCAGTGTATAATTAAAGGCTGCATATAACAAATGAGGGCTTAGAAAATCCTGGAAAGCACAATGGAAAACAATACCATTCGTAACTACAAATGAATATTTATTAGCTTCATTTTACCACCCAAAGATGGGGAATAAACTTCAACGGGAAATTAATACAATTAAATTTAACATTAGCCATTCAGGTATTCCGTTTGCCCCATTTTCGTTATGTCTTCGTTGGAATCTGTCAACAGTCTGGACCAGCCTGGTCCAAAAGTGAAGTCCAACTTTGAAGTGGCCTGTTCTCAACTGGGACAATAATAATCTAACACAACACGTGTAATAGCTGCAACATCTAATATTATCAAAAAATCAAAGATAATCTTAAATTCCAAAGAGTGAGTTTCCAGCATACAAGGAACTTATTAATCATCTGACTTTTACTATAATAATTACCAGTCACATAAAACTCTCAAAGAATTTAATTATTATCGTTGCTCATTTGAGTTGACTAAATATCCTACATTCTAGGAATTGCTGAACAGTCAACTAATTTTAAATCGTATTTATTATCCATGCCCATCCGGTAAACATTCCTTCTCCTATCGCTCCAGGCAACCCAGACACTCCCAACTTCATCGACAGTTGAGATCACAAGACCTATTCTCGGTGGATTTCCATCCTACATAAATTATTCGATTTAACTTCCGACATAATTATATGATTACAAATAATTAGAACAAATATTCATGTAAAAGACACTTGGACTCTACCTGTTTGACCCGCTCCCAGTCTTCACGTAGGACAACAAAAGTCCCATATTTTAAACGACGTGCCATTTCGGGACCACTCGGTATTGGAGCATCGGAATTGAGGCATTCTACTTCGTTCGGTTCTGAAAAAGATGAAGACACAAATTTTGTCCAGGTGTGACAGCAAAAAATTCGAAGAAAATAAATAATTCCTGCAATTTTCATGTTATTCAAGCAGATATGAAAGGATTATTCAGCAGTGGCTGAAGAAATTCCTTATCTCTCTGTAAAATTTCATGACAGGGGTAGAGAATTGAATCACCTTTTATTGTCAACGAACATTCTGCTAGTTTCAAATAATATTTTCCTGAGGATCCCATGCGGTATTCAATGAGATTGCCGGATGCCCACTTTACTTGAACCCACCCTACCTTATTTAGGACGTCAAGTGAAGTGATTTGACCTTCTCCTGGGGGAATTCCATCCTAAAGTATTAATTAGTCCTCATTAGCAAATGTATGAAATTCCCAGGGAAAATAAAGTACAGCCGCATCGCTGGAACGATTCCCATTCATGACGAAACTTAATTTTCCAAAGCTATTTCCGCAATTTATTTTTGCAGTCACAATAATTTTAAGCCATTGAGGTGTTCATCGACACTTTAGTAGTGCGAGTGTTACCACAAAAATACAGATAACCTTGTGATTCTCACCTGATGACCCGCGTTCCAGTCTGCACCCCTGACAACCCTCGTGCCAACCTTCAAAAGACTTGCCATCATCAAACCACAACGTTCTGGACATTTAGCTCCTGTAATTTTAGTGGTGTTAGATACAGATATCTGAGTTGGGGAAATACATTTAATATTTGCAGACTCTGTAGAACAAATTATAAGAAACATGAGAATTTACTTCCCCCTTTAACACTCATGCAATTTCTTGAAAGGTAGGGCGGAAATGCAACTGTGCAGGTTAGCAACATTTGATCCTCAAATAATGATAAATTACTTTCTATGGTACTGATTACATTAACAACAAATAATTAATGAAAATAAACCGTTTACATACTTGTGCTGTCGTCTTCATAGCTTTGTTGAAGGTATGTCTTCAAAATATGAACGCAAAAAGGAATACCAACAAAGATTGTCACTGTGATTCCGAGAAATATATTTAGTTTACATAAGCCACTTTTATCACTCATAGTGTAATATATTTCCAGAAGCTTGATATTCTAATGTTCCCCACAAATTAAAACCCTCGTGAATGAAGTGAGTTTGTGGGCACTGGAGAGGTTGGATTCGCAATTAGTTCCTCTGAACTATTTTCTCATTATATAGCTCCTAAAATCTGTTATTGTCATCACGGGACGGATTTTCTGGGAATTAAGTTAATTCTTAGAATGGCAGGTTTTACTTAGGATAGCGTCCGCGTACTGTACGCTTATTGAATGATTGCGTCTTGGCCAAGAGGTCAGTTCCACGGAAGGAAGATAACCTATCGGCCTTCTCTAATCATGTCATAGGATGATACGTGCCTGTTTAACAAAAAGTAATGTGAATGGGATTTGCTGAAAATTAAAGACGTTGTTAAAATTTGGGAAGTTTTTATTGGTAATTTTCATGACCTAGCTGGTTGGCTGCGGGTGTGGAAAAGGTTCCAAATGGCCAACAATCCTGACAACAGTAAATGGTCAACTAACCCGCCGGGGTAAGATGGCCAACCATCCGCCGAAAATTTTTCGTCAATTACCTGCGTAGCGATAAAAGTTTTTGCAGCGAAAAAACGTTTTGCCCAACTGCCAAACATTTTTGGTCAACTAACTGGGTATCAAAAAAATCCTTTGCCCAACTACCAAAATTTTTTTGGCCAACTACATGGGTAGCGTGAAAATGCTTTGCCCAACTGCCAACATTTTTTGGCCAACTACATGGGTAGCGTGAAATTTTTATGCCCAACTGCGAAAAATTCTTGGTGAACTACCTGGGTAGCGAAAATGTTTTGCCCAACTGTCATAAAATTTTGGCCAACTACCTGGGTAACCAAAAACGTTTGGCCAACTACCTGGGTAGCGTGAAATGTTTTTGCCCAACTGCCGAACATTTTTGGCCAACTACCTGGGTAGCGTGAAATGTTTTTGCCCAACTGCCGAACATTTTTGGCCAACTACCTGGGTAACCAAAAATGTTTGGCAAACTACCTGGGTAGCGAAAAAAATGTTTGGTCAAATAACCCGCCAGTATTTTTCAAAATGGCCAACTACCCCGCCGATCAATGTTGCCCAACTACTTTGGCCTATTTTGTCAACGATCCCGGATCGCAGGATCGGGAACTTTTTTCACACCCGGATGGCTGCATTAAAAATCAGCAGTTTTGGTTTTAGCGTTAAATTGAAATATTCTTATTCCTCGGAATGGTCTTCAAGGTGCAAGTAAATTTTTACTACATAATCAAATGAAAGACATTCACTTACGGCTCCAATTGTTCTTTCATGTACGAAAATCCACTTAACCAAAATTTACAAACTAATTAACAAGAACATTTTCAGATGTTAGTATAAAGGAAGGGGCAAAAGCGAAACATCTTCAAAACAATGCTCCATTCAGGAATCAAGTGTTATCAGTAATATTAGGATTGCATATTGCTGTACAAGGGGCAATCCAATACCCCGGATCTTTGAAATCAGGAGAACCTTAGGATTTGTTTAGGAAAAATCTTTTACTAGAAACCAAATGTCACGACGTTGAAGGACGAACAAATAATAGGAACTCATTTATTCTCAGGTAATTGGTACTCCTTTTCAATCTGAGAAGAAAAAAGTGTTTTTATAATAAAATTGTAATTTTCATGTTTATACGGAGAATAGAGTGCCCCCCATCATAAGACACTACTTAAGACTATATGGTTACATGGTCTTATTCCTGGGTCGTTATCATGTAAGAATGGAATATACAGATATATAAGTAACAGTAAACAGCAAGTAATCATCTAATTAATTCTAATGCCATCTACGTTTCTGCAACAATTTCAATCTGGACTAACTGTAATCTACAAATCAGAAGTACGCACGTGACCTAAATGTCAAGAGGGTATGTAAATTTTTCAACGCCTTATAAAATACCATTACTCTGATCAAAATATGATCAAATTTCCAGTGGGAAACGGTCTAATATACAGGGCAGTTCAAAACCAAAAAGATAAAATGGGGGTACAACAATTGCTATAAAAATGTGGGTTGTGCAACCAAACGCATCTAAATGTTTTTGTGATCTCTCATCCACTAGGTTCTGCACGGATAGGATAAATTTATTATCCTAACCGTACCCTATCCTATCCGAAAATTTGACGGTACTGGGCGCATCGTATCCGTATCCTATACAGTCTTTCATTAAACGATAATAACCGCGGACATCCGACAAACCGCAGAAACAATTATGCATGTTTATAGTTGTGCACTGCTAGAATGACTTCATTATCGTATTCGTATCCCACTCACAAATTTGACAATCCTAAACTGTTTTTGTTGTTTCTTCGATTCTGGTTCATCGATGCATGTGCTCAATTGTTTCAGCCTCGAAATTGATCCGTGCAAATTTACTCCATAGAAATCCCAAAACTAATCACTTCACAGAAATCAAAATATTGTAGCTCGGAGATTTTTTTATTCAATAATGTTACCAAATTGTGTGCAGTTTGAAATATTAAAAGTTAGTTAGGGCGTGTACTGTATGAACTTTTCGCAAATGATTCGACATTTTGAATATCTGAATACTAATTAATGGGGCAGCTACGAGATGTTGGCAGAAAAGTCAATGTTTGAATATACCATATCTGATGCCGAAACGTTCCACCTATTTTTACACAATTTTATAAGAGGGACAATTTCAAAGTTCTTCATGAATTTTACACATAAATTTAAATCCCTGTATCAATAGTTAATGATATTGTTACAATAGTTTTAAAAAGTGGTGCATTAATATGACATAATCATTTATACAATAATGTTTAATTAATTATTTATGCCGTAAACATTTCAATATTATACTAATAATGAACTCCTTGTCAAATAGTATACAGTCAGTAATGGCTACTTTCAATGGAAAGCAGTGACAATAAAGTTCTTATAGGGGCCACATATCGCGCTGTTACAAATTATCAGTCACATACATACATCTCTAAAATAAACTTATTATAGTTTCTTATTTCAAATGAAAATATCCTACATTGTAGCAATTGTTGAACAGTCAACAAGTTTCAAATCGTATTTACTATTGGAGCCCATTTGATAACTATGCATGATGCCATGGCTCCAGACGACTTGAATCCACCCTCCAGAGACAGTTGAGATCACAAGACCGATTCCCGGTGGATCTCCATCCTGCAGAAATTATTCTCATTAGTTTCCAACATGAGATTACAAATGTCAAGTCTACATACGGTAAAAATACTGATTTTACCTGAGCGCCCCAAATCCAGTCCTTACCTCGGACAACTAATGTACCATATTTTAGTCGACGAGCCATTTCGGGACCACTCGGTGTTCTAGCTTCGGACTTGAGACACTCAACTTCATCCAGACGTGAAACAAATGAAGACACAAATTTTGTCCAGATGTGTCAGAATTAATGGCAATCATGCCGATACGTATGTCAGGTTTAAGGAGCACTTGGGGAAGGACGTCCTTATCTCGTGACATTCCATGATAGCGATAGAGAATTTAATCACCTTTTATTGTCAACGAACATTCTGCTAATTTCAAATCATAACTGCCTGAGGAGCCCATTCGGTAGTCATTGACACTGCCAGAGGTCCACTTGACCTTAACCATCCCTGGGCTCCCAGGGACTTCAAGTGAAATGATTTGACCTTCTCCTGGTGGAATTCCATCCTAAATAACAGTCTTCATTAGTCGCGTTTGTAAAATATTTGGAATTCAAAGGAGAAACAAATTACAGTCGCATCTCTGGAAAAACTTCCATTCATGACAAAATTCACTTCCAAAGTGAACTATTGTCCCAATTTATTTTTCAAGTCACAATAATTTTGACCCATTTAGGTGCTTTTAACACTTAACTACTGCGCCTATTACCTCAAAAGTTTAGGTAACCTTGTGATTCTCATCTCATAACCCGAGTTCCAGTCTGCACCCCTGACAACCCTCGTGCCAACCTTCAAACGACTAGCCATCATGAAACCACTCAGTTCTGAGCATTTCCTTCCTGTAGTTCTGGCACTGGTATATATCTGAGTTCGATCGATAGATGTACTATTATTTATGCTTGGCTCTGTAGAATATCAAACAGAAGATAAGATGCATGTCAGTTCACTTCCCTATTAAACTTTCGTATGGCTTTTGAGGGAAACCTTAATGGTATAATTTTAAAATTCATGTAATTTTTTTAAAAAGCATGGCGGAAATGCACTTGTGCAGTTTTGTGCAGTTATGAAATATATTACTTTCTGTGGTCGCAAAAGTCTGGTGTTTTTTCTGCTCTCCAAAAATTTGTCTTATTGTGGCGTTCATTTTGGTATTGATCCTAAGGAATTTTTCGTTGAACTCGTTGTCATTTTGCTGGAGAATGCCAATTTGGGTTTCCACACTCTTGACCCTTTCATTCAGTTCCGAAACTGTATTGTTAATGTGACTGAAGAAACTTAACACAAGATTCAGTTCGTTGTGGTAATCCTTTTGTAAGATGTCCATTAGGTCCTCGTGGGAATCTGTGGGAAAATTTACCTACCTTTGGTGTCGTCCGCATAACTTTGCCCAATATTAGCAAATGAGAATGAAAATGCGAGTATGAGATTTAACCAAATGTTTCTCATAGTGTAGTATATTTCGTTAAACTTGATATCCTAATGTTATCCCCACAAATTGGAAAACTCGTGAGTGATTTGGGTTTGTGTGCACTGGAAAGGTTGAATTCGCTTTGAGTTCGTCTAAACTATTTCCTTGCTATATAGCTAGTATAATCTGTTGTTCACATCACGAGACTGATTTTCTTGGAATTAACTTAATTCTTAGAATTACAGCTTCTACTTGGGACAGCGTACGTGTACGTTGCGATTTCCACGGAAGGAAGATAACCTACCACCCTTCTCTATAGTCAAACCAGTGGATGACACGTGCCTGACTCCAAAAATAAATAAATGCAAATGAGATTTGATACAAATTAAACACATTGTTGTCCCACTTCCAGCCTGCACCTTGCATTATTAATGTACCATTTTTACACTATCGATTTCCTAACCATTCAGTGCTGGAGCATGCGACTTGAAGCGACCAAATTATTCGGATCTGAAATAATGAACTTATTTAATAAGTAAAGGCAATTTCAGTACATCTCGGTAAGTTCATAAAGTATACTGTAGGAATCTCACTTGGTTAACCGAATTCGAGCTGGAATTTTCCTAAAATTTTATATCACACTTTTTAGCAAGATTGTTTCTAAATTTGCTCGATTTCCTTTTCCAGCAGGTTTTTTTTGTAGCGGACGTGATTTTTAAATTGAAGAGTGTCGTTCCAGGGTTTCAAATCGTACTGAAGTCCACAGAAATTATTTACTTATCAGAGATTCTATAATCAAGTGTGTGCGTTATCAGATGGCTCTCCTGTGATTCCTACAAAATTACAGAATGTCCACTCATGCTTGAAAGTGTACTCATAAAACTAAATGAAATAGGGTCGTGGACGCATGAGGTTAGTTCCAAGGAGATTAGTCACTGCCCGTCTCTAAATAATACAGTAGAGTGGATAAAACATGCTTAATTAAAAAAATAGCGTGGTTTGAGGTTTGTTGAAAATTAAATATATCTTCTCTATCCCTTGTGAACGCATTAAAAGTTATTGTCCCCGACTGATTTTTAGTTACTTCTTCTGGGAGAAGGAAATTAACGACGGGCAATTAGTTTCCAAAACAAAAAAGGAATGGTGAGAAATTTGTGGATGTTCAATCAAATTTGAGCAAATACATGCTGTGATACAGATGAGCCAAGGTGAGCTGATTGGAAATCATGGGTTATCGGATAAGGCCGATATGATAATTACTTACGAAGACTTCCAAACAATTCCGTTAAACAGGCAGCCATGAATATCAACATAAATAGTCTTCTAAACTTTACAATGGTAAACGTTCTTGAGTATATACATACATATCGGAGGAAGTAGGGATTCCTCCACTGGAACACAGAAACCTCCCAATGAATTAATATCCTTTTTAAAATCATATATTTTACTAACCATCAAACACACCCCTCTCTCTCATAAAGAATCTTATTATGGACATACTTGCAATGCCTAAATACCATAAATTATAGGAATTTTTGAACAGTCAACCAATTTTAAATCGTATTTATTTTCCGACCCCATCCGGTAAGTATTCCTGCTTCCATCGCTCCAGACAACCCAAACCCTCCCAGTTTCATTTGAGATCACAAGACCTACTCCCGGTGGTTTTCCATCCTACAGAAATCATTTTCTTTAATATCCAACATAGAGGAATACAAATAATGAAAATATGCGTATGCAAAAGACACTCGAAATCTACCTGATCACCCTACTCCAACTCCCAGTCCGCACCTCGGACTACTAATGTCCCATATTTTAGACGACTTGCCATTTCGGAACCACTCGGCGTTGGAGCATCGGACTTGAGGCATTCTACTTCGTTCGGATCTGCAAAAGATGAAGATTTACAATTGGATCGGATACCAAGATGATTCAAAAACTCATGGAAATTAAATAGTTCCTACAGCGTGTCAACGATATTCATGCAGGAGGGAAAGGACAAAGGAGTAGTAAGTGAAGGATGTCATTATTAATAGCCCAAAAAAAGTATTTCACATTACTCAGAGTAGATACATTTCAAGACAGGAAAGGAGTAAATAATTACCTTTAATCGTCAACGGACATTCCGCTAGCTTTAAATCGTATTTGCCCGAGGACCCCAGCGGTAGATATTTGCACTGCCAGATGCCCACTTTACCCGAACCCAACCTTCGCTGCCTGGGATCTTAAGTGAAGTGATTTGACCTTCTCCTGGAGGAGTTCCATCCTATACAACAGAATCTTAATCAGTGCAAGTTATTCACGAAAGTTCACGTGAAACTAAAGCAACTCCGATAATATCTGGAAATACTCCCAATAAAATCACGGGTAATCTAATGTCTCTCAAGTGGGATTGTGTGCATGGTATGGTTATTAGTATCCCTGGAGTTGTGTTATGGTCATTATAATTTCGTCGTATTTTCCAGAATGGTGGACATATGGCACAGATTAAATAAGAGATTCTCACCTGGTTTTCCCATTCCCAATCAGGCCCTCGGACAACCCTCGTGCCAACCTTCAAAGACCGTCATTCCTCCATTAGAGTGTGGGAATTTTTATATGAAAATTTCTGTAGTTGTTACTATATCTTTTTATGTTGATTTATAAAAGAGCATATAGTAAATAACCTACAATTTTGGAGCTGCAATAACTATTAAAGATCCAGTAACCTTCGGTTTCGTCTTCATATAACTTTGCTTGCTGTTAGCAAACGCTCACAAACATTCAAGCATAAGTATTAACCAGAATATTCTCATATGCTTGTAATATTTCCTAAAATTTTATATCACACTTTTTAGCAAGATTTTTCCTAAATTTGCTCGATTTACTTTTCCAGCAGGTTTTTTTTTGTAGCGGAAGAGATTTTTAAATTGAAGAGTTTCGTTCCAGGGTTTCAAGTCGTACTGAAGTCCACGGAAATTATTTACTCATCAGAGATCCTATGATCAAGCGTGTGCGTTATCAGATGGCTCTCCTGTGATTCCCACAAAATTACAGAACAGAGCTGCGCACAAGTACAAGTAGTACACGAGTATTTCAAGTCAAGTTCGCGTTCGGGTCGTGGTCAAGTAAATAAATTTAAAACCATGAACGGTTCGGGTCGTGTTCAGGTATTTCATGAACTTGACCATGATTTCTTACCTCAAGTCAAGTTCGTGGTCAAGTATAATTATTTTACTTGAACCATAGTACTTGATCATGTTCAAGTAAATATTAAGAAGTACTTGACCACGAACTTGAGTTTTTCGTTTACAAGTTCAAGTAATTTTGCTTGTGCAATTATTCATGGCTGAGGGAGTTTTCAATTCACTTACGATTCACTGTACTAAATGAAACTTAAAACGGCATTTAATACGTCATTTTAAGCGGCATTTGTTAATTTGTTCCGTGTACGCAAATACAAAAGAAAGCTCAACATTCATATGGCTCCGTGGAAATGTTAGCACCCATGTTTATAATAGTATGTGGCAACAAAACCTAAAAGGAGTTCTGTGTTCACCGAAAATGTCAACTCAGTCACCAGACCCACCCGGTACAAAAAATCAGAGTAGATCTGCAGTGTACCATCGTTCTACATTCATTGAAAGGAACCAAAAATACAATTATTATTTTTAGAGGCGGTTGCTCGCAAAATGCTGGGTGAAACCTAGTGTGTCAGAAACCCAGGTTCGCTTTCATTATAAATATAAATTCAATAAAATTTAAGTATTTTGAGGTCCAATGGATTACTTGAAAGTACTCGAAAGTTCAAGTTCATGGTCAAGTTCGGGTCATGGTCAAGTCAAGTTGAAGTTGGAGCCGAAACGCGCGTATAAAATCATGGTCAAGTAATCTGAGAATTACTTGAAAACCCGAACTTGTTTCATTCAAGTATTACTTGAACTGAAAATGTCAAGTTCGGGTAATCTTGAAATACGTACTTGAGAGGTCGGGGTCAAGTCAAGTTCGTGGTCGGATCTTTGTAAATACTTGACCCGAGCGCAGCACTATTACAGAATGTCCACTCATGCTTAAAAGTGTATTCATAAAACTCAATGAAATAGGGTCGTGGACGCATGAGGTTAGTTCCAAGGAGAATAGTCACTGCTTGTCTCTAAACAATACAGTGGAGTGGATAATACATGCTTAATTTTAAAAAAATAACGTGGTTTGAGGTTTGATGAAAATTAAATATATTTTTTCCGTCCCTTTTGAACTCATTAATAGTTACTGTCCCGGATTGATTTCTTGTTACTTTAGTTGTGCAAGGAAATTAACGACGGTCAATGAGTTTTCAAAATAAAAAAGGAATGGTGAGAAATTTGTGGATGTTCCATCCAATTTGAGCAAATACATATGTATATGCGATGATACTGATGAGCCAAGGTGAGCTGATTGGAAATCAAGGGTTATCGGATTAGGACAAAATGATACTTACGAGGACTGCCAAAGAATTCCGATGAACACGCAGCCCCATGAATATCAAAATAAATAATCTTTTAAACTTTACAATGGCCATAGTTTTTGTGAACATAGGAGAAAGTAATGATTCCTCCACTGGAACACAGAAATGGCTCAACGAATTGATAGCCTTTTTAAAACCATATATTTTACTAACCATCAGACACATAAACCTGACCCTCACAAGGAATCCTATTATTGGCTCTTATTTGAAATGACTAAATACCATAAATTGTCCGAATTCTTGAGCAGTCAACAAATTTTAAATCATATTTATTTTCCTCGACCATCCGGTAACTATTCGTGCTCCCATCGCTCCAGGCAACAATAACCCACCCCGATTTATCGACCACAAGACCTATTCCCGGTGGATTTCCATCCTAAACAAATCATTTACTTTAGTTTCCAGCATAGATGAATACAAATACTGAAAATATTCATGCAAAAGACACTCGGACTCTACCTGATTGCCCCACCTCCAGTCTGCACCTCGGACAACTAACGTCCCATATTTTAGACGCCTTGCCATTTCGGAACCACTCGGCGTTGGAGCGTCGGACTTGAGACAGTCCAGATTACTCGGATCTGAAATCATGAAGATACACAATTTAATGAGAGGCCAAGAGGATTCAAAAACTCTTTGAAATTAAATAGTTCCTACAGAATGTCCACGATATTCATGCAGGAGGGAAGAGATCAAGGAGCAGAAAGTGAAGGACGTCAGTATTAAAAGCAAAAGAAAAATATTTCCCAGGGTAGATACATTTCAAGACAGCAAAGGAGTAGATAATTACCTTTAATCGTCAACGAACATTCCGCTAGTTTTAAATCGTATTTGCCGGAGGACCCCATGCGGTAGTTCGAGGAATTGCCAGAGGTCCACTTGACCGTAACCATCCCTGATCTCCCAGGGGCTTCAAGTGAAGTCACTTGACCTTCTTGTCCAGGAGCTCCATCCTATAAAGCATAAATTGTATGAGTACATATTTTTCATGAAAGTTCACATGGAACTAAAGTCACTCCAATAATCTTTGGAAATACTCCCAATAAAATCTCGTGTTCTATAGTGACGGTGGAATCCCTCAAGGGGGAGTATGTACATGGTATAACTATTACAGTATCCATCCCGGGAGTTGTCTTATAGTCATTATAATTTCGTCGATTGTATTTTCAAGGATGGTGGAGTAATGACATAGATTAAATCAGAGATTCTCACCTGGTCATCCCATTTCCAATCAGGCCCTCGGACAACCCTCGTACCAATCTTCAAAAGGGGCGTTATCAGCATACCACTCAGTTTCGAACATTCCTTTACTCCCGTACTTTTGACTTTATTTTCATCTACTTGGTCTTTCAACCTCTGGATGTTTCCACTCTGCTGGCTCACATTTTGTTGCAGAATCCCAATTTGACTCTCCATCCTCTGGACCCTTCCATTCAGTTCCGAGAGTTTTTCATTGATGTTCGTGAAGAAGCTGATTAGCAGAGTTACCCCATTTTGATAATCGTTTTCCAGCATGAGTGCTGTGTCGTCTTTGACATTTGTGGGGATTTCTAAAATTAAATCTTCATGTAAATACAATATATGAAATAATATTCCTAGCCTGTAATACTTGTAACATATCTCTGGGTAGAATATAATTTTTAGGTCAAAATATAGTGGCGATTCTAAAAATCCCGAAATGTTTACTGGAATTTCAAATTTAATGAAGTAGAATTGATTATTATTTTCCTTAGCTAGAAATTATTATTACGGATCATACAAGTACCTTCGGCGTCCTCCTCAAAGCTTATTTGCTCAGTATTAGCAAAGGCAGATGAAAACAGGAGTAGGAGACTTAACCAAAAAATTCTCATCTTGTAGTAATGTTCTGTAATATTTGATTTCCGGATTTTTTAAGAAATATTGTAC
Source organism: Allacma fusca (assembly GCA_947179485.1). Taxonomy (NCBI): domain Eukaryota; kingdom Metazoa; phylum Arthropoda; class Collembola; order Symphypleona; family Sminthuridae; genus Allacma; species Allacma fusca. The sequence continues at coordinate 22,410,555 of OX359246.1, read as the reverse complement.
AAACTAGGAAGGAATCCAGCTCCTGTGGAGAATTCACTTGTTAACTTCAATATTTTGAAGTTTATAATAATTTTTCTATAAAAACATTTTCAGCTGTTAATTTCTAGAGAGTCATGTCGTACTGGAGTTGGTCTAAATACTATTTTTTAAATAATTATAATTTCCTCCTGCGATTATATATAGCTCCTAAAATCTTAGACTGATTTCCTAGGAATCGCAGTCAATTCCTGGAACGTCGACTCATGCTTTCGAGAATACACGGACGCTATGCATAATTGATTGGGGTAAGGTCTTGCTGAGAAGGAGGATGTGGGTGCAGGATTTATTTTTTAATTACAAATATTTAGGAAAGGTTGTTAGGTTCAAGTTCCGCTGAAACCCATCAAAATTATTTCCTAGTAATAGATTCAATAATCTCTTGTGGTCGGGATGAGAAAGATTTTGTGGGTATTGCATTGAATTCTACGTAAATTCCTTTTGCGAAAATCCCCTTGCGCTGCTGTAATAGTAATGGATAAGAGTAGTATCTCAGGCAGAAGATCAGTTCCAAGGAAAGGAGATAACCTTAGTATGAGACAACTGAAGCCGGTTGACGTTTGTCAGGTTTTTAAAACTTAAGTCGTGTTTTTGGTTTTAATATAAACTAAATGTGCTCAACTTTTGACTTTTAGTAGTAATTCTCATGACCGAAGGATTAAAAAACTCGTCCATTAATTTCCATACGAAAGTCTTCAGATAAAAGTACGAGCCAATGCAGTAATTACGTATGCAGTTGCTAATTATAAATTGAAGCCGGAGCTCACTTAAGTATGAGAAAATTAAATTAAAAAATAACAAATTAATCTGAATATTTCTCACTTTCACTCTTGAAGGTGATTTTTCCCAATCTTATTGCTCTGCTTTTTTCCCGGTCATGTCCAGATTTCTCAACGGAGAGACTCGTGGAATAGCTCCCTGTAAAGTCATGTCGGGTATGTACTACCCATTAAGATGTATTTAAATAATCATGCACTTAAAGTAATGACTAGTAGTTTAGCATTGGTGACTATGTTTTATTACATAATTATGTATATCATCATGCCAATTCTGTGTGCTGAGCTGATAAACCAAATGAATATTTATTCACTTCATTTTACCACCAGCTGATATGAAATAAACTTCAACGTGAAATTAATACAATTTAAGTCATATTATCCACTGGGGTAATCGGCGGGGGTGGAAAACGTTCGGGAACCCGGGAACCCGGTTACTTGGCAAAAGATCCCCGAAAGTTGACAAACGTTGGGTGATGGGTGAGTTGTCAATTTTTTGAAATAGGGCTGCGGCAAGGTAGTTGGCAAATCCCAACGTAGTTGACAAACGTTGGGTGAGTTGTCAATTTTTTGAAATAGGGCTACGGCAAGGTTGTTGACAAATCCCAACGTAGTTGACAAACTTTGGGTGAGTTGTCAATTTTTTGGAATACGGCTCCGACAAGGTAGTTGACAAAATATAAAAAAAATGAAAAACATTTTGGGGTTTTTCTCCGCCTAGGTAGTTGACAAAATCAAAAAACTGACAAAAATTTTGGGATTTTTCTCCGCCTAGGTAGTTGACAAAATCAAAAAAATTGACAAAAGTTTCGGGACTTTTCTCCGCCTAGGTAGTTAACAAAATCAAAAAAACTGACAAAAATTTTGGGATTTTTCTCCGCCTAGGTAGTTGACAAAATCAAAAAAATTGACAAAAGTTTCGAGACTTTTCTCCGCCTAGCTAGTTGACAAAATCAAAAAAACTGACAAAAATTTTGGGATTTTTCTCCGCCTAGGTAGTTGACAAAATCAAAAAAATTGACAAAAATGTTGGGTTTTTTCTCCGCCTAGGTAGTTGACAAGATCAGAAAAATTGACAAAAATTTTGGGATTTTTCTCCGCCTAGGTAGTTGACAAGATCAGAAAAATTGACAAAAATTTTGGGATTTTTCTCCGCCTAGGTAGTTGACAAAATCAAAAAAACTGACAAAAATTTAGGGATTTTTCTCCGCCTAGGTAGTTGACAAAATCAGAAAAATTGACAAAAATTTTGGGTTTTTTCTCCGCCTAGGTAGTTGACAAGATCAGAAAAATTGACAAAAATTTTGGGATTTTTCTCCGCCTAGGTAGTTGACAAAATCAAAAAAACTGACAAAAATTTCGGGATTTTTCTCCGCCTAGGTAGTTGACAAAATCAAAAAAATTGACAAAAATTTTGGGTTTTTTCTCCGCCTAGGTAGTTGACAAGATCAGAAAAATTGACAAAAATTTTGGGATTTTTCTCCGCCTAGGTAGTTGACAAAATCAAAAAAACTGACAAAAATTTCGGGATTTTTCTCCGCCTAGGTAGTTGACAAAATCAGAAAAATTGACAAAAATTTTGGGTTTTTTCTCCGCCTAGGTAGTTGACAAGATCAGAAAAATTGACAAAAATTTTGGGATTTTTCTCCGCCTAGGTAGTTGACAAAATCAAAAAAACTGACAAAAATTTCGGGATTTTTCTCCGCCTAGGTAGTTGACAAAATCAGAAAAATTGACAAAAATTTTGGGTTTTTTCTCCGCCGGGGCAGTTGACCAACTGGGACACAGTTGGCATTTCGGTCAAAAACTGGTTACTTGACAGTGTGGGACTCTTTCCACCGATTACTAATCGGTTTGCACCAGAGCTGCGCTCAAGGTCAAGTAGACCATGAGTATTTCAAGTCATGGTCAAGTTCGGGTCATGGTCAAGTAAAATATAATGGATACTTGAACATTCAAGGCATGGTCAAGTTATTTATTCTACTTGACCCTGAGATTTGAAATCAAGTAGTTATCATGGTCAAGACAAAAAATTCTACTTGAGAGTCAAGTCATGTTCATGGTCAAGTAAAAATGTATAAATCCTTGACCATGAACCATGAGTATTTCAAGTAATTACTTATTCAAGTAACGAAACGTTACACATCGAAGTTGTGGCACCATATATTTCAATAGGCTGTCTTTCATAATATTGTTATTGTTACTCCGAGACTCCGTATCCATGCATGTTCTTCTAAACTACATATTATTCTAGATTCAATATCTCTAGAAACGCTTGGGAAGCCACAGCTGTAATAGTGAACGAAGGAACACGAATATAAAAACTTTGGAGCAGCACCTATGAAAGCAACAGTGTTCAATGTTGGATTGTTGTATAAAATAAACGCATTGTTAATCAATCAATAACTTAATAAAAATAATTTATTAATAATTTATTAATAATGAATCAAGTTTTTTAAATCCAAGTACTCCTTTCATTCTAAATAATTTAACATTTGTACAACGTTAAACACCCAGTTTGTTTCATTAACAGGACGGACGCTGAACTGTGGATATTTTCAGTGAAGCAACCCAAACTTGAATGTTAGCGTAAGTAATTATTATTAACAGGAAAATTCAATGGGAAATGATTTATTTACACCTAAAGATTACCTAACAATTAGCAGAGATTATTCGTAGTTTCTCGTGATTGAAGGTTGGCTAAAACTCAAACAAGACATTAACTGGAGCAGCAACTCAAAATCTACTTGGAGAAGCTTGTGAATTGTGAATAATATTGTTATTTGCTATGTTTTAACCATAAATAATGTACTTGCTGTATTTTAAGTGTAAATACTATTTTTCTATTTATATTTTTGTAAAAACTTGACAATTCAAGTCAAGTTCAAGTTCGGGTCATGGTCAAGTCATGGTCAAGTCAAGAGTTGTCCCGGCTATACTTGACCAGGTTCAAGTTACGCGAAAAGTACTTGAATACTTGACCCTGAATTTTCAAGTAATTGTCTGACCATGAACCGTCAAGTTCAAGACCGTCTGAAAAACCTACTTGACTGTCAGGGTCAAGTCAAGTTCAGGGTCAAGTTTGGGATTTACTTGACTTGAGCGCAGCTCTGGTTTGCACCATGTCCGTTATGCCTTCGTTGGAATCTGTTAATAGACTGGTCCAAAAGTTAAGTCCAATTTTGAAGTGACCTGTTCTCAACTGGGACAATAATAATCTAATACATCACGTCATTCTGCAACATCTAATATAATCAACAAATCACGGATAATCGTGAATTCATAAGAGTGAATTTGTTTCCATCAGGCACGGGACTTAATAATCATCTAACTTTTGCTAATTACCAGTCACATAAAACTATCAAAGAATCTTATTATCGTTCTTTATTCGGGATGTCTAAATATCCTACATTCAAGGAACAGTCAACAAATTTTAAATCATATTTATTAACCAAGCCCCTCCGGTAACCATTACTTCTCCCATTGATCCAGGCAAACCAAACCGTCCGAGCTTCATCGATAGTTGATACCACAAGTCCTATTCCCGGTGGATTTCCATCCTACAGAAATTATTCTCTTTAGCATGTTATTCAAGAAGATATGAAAGGATTATGGAACAGTGGCTGAAAAACGTCATTATCTCGTTGTATCATTTAGTGACAGTGATAGAGAATTTAATCACCTTTCACTGTCACAAACATTCCACTAGTTTTAAATCGTATTTGCCCAAAGCGCCCATGTGGTAGTCATTGAAACTGCCAGATGCCCTCTGTACTCGAACACTACCTGTCCTCTGTAGGACGTCTAGCAAAGTGATTTGACCTTCTCCTGGTGGAATTCCATCCTAAAGAATAGTCTTAATTTGTCGGCATTTGTAAATATAGGGAATTCGCAGGGAAAATAAAGTGCAGTCGCATCTCTGGAAAGAATCCACCCACGACAAAATTAAATTTTCTAAAGTGGGATATTTCAGCAATTAATATTACTAAATTATAGCAGACTACCATCTTTAGTAATGCAATTTTTATGAAACGTTTTGCTAAATAAAATAGTTTTCACTTGATACAATGCGGTCTCCGTATTGCAGATTCCCTGAAAACAGCTTGTTTTTTGGGTTGCTGTTAGTTTGTTCAAGTAGAGAACGCGGAATGGAATCGCTAATAAGTATGGACTGCATTGAATACATTTATGACTATGCCATTTAAGGAGTCAATGTCAGGGTATAAGGTCCGAATTACATTTTATTGTGTGACACAAAATCATAAATGACATAATCATACGAAAAGTATGTAGCTCAAATAAAGAAAGACATTGCAAGGAGCACATTAGTACAATATTAATTAGTTACAATTAACGGTACGGAGAGTCGATGGCGCAAGTAAGTATGTACCTAACATGAGAACGTACTGCTCGTTCCTCGAAGCTGCGAAGTTTGAATTGTAAAACCAAGGCCGCGAAGGTTTGAATCAGCCGACAGCAAGAGGTGAATATAAACTATAAAAATAAAGATGGTCTTTAAAAATCAGGATATAAAGGACACCTATATTGAATTACTATCTGCCTTTCTGTGGTCGTCGATGTCTGTTGTTTTTCCTGCTCTTCCAAAATTTGTCTCATCGTGGTGTCCATTGTGGTAATCAACCAGGGACGGGAATTCGAATTCGAATCGGAATTAGAATCGGAATTATATTCATAAAGTTAGGGTATCCGTATCGATATTGGAATCCGAAAAATATTCAGAAAGGTATTTGTATCCAAAATCGGATTAGAATAAAAACAGGGTATTCGAATCGGTATTCGAATATTTTTTTATGAATTCCGACTCCAATAAAGTATCGATTTCATTGGGTTTTATATTGCCACGTGCAAGAAAAAGTTCATAGGAAGCATTTTTTGAAAGCCGTACACATGTAATTATAAAACCCAAAGGCGAAGAACCGAATGGTTGGTAAACGAAAAAAGTTTGCTTGTTAATGGGCAGTGAGTTGAAGCCCGTTTTTGCAAAAATTCCTGCAAACAGGATGAGATCGCTGCATAGTTTCGGTCTTACAGGACTATTAATAACTATTAAGTGAATCAAGTTTCTCACTTCTTAAATCTTGCTCTCAAGTACATTTTATTTACGATGTGTTATCAAACAAATCGATTTACAAATACTGTTAGAAGGAACTAATCGCAAAAGTGGGGAAAAGGAATCACTCCTTGCTTTTCCAGTTACTCAAATTTCAGCTGAGCGTGTGTTTTCTGTGCTCAAGTTTATAATAAATGATTTGCGTGGTAATTTTGCCCTGAAAACACTGAATGTGTTGTGTATCGCTTATATTTTTGCGGTTAAATTGTTCTTTTGAATAAATTCCCATTTTTTGTAATAATATCCGAAAAGTATTTGAATCGGAATCCAAATTCAGGAAGTATTCAAATATATTGGAATTCGTATCGGAATTCAAATTTGTAAGTATTTAAAAAAATAATTCAAATTGAAATCGAAATGATAAAGTATTCGAATCCACATTTAAATCCGTATTTTTCCGATATCCCGTCCCTGTATTCAACCTCAGGAGTTTTTCACTGCACTCGTTGCCATTTTGTTGGAGAATACCAATTTGGGTTTCCATACTCGTGACCCTTTCATTCAGTTCCGACACTGTTTTGTTAATATCACTGAAGAAACTTAAAACGAGATTTAGTTCATTGTGGTAATCCTTTTGCAGGATGTCCATTAGGTCCTCGTGAGAATCTGTGGGAACATTTAAATAAATTTTGTAAGTATTCTATATTATGTTCGCTGTTCTCTCCTGTTAAAAGATCATTGATTAAATTAACAACAAATAATAAACTACAATACAGCTTGTATCCCTACCTTTGGTGTCGTCCGCATAACTTCGCTCAATATTAGCAAATGCGAATGAAAATGCGAGTATGAGATTTAACCAGATTTTTCTCATGGTGTAGTATATTTCAACAAACTTGATATCCCAATGTTATCCCCACAAAAATTTCAAAATTCGGAAATGAATCGAGTTTGTGTGGACTGGAGAAGTTGAACTCGTATTGAGTTCAACTAAACTATTTTCTCGCTATATAGCTATACTATAAACTGTTGTTGACATCACGAGATTGATTTTCTTGGAATTAGTTTAATTCTTAGAATGGTAACTTTTACTTGGGGTAGCGTACATGTACGTTGCGATTATTGAATGATGGCCAGGATGTCAGTTTCCCAGAAGGAAGATAACCTATCACCCTTCTCTATAGTCAAACCAGCGGATGAGAAGTGCCTGATTAAAAAATATTCAACGCAAATGGGATTTGATGACAATTACAATTTATTATTGTTCAAAATTCGATTCTCGAAAATCCGGAATATTGGGGAAAATTTAAATCGTATTTATTGTCTGCCCCCATCAGGCAATAAATTATTTTTTATCCCGCCTACCTATCTGAAATCAAAAAAAGACCTCTTCCTAGAGGACATGCTTGTAGTCAGAGCTGCGTTCAAGTCAAGTTATTTTAGACAACTTGACTTGAACTTGACTTGAACTTGACTTGAACTTGACTTGAACTTGAAAAAATTGTCTAAACGAGGTATCCGCACTTGCACTTGATTAATCAAGTTTGTCAAGCAACTTGAGTATTCAAGTACACGATATTCAAGTACATTTTATAGAACTTGAACTTGATCATAACTTGACGTTCAAGTTGGGCACATAACTTGACTTGAACGTGAACTTGAACTTGTACTTGAACTTGATTATTCAAGTATTTTTTAGTAAATGAATAAACAATACTGGAAATTTCGTTCATAATTATAATAGATGATAATGATTATGTTGTAATTAGGGTAAACTAAACGGCATGCGGATGATATATATTATTTACGTTAAAATTGCTAGAAAGTTTAAAAACTTACTTTTAAATAACTGCGTAAACACTATTCTAATTACTAATTTCCACTATTAAGAGGTTAGCAATCATATTATTAGCCAGTTCACATTAGTGTTGCACTCTTCTGGGGAGTGTAACCAGGAGTTAAATTCGTAAATATTTGTCGTCGTTAATTATGCTTAACCAATTTTGATTTATAAGATTGTGGGCTGTTCGTCTGCGCCATCATGTTTAATACTTATCAGCAAAATTATTCTTACATGGAAGAATAAATTGTTCTTAATTTTTATAATGGAAAAAGAACCCCGAGTATCAAGAACATCTTTATAAAACAATAAGTCTGAAATGTTAATTATTCAATTCAAAGTATGGAAACAGGGCACAATAATTATTTTCGATCTCAACCACTCGGCATCGTGGACTATGGCATGGTCTCTGTTCGGGATGTCCCGAGGTTTTCGGGACGGGACCGGGTTCGGAACAAACATTTTGTCCCCATGTTATTTCGGGACTGAATCGGGACGGAATTTTTTGTCCCGAGGATTTCGGGACGGGACAGAATTGTCCGCGGGACAACAATATTGTCCCTAGTAGAAGCCCTATCTTGGAGGCGACTTTAGTGTCAAAGGAATAAAGACAAACGCAAAGATGTTGTTAAATTATGATGATTGACGCGCAATATTATTTTTACTGGGATGCGATGATGTCATTAATTAGGCAATGTTTACATTGCTTTTCGGTGACAAAACTCAAGTTTTATTCAAGTACTTCCATTCAGCGTAACTTGAACTTGACTTGATTTTGCAATCAATTAACTTGAACTTGATTGAACTTGAAAATTCAAGTTAAAATTATAATTTCACTTGAACTTGATGTTCAAGTTTCAAGTTACAAAATTGTCTGCACTTGACTTGACTTGAACTTGATACGCACTTGAACTCTTTAAGTTATACTTGAACTTGAACGCAGCTATGCTTGTAATATTTTCTAAAATTTTATATCCCATTTTTTTGGTAAGAATTTTTATAAATTTGCACAATTTATTTTTAGCAGGTTTTTTTTTGCAGCGAAAAGAGTTTTAATCTGAAGACCCTAGGGTTTCAATTCGTACTGAAGTCCACGGAAATCATTTCCTGACCAGAGATTCTATCATCTTATGTGGGCGTTATCAGATGGCGCTCTACTGCGATTCCCACAAAATTGTAGAATGTCAAATGTCAACTCATTCTTGAAAGCGTAGGCATAAAATTAAGAAGTAACGTCGTGGCTTCAGGAGGTTAGTTCTAAACGGATAGCCTAATGTCCGTCTCTAAACAAACCAGTGGATAATATATGCTTAATTAAAAAATTAGCGTTTTTGATGATTTGATGATTGATCTTTCCTATAACTATTGAACTCATTAATAGTTATTATCGCCGATTTATTTTTTGTTAGCTCTTGCGGGAAAGGAAATTAAAGGCGGTCAATGAGTTTCCAAAACAAAAACGGAGTGGAGAGAAATGTACGGATGCTCAATCAAATTTGAAAAAAAATATGCAATGACACAAATGAACCCAGGTGCGCTGATTGTAAATCATGGGTTATCGGATAAGGCCGATACGATAATTACTTACGAAGATTTCCAAACAATTCCGTTAAACAGGCAGTCATGAATGCCAACATAAATAGTCTTCTAAACTTTACAATGGTAATAATTATTGTGTATATACATATCGGAGGAAGTAGGGATTCCTCCACTGGAACACAGAAACCTCCCAATGAATTAATATCCTTTTTAAAATCATATATTTTACTAACCATCAAACATACCCCTCACCCTCACAGAGAACCCTGTTATTGACTCTTATTTCAAATGCCTAAATACCATAAATTGCAGGAATTTTTGAACAGTCAACCAATTTTAAATCGTATTTATTATCCTTGCCCATCCGGTAAGTATTCCTGCTCCCATCGCTCCAGACAACCCAAACCCTCCCAGTTTTAGAGACATTTGAGATCACAAGACCTACCCCCGGGGGTTTCCCATCCTACAGAAATCATTTACTTTAGTTTCCAACATAGAGGAATACAAATAATGAAAATATGCATATGCAAAAGACACTCGAACTCTACCTGATCGCCCCACTCCAATTCCCAGTCCGCACCTCGGACAACTAATGTCCCATATTTTAGACGACTTGCCATTTCCGAACCACTCGGCGTTGGAACATCGGACTTGAGGCATTCTACTTTGTTCGGATCTGAAAAAGATAAAGATTTGCAATTTGATCAGATACTAAGATGATTCAAAAACTCATTGAAATTAAATAGTTTCTACAGCGTGTCCACGATTATATTCATGCAGGAGAGAAAGTATCCAGGAGTAGTAAATGAAGGATGTCATTATTAATAGTCAAAAAAAAATATTTCCCATTCTTGAGAGTAGATACATTTCAAGACAGGAAAGGAGAAAATAATTACCTTTAATCATCAACGAACATTCCGCTAGTTTTAAATCGTATTTGCCACGGTACCCCATGCGGTAGATATTTGCACTGCCAGATGCCCACTTTACCTCAACAACAGCTTCGTTCCCTGGGATCTCAAGTGAAGTGATTTGACCTTCTCCTGGAGGAGTTCCATCCTATACATCAGAATCTTATAATCAGTGCACGTTATTCATGAAAGTTCACATGCACAAACTAAAGCAACTCCGACAATCTCTGGAAATACTCCCAATAAAATTTTCAAGAATGTTGGAGATATATGACACAGATTAAATGAGAGATTCTCACCTGGTCTTTCCATTCCCAATCAGGCCCTCGGACAACCCTCGCGCCAACCTTCAAAAGAGACCCCATCAACATACCACTCAGTTTCGAACATTCCACACTCTTAAAACAACAATATTCCTGTATGCATCCGTATCCTACATGCTTTATCAAAGAATAATTCGTACAAAAAACCCAGTCAGTTTAAATTCTTAGCAACTGCTTGCTAAATAATGTGTACTTATTACAAGAGATTTGAAGTTGGATGTAAACTAAATCAAATGACAAATGAATAAAATTCAATTATAAAAATTTCAGCACATTTCTTGGAAGACAACACAATGGAACTGACTTTGAAGGAAGACGAGCTGAAGGAAGAACTAATATTAATCGTACCGCCGACAGGTCATCGCATTGCCATCATCAATTTATTTAAAAAATATCTGGCGAATAATCAGGTAACGCGTTTATTCTGCAAATTAAGCATGCAAATGAAGTGGGGTGCATTTTGGAAGCACCTTCAACAAGCTCATAAATTTAACACTCTTTTCAAGAGTTTTAAGTGTCCTGTATGTGACTCAACTTTTATATGGTTTAATTCTTTTCGAAGACATTTTGAAGTGCATAGTAAATATTCGAATGTAATTTTGGACACACAATATTCTTCACCAAAAAATGTTCCAAGTGATACCTATTCCGATGTGGGGTGCCCCGGCAATTTTGTGGAGCAGGCACAAACCGATGAAGATGAATTGCAAAAGCTAATGAGCGAGATGGAAAAACATAGTTTGTTTTATTGTAAATCTTCAATCGACTGGAAAAATTCCTCTTAGCCTTTGCGCTGAAATTATTTGTATGATGCGAAATTTAATTGAAAATGTAGTTGGAATTTGTACAGCAACATTTATAGCAAACCCGGATGCAACAAAAGGTGATATTTTGTCCGTTCTTAGCGACATATTCAAGTACGTGAAATCTCAGTACCTCGTCGAAAAATTTCTAAAAGACAAAGGGTATTACAACGAGCCAGAAGAAATTATCCTTGGTTTAAAACATAAATTGACCAGCAGAAAGGGCATCACCACTACCAGAATTGTCTACGACACCTACCAATACGTGCCTATATCGAAAACGTTACGATGCGTCCTCGAGTTACCGGGAGTGCTGGAAAGTGTATTTTCAACAATTAGTGACTCCAATTATTCAACATCGCTATGTACATACTCAAATCCATTGAATGGCCATCATTTCCAGCGTCAAAAATCATTTAGTTACGACGTGCAAATCCCTTTCGTTTATATTCTCTTGTATTTTGATGAAGTTGAAGTAGCAAATCCACTATCTTCCAGAGCCGGACTTCACAAAATAGGAAACTGCTACATTTCTGTCCTGAATATCCACCCAGTTTTCAATTCCAAGCTTGAAAATATTTTTCACTGCATGACATTTAAATCCAAAGACATATCGAGGTACTCATTGGAAGTGATATTAAATCCACTAATTCAGGAGTTGCGGAAATTGGAGAACGATGGGTTGTCAGTGTCTTGTGATAGTTACTCGGGAAGTATACAAGTTAGATTAGGACAGGTTATCGGAGATAATTTGGGGATCCATCAACTATTTGGATTCTGTCAATCATTTTCATCCAATTATTATTGCCGATTTTGTAGAATGTCCAAATTTCAATGCCAAACTTCCGGGACATCCAGCAAGCAATATTTAAGAAACAAAAATAATTACTGTATGGATTTGCAGAAACTGACGCCAGCAGAAACTGGAATCAAGTCGCCGTCTGTTTTTAATGATTTTGAGTATTTTCACATAACTGAAAACTATGCTGTGGACATCATGCACGACTTATTTGAAGGAATTATTCCTTTAGACATAAAATTGGCTCTGGCAGATGTTATCCGTAATAACCGAGCATCTATAGAGGTGCTCAATTACCGATTAGCAAACTTTAAATATGGCAACTATCAAAATTCGAAGCCAAATCCCTTAAATTAAAATAAGTTGTATAGCAATGATACGAAGATGGGGCAGACAGCCGGACAAATGATATGTCTCACATTTTGCTTCCCTTTCCTATTTGGCGATTTATTCAATTCAGAAGATCCTTACTACAATTTAGTGCTTTTAACGCTGGATATTGTGACGATAATTATGTCTCCAGAAGTGAATGACGCTAAGCTAATGGAACTTAAACATTTAATAGAAGATCATCATTATTTTTACCAAAAATTATCGCAAGCAAATTTAAGACCGAAACATCATTTTATGGTTCACTACCCTCATCTGATTCAAGAAATCGGTGCACTAATTCGGTATTGGACAATGCGCAACGAAGGCCGCCATAAATTTTTTAAAGGTGTGGCTCGTATTTGTAGTAATTTCAAGAATATTTGCAAAACTGTCACCAATCGAAATCAGATATACACAAGTTACAAATTCTTGCTTTCAGAACCTTTTGTTCCATCAGAAGTACTTGAAATGGGTGCAGCCACAGTAAAAATTGAGGATACGGATTTTAAAGAAATTATAAGCTTATATTTTGGAAGTTCGAACATTGAAATTACAGTGTTAGACGGGACAATACAAAACTCAAAAAGCTTAAAACGAAATGATTACATTTTGCTCAATAATGATTGTGATGGGCCCATATTTGCGCGCATACAATTGTTGTTCAATTACAACGGGAAAATATACATAGCGTGCTGTAAAATAGAAGCCAACTACGAATCACATAATAGAGCTTACAAAATTGGTAATCAGTTGGAATCCATTGTAATACAAATAACGGATTTATTGTCAACTGAGCCAGTCGAAGTCTTCCCAAACTTTACTAGTGAAAATAAGTGGTTACAACTGCATCATGTACTATAGTATTAATATCATTTTTTTACTAATTGTAGATCGCAAGTGAACCAACAGCTGATGCATATTCACAAATATTTACTTAAACCACATGTAAAATTTCGAACAAGTTATTATTTTAGTAAACAAGCGGCTCACACTTGAGGAAACTAATTTTATAATGTTTTGTTTTAGGAATCAGTGACTGTTTTGTTTCCAATTGAAACAAATTCGACAGATTCGTCGCAAAATTCCACTACTCAGGTTCCTATGACAGCAACCAAGCGTGCGAGGAAGCGGAAAATATTCTTTGATGAGGATGACGAAATGACAGTAAAATTCAGAACAAATCTACCGTTGTTGTTTTCATTTGTAGCCCCCCGTTCATATTAGGGAATAATTCAAATTCACTAAAACATGCTAATTACCATTTGTGGTTTTTGGATTGTTACTCGGACTGGAAAATACAGCTAGGAAAATATCTGAAAATATTTTTAAACAATATTTCTATACTTGTTATTATTATTCTAAAATTTTGTATACATTCCACAAACTTTGAAGCTTTGCGGTAGAAATATTTTTTGATCCCTATTCCTTGATTGAATCTAATGAACTAAAGCTGCAATCCCGAAGAACTGATTCCTTGCGGGTTGCGGAAACCGCAAATGTTTATGGTCATGGTTACCCTGTGCATGCTACTACTTGAAATCATTGCTAATAAATCAGTTTGTGATTTTATTTTAGAAAGTCCAAGAAGTTCTGATCAAGTATGACAAGAAAATGCGTGTAAAATTTGGGGAAGAAATTATCAAAACCGCGGAATCTTTGAAGCCTCTTCCTCCCAAATTGCGGAGACATTTAGTAAAATTATTATGCCAAGATTTAGTTGAAAAATGTCATTCGGCAGTGTATGTATAATATTTACACCTGGTATTTATATAGTATTTAGTTATTAGACATACATACAATGAATGATTGGATAGTATTTACAGACCTTCTACTGATCAGAGGAATCAGTTAGCGGAATGCATCGTGTCTCAATTGTACCCGACATTTAGTGGAAAGGAGTGGAAAGAGCTTAAGGTACTTGATCCAGAAAGTTAATCCGCAATATGCATGAACTGTATTTGATATAAAATGTGCATAATGATTTCACAGGATTCGTACTACACGCAGTAATCAACCATTGTCCATCCTGTCACTGGAAAGAAAACATCGCTTTCTCCATCAGGGTACATTCAGTATCGCTTCAAAAACTTTTGGAGCTCGATCCGACAAAACAATGGTTCCGTAAAAATGAAATCAACTGGAGATCCGATCGCTGAGGAAACTAATGAGCAGCGTAAAATCTATAGATATTTTAATGTATACTTATGTGTACCTACGTAGGTATTAGGTTTCCCCTAAAATACATACTTAGGTATTAATTCTAATTTTATATGTTGATTACATATATTTGATATTGTATATACACTCATTTTCAGCTGAATTGAATACAGGAGCTGTGAACATGAAAAACTGGTTGTATAATCATGCGTCTCCACGGCAGAAAGTATTTGAGTATATGTTTAAAACATTTGCGGTCCGACGGAAGGAACTTCTCAAGTGCAAACTTGTAGGCGACGACACCAAATTTTTGATCGAATGGCCCAGACTTTTGGATACTCCCGGAGTGGTGGGTTGTTTTGTAATTTGTTTCAATCGCTTCAATGTATGTTATTTTTCTGTTTGTATAATTAATATTTTGTTTTATTTGAATGGTTTGCAGATTGAAAATGATTTTAGCCAGTCCTATCCACTTGTTTCAGACAACTTGTCTTCAAAATGGGAATCGGTTGCAATAAAAGTGTGTATGTACTTCGCGTCGATTAAGAAATCACTTAGTTCGTTTGGGATAACGGGGTATTCAGGTAAATGAATAATTGGAACCGTCACGAATTATAATACTATAATGCGTTGACTTTATGTGCATATATCTTTGTCAATTTCAGAAGACAAATGCGCTACAGCAGCATTTTTCATGCTAGCCGTGATACTACGCACGAGGAATAAGAAGATGACACAAATGGACAGTCTCAAATCGTTTGTACAAGTCATCAATGTAATTTAACCCAGTCACAATAATTGCATTTCGGCAAGAAATTGAAAGTATTATTTTGATGTGAAACTAATAATGTGGTATGTTTTATAGACATTTGAAGACGTGGACTCCGTTGCAGCAGGATTTCCAGACACTGCGATTCTAATTATATGTAAAGGGGCATTGGAAACTCTGGAATTGGAAGAATTTTTCGTTGTGTTCAACTCAAGAGCTATTCGGAAGGAGACTTTTATTTCTGCTGTTGATTTGGCTTTCAAAATTCTTTACGTTTTAACTTGCCATTTCCATCTAGCTGTGGCTCTTTGTGGCAATTTCTTGATTACCATATTTACGACATGGTTCAAAAACAGCCCTTGTCTCCCGGTGTTTCAGAATTGTCTGCATTTATAAGCCAGGAATCCATTTAATATATTCCTTTGCTATTTTCATGTAAATTGATACCATTTTCATTCTCATTTTATTTTATTATCAATTTTGTAATTATTATTGTTACACAATTTATTGTTTGGTTGACCACCGGTGATATATAATAAATAAAATTTATTCGAAAAGTCCATGCAAACTAATTTAATTTTTGACGTTACTGAATAGAAACTGCATAATTAATCAGTGAGCAAGAATAGAGTAAACTGGTGGAAAGCTTAATTTATGCCCGGGTCCAACCTGAATTGCTTCACGGTAACAGTATGAATATTTTCTTCCCGGACAGGATTAACATTTTCATCCTTAAGACAGTCCTTTCCGTACTTAACTAAACTTTGACCGCAGTACAGGATTAAATTACATCTGGACATGCAATGTTCACCAAATGGTTGCGTCCGGATTTAAATAATCGACCGGGCAGGAATATTTTCCAACCGCTTTTTTAACAGTGCAAATTTCCTCCCGTATTTTTGACTTTATTTCCAATTACTTGGTCAACCAACCTATGGATGTTTCCACACAGTTCCGAGAATGTTTTGTTGATGTTCGTGAAGAAACTGATTAGCAGAGTCAGCCAATTGTGGTAATCATTTTGCAGCATGGGTGCTGTGTCATCTTTGACATCTGTGGGGATTTTTAAAATTAAGTCTTCATGGAAATACAATATATAGGCAATGATATTTCTATTCTGTTATACGTTTAGCATATCCCTGGGTGGAATTTAATTTTGAAGCCGCAACATTGCAGCAGCCATTTTAAAAATCCCGAATTGTTTACTGGAATTTCAAACTTAATGAGGTAGAATTTATTATTACGGATCGTAGAATAGTACCTTCGGTGTTCTCCTCAAAGTTTTGCTCAGTATTAGCAAAGGCAGATGAAAACAGAAGTAGGAGACTTAACCAAATTATTCTCATCTTGTAATAATGTTCCGTAATATTTGATTTCCGGCTTTTTAGTAAATATTGTACAAACTATGAAGGAATCCAGCTCCTGTGGAGAATTCACTCGTTAACTCCAATATTTTTAAGTTTATAATAATTTTTCTATAAAAATATTTTTAGCTGCTAAATTCCAGAGAGTCATGTCGTACTGGAGTTGATGTAAATACTATTTTTTAAATTATAATTTCCTCCTGCGATTATATATAGCTCCAAAAATCTTAGACTGATTTCCTAGGAATCGCAGTCAATTCCTGGAACGTCGACTCATGCTTTCGAGAATACACCGACGCTACAAAAGATTAGTTCCAAGCAGTGCTCGGCACGGGTATGGGTAATACTCGGGTAAACGGGTATGGGTACGGGTATGGGTACTACCCGGGTACGGATTTTGTGTACCCGAACAATTCCGGGTACTACCCGGGTACACTTTGGTCGGCTCAAAATCTCGGGTACGGGTATGGGTACGGGTACAAGGATTTCAAAATGGGTATATACCCACCGGGTACGGGTATAATGGTGTCATTTACCCGTACCCGCGACCATTGTACCCGAGTATTTGGATATGTTGAGATTTGAGACATTTTGATGAATTTTATGAAAATAATGGAACTTCCGTTGGAAAATTCTGTCGGTATTTTTAGTAATTCTGAATACATATAGATTATTGTTAATACCCTTTTAACCTTACAACATGCAGTAACTGTATTTCAGACTGTGTTGCTAAAATATATATTTATATCTATAATATATATTTTTATGGAAACAGGTTTTAGGAAGAATAATTAATAAACAGACGAGGAATAATATCAAAATAGAAGTGGAGAATAGGTTTCAACGAAATTTTATACAAAACGTCTTCATAATGTATTAATTTGTTACTAATTGCATAAATAGTCTGATTGACACGTATGCACATGATACTTCATTAGCCACAATGAATACAATTTAAAAATTAGAGTTCCGATGAGTTGGATGGCAAGATATTTGTTGTAATTGGTAGTTGATTAGGAAAAGGCGGATATTTGTAACAAGATATTAATGATTTACATGTACACAGAGCTACTGAGATGAGAAAATTAATGTAAAAGGCCGAATAAATCAAGAAGTGAAAAATCGAGTCGCCAAGTCCCAAGCCAAAAATGTATGTACATATGGACTGGGTGCTATAAAATACTTCGCCCATCAGCCCATAAACAATCAAATGGGGATAATTTTACTTCTAATCAAAAACGCTCTACTCTTCAATAAAATATATAATGTCAAATACCTCTAGCTAGTCAAAATTACCCACTCAGGTGTCATACATTATTACATATAACGTACTATGTATTACATTACAACAAATCTGGATAAAGTACCCGGGTACGAGTACGGGCATGACACTGAGAAACCCGAGTATGGGTGCTATTTTCGATTATTTTCGGGTACGGGTACAATACGGGTACAGGTACATGGATTGAGATAACATTGCGGGTACGGGTACGAAAAATTTGTACCCGGATACTCGGGTATGGGTACGGGTATAGATACCAGTTATTGAAATACCCGCACTTCGGGTACGGATACGGGTACGGGTACCGATTTTTCGTACCCGTGCCGAGCACTGGTTCCAAGGAAAGGAGATAACCTTAGTATGTTCCAACTCAAGCCGGTTGACGTTTGTCAGATTTTTACAACTGTTAAGCCATATTTGGACTTTAAGAAAATATATTACATTGTATGTAAAGAGTAGCAATGAAGCCTCTTACTGTTAACTGTAAAGAAAAGAGAATCTTATTGTCTATTGTATCATGCTCAACTATTGGTTAAAAAAGGATGCTTCATCTAAGAAGCTTGGACTCTGTAGTCTGATTGGTATTAACTCTGAACAAAAGTAACAATGTAAATGTAACGGAAACAAAACCAGTTTGAACTGGATAATTCCTGTTTTACAGCCAACCCTACAGTATATAAACCCAGCTCCTTCTCACAATCGGGGAGTCTGGCTCGGGTCTAACCCTTGGTAACTTTACTGTTACTCTGCTGGACTCCACTCCACTCCACTCTCCTTCTCTAGCTCTCACTCTTCCTCTCATTCTTTTTGTACACTGAATAAATATCTCTATAATTGGCAATACTCTCTTAATATTCTCCCACTTTATTATTTAACTATTAGAGCTACATCCCTTTAAGGTATAAGTCCAATTATATCTTAACATGGCGGAGTTGCTACGTTTTCTATACTTTGAATTTGTTAATTCGAGTATAGACGATTCCCTTACCTCTCTGCGAGTTTGCTCCCCAGCAATCCCATACCAATAATATTTTTGTGGCGTAAGCCTCTGCCGAAGGCTCTGCCGAAATTGTTCACATAATTCTCATTTTAACCCAAAAAGTAAAGCTAGATCTCTGAAAATTTCATAGATTAGATAAAAATTTACGGGTAATTTAATTTTAAAATCAGCTCCTGAAAATTCGAAAAATTTTTGGTAAATTTTTTCCAAAATATTTTTTTCCCCTGTGCTTTTAACGTACGAATAAATTATTATGTACCTACACTTTTCCTTTGTTCTTACACTATACAACTATATAATATTCTACTCTAAATTTTTCGTGGCGTCAGCCTCTGCCGGAGGCCCTGTCAAAAATTTTCCCTACAAAATTTCCTTTTACCCCAAGGAGTAGAGCTAGATCGATAAAAATTTTACAGTATATGTAAAAAGTTACTAGGAATCATATTCTGAAATAGGCTCCTACAAAATCTAAAATTTTTTGGTCACACATTTTTCATTTAATTAAATCTTTATTTCGACCGACAATTTTTTCCTATCTTTCTTCCTTATTTCCTACTATCCAAACTACTTATACAAAATATTTTTTGTGGCGTAAGCCTCTGCCGGAGGCCCTGCTCAAAATTTTCAAGATATTCTCAAAATGCCCAGACGAGTCAACCAACAATTTTGCCGACACCCGGATTACCGTTTGAAATTACTGGGAGAATTGATCACTCTACCCGTGATTTCCCATCGCAAAACTTCTGCCCATTGCAGACGAAACTCCAATGATGACCCTAGCCAAGTCACCAGCCCAATATTGACCTGCTCAACGACAATTTACGGACTTCACTCACCGCGCCCCATGCACGCCCTGGTTTTCAAAATAGCGACAAGACACGCCTCATGCCTCTTCCATTTACGACGTTACTACAGAAAAGTTTCCAGTACAGAGAAACTACCCAATGAATTCTTCGCTTCACCCGGTTTGTCTAACTATTATTTTTGAACGTCACGGTTAATCTACATTTTATTTTGAAGTCTCCTTTACGAACTGCAGTGTCTCCATTTTCCAGCCATTTTTGCGACAAACATTTCCACGACAATGTTATCATATTTCCAGTGAGTTAGAAGGTCCTCACACTAGTGATATTGTGATTTTATTTTTCGAGGACGAAAAATCTTTATGTAAGGTGAAATATACGTAAAAAGTGTCATTTTTATGAGAAAAGTCATGTATTCTGTGTTCAAATATTTTATTCATCATTCTAAAGAATTTTATTGTGTTATTGAAATTTTAATTCGGACTCAAAATTTTTACTGTGTACTTAATTCCACATTTTATATTTTTCCAACGATGAGGTCATCGTTTCCTCTAATCCAATGAATGTTAAGCCATATTTGGACTTTAAGAAAATATATTACATTGTATGTAAAGAGTAGCAATGAAGCCTCTTACTGTTAACTGTAAAGAAAAGAGAATCTTATTGTCTATTGTATCATGCTCAACTATTGGTTAAAAAAGGATGCTTCATCTAAGAAGCTTGGACTCTGTAGTCTGATTGGTATTAACTCTGAACAAAAGTAACAATGTAAATGTAACGGAAACAAAACCAGTTTGAACTGGATAATTCCTGTTTTACAGCCAACCCTACAGTATATAAACCCAGCTCCTTCTCACAATCGGGGAGTCTGGCTCGGGTCTAACCCTTGGTAACTTTACTGTTACTCTGCTGGACTCCACTCCACTCCACTCTCCTTCTCTAGCTCTCACTCTTCCTCTCATTCTTTTTGTACACTGAATAAATATCTCTATAATTGGCAATACTCTCTTAATATTCTCCCACTTTATTATTTAACTATTAGAGCTACATCCCTTTAAGGTATAAGTCCAATTATATCTTAACACAACTTAAGTCGTGTTTTTGGTTTTAATATTAATTAAACAAGCCCGACTTTGGACCTCATTAGTCATAATTCTCATGACCGAAGGATTAAAAAACACTTGCATTAATTTCTATATGAAAGTCTTGTGATAAAAATACGAGCCAATGCAGTAATTATAGCAATGCAGTTGCTAATTATAAATTGGAGCTACGGCTCACGTAATAAATTCAAACAAAAACATTTGAATCTTTCTCACTTTCGCTCTTGGCAAAAACATTGACCAGATTGGAAGCTCTAGTGTGACCTTGAATATTGACCCAGCTCAACGAAGAAAATTGCAGAAAATCTGGGAACGAATTTACTACAAACAGGGGGAATCAAATATTTTAAGAGTTGCTCCCTTATGTGGGCTGGTGACGGCGCCAAATGTTGATCACGGTCATGGTCAAATGTTGATCATGGTCACCCTTTAGAGATGATGCATGGTACTATTCTTAACTCTTGGGGAATATTTTGAGTATTTGCATACTTATGTTCTAGAAAGTTGGAAAACAAGTTCACCAATAATAACAACAGGTTCTGAAAACAAAGTTGCCTATTGGACCCATATCAAATAAAATCTATATTTCATTGCAATTTTTACAATTGGTGGGACAACTACAAGATGTCCGCAAAAAAGTAAATCTTCCGACATTCGATATGTGGCCACGAAGACAATGTTTCGATATACCATAAATGACCCCACAAAGTTCCACGTATGTACGTAGGGGCCGAAAATCGTATATCTGAATATTTCCTTTGGGAACCACATATCGTCCGACAACCACTTATTCCAAATATATGATTTCTTGTAAACCTCTTAACTTACAGATATTCTTTTTTCAAATGGAGTAATGTAAGAAATTATTGAATGAGTAGAAATTTTATTTTAGGAGCAAATAATAGATTCTTGCTTAACTTTTTCACCACGGTTTTTACCATGTACATATTTATTAAATGTGCTGCTTCGTCGAGGTATGTACTCCTCATTAAGATAATTATATAATCATGCGCTTTTCATGCACTGTTCTCAATAGGGTCACTATAACAATCCAACACAACACGTAATACGGCAACATGAAGACATACATTTTGTCCAGATGTGTCATTAAAAAAAATCAAAGAAAATAAAAATAATTCCTGCAATTTTCATGTTATTCAAGCAGATATGAAGGATTCCATTAATTTCAAATCATATTTGCCTATGAGGAGCCCATGCGGTAGTAATTTATGTACATTGCCAGATACCCACTTTACCCGAATCCACCCTTCTACATACCCCTTGGACCTCAAGTAAAGTGATTTGCCTTCTGTTGGAATTCCATCCTAAAGAATAGTCTTCATATTAGTCCGCATTTGTAAATAATTACAGGAAATTCGCAGGAAAAATAAAGTACAGTTTCAATTTCTGGAAAGATTCCCCTCCTGAAGAAATTTAATTCTCCAAAGTGGGCTATTATCGAAATTTATTTTTGAGCTCACAATAATTTTCAACCGTATTGAGGTGCTGTTCAAGAATTTAGTGGGGCAATTGTTACCTCAAAAATACAGGTATTGCAGGATGTCCACTATAGGTCCTCTCTGGAATCTGTGGAAACATTTAAATAAATTTTGTACCCAGTCTACATGCTCGCTGTTCTCTCCTGTTAAAAGAGTATTGATTGAATTAACAACAAAAAATAATAAACTACAGTACACAGCTTGTAATTATACCTACCTTTGGTGTGGTCTGCATAACTTTGCTGAATGTTAGCAAATGCGAATGAAAATGAGAGTATACGATATTTAACCAAATATTTCTCAAAGTGTAGATTATTTCGAGAAACTTGATATCCTAATGTTATCCCCACAAAAATTGGAAAATTCGTGAACGAATCGAGTTTGTGTGGACTGGAGGGATTGAATTCGCATTGAGTTCCTCAAAACTATATCGTTGCTATAATTAGATATAGCTCCTAAAATCTGTTGCTGGCATATCATATGAGACAGATTTTGTAATAATAAACTTAATTCGTGGAATGCCTGGTTTTACTTGGGATAGCGTACGCGGACTATGCGACTATTGAACGACAAGGTCTTCTCTTCCACTGGAACACAAAAATCCCTTAATGAATTGATAGTCTTTTTAAAACCATATATTTTACTAATCATCCGAAACATAATCACACCTCACCCTCCCAAAGAACCCTATTATTAACTCCTATTTGAAATGCGATAGCTTAATTGAGAGATTCTCACCTGGTTATCCCATTCCCAATCAGGACCTCGGACAACCCTCTGGCCAACCTTCAAAAGGGACGCCATCATCATACCACTCATTTTTGGACATCTTGAACTTACTCGCATAATTTTGACTTCAATCTCCTCCACTCGGTCATTCAACCTCTGGATGTTTTCTTTCTGCTCGTTATCATTTTGTTGTAGAATTCCAATTTGACCTTCCAACTTCTGCACCCTTTCCTTCAGTTCCGAGAGTGTTTGGTTGATGTTCGCAAAGAAACTGATTAGCAGAGTCAGCCCATTGCGGTCATTGTTTTGCAGGATGAGTTCTGCTTCGTCTCTGGAATCTGGAGGGATTTTAAAGATTAAATTTTAATGTAAATATAATATAGGAAATAATATTCCTATCCTGTTGTATGTACTTCCAGCCTATCTCATAGATTGTGAGTAGAATTTTATTTTGAGGGGAAAAATATAAAAGCGATTTTAATAATAATTGCGAATTGTTTACAGGATGTTTAAATTTAATCAAGTACAATTTTGTATTATTATCCTTAAAGCTGGAAATTATCATTACGGTTTGTGGATACCTTCGACCTCGTCCTTGTAGCTCTGCTTAGTATTAGCAAAGGCATATGAAAACAGTAGAGACAAGCAGTGAGTACAGCAGACAAAGAGACAAACAGTGAGTAGAAGACATAACCAAATAATTCTCATCTTGTAATATCTTATAATATCTTGTAGGTTTTGACATCTAGCTTATTTAATGAATATTGTACAAAGTATAAAGTGCGAAAATTGACTCGTTAGCCCCAATATTTTTAACTTAAATCTAATATTCTACACAAATATTTTTAGCCGTTAAATCCTAGAGAAGAATGTCGTACTAAAAGTTGATCTAAATATTATTAAAATAATATATAATCTCCTTCTCCTACATGTAATTACTTCTAGACTTTCAAAAATAAACGGACGCTATGCATAATTGATTGGGGTGAGGTCTTGCTGAGGAGGAGGATGTGGGTGCAGGATTTACTTTTTAGTTGCAAATATTTAAGAGGGGTTAAGTTAGGCTCAAGTTCCACTGAAACCCATCTTAAATATTTTCTAGTGGTATAGATTCGATAATCTCTTGGAATGAGACTGATTTGATGGGAATTGCATTAAATTGTCAATGTCAAAAAAATGTCAATTTCTACTTGCAAAAATTCACTTGCACTGCTGTAATAGCAAAGGATAAGTGGAGGATCTTTGACAGAAGATTAGTTCCAAGGGAAGGAGATAACCTTATATTATGTGACAACTCAAGCTGGTTGACGTCTGTCAGATTTTTACAACATAAATTGTGTTCTGGGTTTTTATTAAAAATTAAAAAAGCACTTGTTTCTTTAATTTCTGTACGAAAGCCTTCTTAGCAAAATACGGGCCAATTTTTTAATTATTACACATGCAGTTGCTAGTTATAAATTGTAGCTGCGACTCACTTAATAAAAGTAAAAGAAAAACATTGGCATCTTTATGTCTTAAAGTTCATTTCCTCCAATCAGGCTCCTCGTTTTCCCCGTTCATGTCTAGATTTCTAAACGTAACGACCTGTGAAATAGCTCCCTTGAAAGCTCATCAAATTTTCTACAAACCAGGATCGAAATATTGTTCAAACCAAATTTTTTGGGAGAATGAAAATGTTAAGATTTTAACATTCTGGTAACATCCGACTTTGCTCAAAATGTTTGAGCTGTGTGATCTCAAATATTGACCCAGGTCAATAAAAAAAATTGTAGAAAATCTGAGAAAGAATTTAAAACAAGCAAGGAGGATCAAATATTTTATGAGTTATCTTATACATGTGTGGGCTAAGGACGGTGGCAAATGTTGATGGTCACCATGTAGAGACGATGTATTGTACAATTTTTAACTCATGGGAAATATTTAAAGAGTATTTGCAAGCTTGTATTCTAGAAAGTTTGAAAACTTTATGGGACAAGCTCATCAATAATAACAATAGGTTCTGAAAACAAAGTTTCTTGTTGAACACAGCCAATAAAATCAAAATATTTTATTGAAACTTTTACTTGAAAACAAATTTCCAAGAGAATGCAACAAAATTTATAACAGTTGACAAACTTTCATGTCCTAGTCATCAGCGATCGTCCAGGAACTGCTGCCTTAAGAGAAAAATGGCCGCCAGGGTGTTTCTCCTGATCATTGGAATTTGCACTGTAGCTTTTGGAGCCGTTTCAAATAGCAAAGGTAAAAGAAATTTGCACATTTTCAGTATCCCATCAAATTTTAATTTGCAAATTCAAATCCGGGAAGAAATTTAAAAGGCATGGGACCCCAAATTTTAACGTAAATTTTTAAAGTACCTGGTTTTGTAATTTCTGTGTAGATCAAGCCTGCACCGAATCTTGCGACTGCCCGAAAAAGTACAACCCAGTTTGTGTCAATATTGACAGTTACAGAAAGAAGCTCAAAACCTTCGATAATCCTTGCGAGTGGTTGTGTTTTGCAAAATGCAAAGAACGTAAGAACCAAAATCTAAAGCATTTTTTATTTTATTTTGAAAATTACGTCCCAATTATTTGTTTTTGAGGAGTTTCCCTTGAAATTTCAGCCAAAAGCCGCCTTTTGTATTGTGGTGAATGTGACAACAGACCGCTGCCGAAATCCGGGTCTCAAATCACCCCTCAAGATTTCCCCTGCTTAGGTAAAGTATCATCTAAGAAATTTTAAAGCCTATCTTTTGAGTTTTGAAACCATTTTTTTTAATGTTTGATTTATTTAAAGCACCTTTTTTAATTTTAAAATTTGGTAAAATGTCGTTTAAATAACAATTAACCTGATATATTTTTAGCGTCGGAAATGCAAAAGTTGCAAGCCGCAAAAACCAGAAAATGATACAGCAAAATCTGAAGCGTTGCGTAAACGTATTTCTCCAGCCTTGATGATTTACTAGATCTAAAAAAATTCAAAACTTTTGTGCGCATGTTTGTTTTTAACCTTGAATAAATTCGCAGATTTATTTCAATACATATAAAATTTTTAATAAATACATTTGCATACATTTATTCCGTGTTTTAAATCCGACATAAATTCGCAATTACAGGAATTGCATTATGACCCAAATTGTCATCTCACTACACAAGCATTGTCCCTATAAAGTCATTCCCCATACATTTCCTTGCACCATAATTGTAAATTGCTTCAAAAGTAAACTTTTGCGAATCCGAAACTTGATATTCGACATTTTTAAACTGGGACTGAAGTGGATGCGTATTGTTTTCATTTTTGAAATTAAAAACACAAAAATTCCCTTTTACCAGAAAAACATTTGTTTCAATACCTTGATCAAGGTTCAAGTAAATTTTGTTATTCAAAATACAGCTTGAAAACAAAAATCTACAATAATTCAAAATTATTTTCCGGGTTCATGTGCTGTATTTTTAGAATTCATGAAGAAAATTTTTAAGATGACATGTAGATACCCGAAATTGCAAAACCTGTATTGTGCAAACGCCTTAAAAATACAGAAATGAAGTAAGAAAATTGTATGCTGTAGTTTGCATAGTAACTAATTGGAAAAGGAAGGCTTTTGAAGCTGGAGTTTGTAAAACAATGAGTAATTTGTAGCTCTGTTCTTGAAGGACTCAAATATCCCCATTGTTTGGTCTGCATTGAAATTTAATTTTGAGACGTAAGAGCTAAACCTGCGATTTAAATAAAGAAAATCCAATCAAATTACCATTGGATTTCTCGTAATTAACTTACCATTGATAAAATAATGATTGATTATGTTAAAATTAGAAATTTGACTAAAGCAGACTTATTCGTTTAAAATTTAAGACTGCTGCAGACACTCTCTAGAGAGAAAGCCCATTAAAAGTTTATAAACATTTTCCCCCACAATTTCAAATCAAGCACAATAAATTCATTGAGAGCATTTTCCCAGCAGGTTTTGCTTCAAAAACAACAGTTGTCATGTAAATGTCACCTGGAAAATTTCAACTTCATAATGAATAAGCCAGGAAGTCATTTTAAAGTTATTTTATTTTACATATGGGTTCTAATTGACTCTCAAGATTTTATCCAAGCCGCAGTTTACAACCATCGTTCACGTAAGGATTTATTTCTTGTAGATTTAATTGAAACGTAAAAATTTCAATAGAAATAAACACGAAATTAAATTTTTTTAAGATAATTCTAATACAAAAATTAATTTCAAAATAGAGGTTAAAATTGTTGGTCAATTTGTTTCTTGCAGGTGACTGCACTTGTGTATGCCCAAAAGAAAAGAATCCGATATGTGCAACCATAGGTGGGTCCAAGACTTTAATGGATTTTGAGGGACAGTGTCAATTTCAGTGCTTTGCTCGTTGCAATGAAGGTTTGACAGAATTTTATTAAAAAACAAAGGATGAAAAAATTCGTAAGGAATTTAACAACACAATTGACGCATTTGTTAATAATTTATTTTTCAGATGCGGTTCGTTTCATTTATTGTGGGAAGTGTAATAAAACTAGGGAGTTTGAAAAAATTAATGTACCTGTGACGGAGGACAGGTTCACTTGTCTTGAATTCAAAATTAAGAAACCAGGCGATAGGCGTAAGCAATTTTTTATTAAAACTTTAAAACGTTTTTAAAACCAGATTTTTATTGGAATTTAATAATTAATTTTAGCGCCAATTCCCATTCCTGGGCAAGAGGAGCCTCCCCCCGGACCACCCGGAACCGCACCAGCACCACCCGGAACCGCACCAGCACCACCCGGAACCGCACCAGCACCACCCGGAACCGCACCAGCACCACCCGGAACCGCACCAGCACCACCCGGAACCGCACCAGCACCACCCGGAACCGCACCAGCACCACCCGGAACCGCACCAGCACCACCCGGAACCGCACCAGCACCACCCGGAACCGCACCAGCACCACCCGGAACCGCACCAGCACCACCCGGAACCGCACCAGCACCACCCGGAACCGCACCAGCACCACCCGGAACCGCACCAGCACCACCCGGAACCGCACCAGCACCACCCGAAACCGCACCAGCACCAGGAGTAACCCCAAAACCATCTGACCCAGATTTGCCACCATGCACAACTGAAAAGCCCGCCGGGGGTCGCTTTGCCCAAAATAAAAAACCCCCAGGACACGAGCCACGCAAACATCACAAGGATGCGCTCCAGTCAGACCGAAGTTTTAATAAATCCCCTTCCGCACCACACTCTCAGCTACTCCTCAAAACATACGGCGGCCGTAGCATCCCCGAATATAAAGAACCTCAACCTTCGCCAAACCCCACAAAAAAGCAACAAGCCCCGCCCCCACGAGTAGTTAACTACGACCTCGACGGCCAATTAGTAGTTGGAGACTACTACGACAATGCCATACCCGCTAGGGAAGCTCGTGCCATTCCAGGTACGTTCAAACTTCATAAACTCCTTAAACAAATTTAAAAATTTTATCTTTTCAAAATTCTAAATTTTCCCTCAAAATCCGACGAACATATTCCCACAATTACTTCCCAACCAAAACCATTTAAACATATACCTCTCCCCCCGCAATTTTAATTTCCCTATTTGGGGTCATGTTGTCTAATGGGGTCATCTCTAAATTTTAGAATATTTTTTAAAAGAATACAGTTCTATTTACTTCAAATTTGAATGTGTTTTTTTTAGAAAAACATACCAAGTACCAATTCAAGAACCCCAAGTTCCACTTGCTCCTGCCTGAAAATGACAAGTATCAATACCCACATGGGATTTCCTTCCAATAGCATTAATTTCTAATTATTTTTCTACACAACACTAGTCTTGAGCAATTTAAAAAAAAAACTGTAAAATTTACAAAAATTTGTAAAGAATTTTTTCTAAGAAATAAACTCATACGAACACATTGCAAACAAATTACAAAATAAATTTCTCCCCTTACAAAAAAAAGGAAAAACATGTGTTGCTGTAACTTCATTCAAATTTGGGGAAATACTTCCAGGGGTGTCCTTCACACCTCCAGCTCACTGTGTACATGAGTGGGGATAAAAATGTGGAGGAAATTTGAGATTTATAGGCTACCCTAGGATTGTGGACGACAACACGTGCCTTCATCACTTAATTACAGGTATTTAACGAGCCGTAAAAAATAAGGGAAGCAAAGCCACCGATGACCACCTGCCGTGCATTCCTCTCCCATTCCTACAGCAATTACTTCGACTCTGACAATAATTGATTTTTTACAGCCTCCATCCATCTGTCCCTCTCGTGTGCCTTTTATTTACCCTAAAAACCTGGGATAGGAATTACCTGGGTAATAATTATCCCATATTAGATAACTATACACAGTAGTAATGCAATTACAGAGCCAATATCTGGAATACTACCAGTCCGTGTCTGGCAATGGTTCTCACAAAAGCAAGATACCCTCAAAATTAGTTATTCCGAAGGGGCCACCGGGAAGCTCCATTTCTCTTCAGGAACGAGAGAGAGAGACACTCTCTAATATATAATGAAAAATTGCTTTCAATTGTGTATACACAGAAACGTCCCTTGTATGTATATATTCTCGAGCCTTTGCATATGCGCTTCGGTTATTATTGGGAAAGGAGGATGTTTACAGTAGCCTCTGGTCATCCTGGACCTCCTTTTTGGAAAACATTGTCTCTACAAAATCCCAGGAAATTTCTTGTACTAATTGAACATTTAATTAAAACTCCCACATGTAATCGTTATGCGTACAAAAATTTTGAAAAAAACGTTAGGACTCGTATTCAAATAACGCATGCGCAATTCAGTTCCTGCGACATCTACCGGTCTATTTAAAAGGCAGTTTAATGTAAGGAACCAAAAAAATTATAGATGGCGCAAGCTTAACAAAGCTTCTATCCATATGTACTTGCAAGTGTTTTTATGTGAACTCATGTAATTTTCTGAGGTCGAACGTTTGAACCGATCTCCTTCAAAAACAATAGAATTCTTACTTTTTAACTAATTTGTCTCTACAAAAAATTTGAATTGCCTGGTATCATTTTTTGCTTCGTTCGTTAAAAAAAATAGGATAAAATGGTAATTTGATACTCAAATTTTGAAGATCTAGCGGGCATTCTCTAGCAATGAGAGTGCCCTGTATAGGGAAGGACCAGGCTCGGAAATTGTTCCCACTGAAAATATAACAAGGTAGGGTGGAAGTGTGAACTAGGAGGTAACTCGTCCCTAAAAGGCATTGAGGTGAAGGATTTCCTTGGCAATTAGAGTAGATTGATGTTACTTACTGAGCCTGTAATAAATGGACCAATCTTTCATGAGGAATTTTCCACTAACTTCTCTCTTTTCCCTTTCCTCCTCAGCCTCCACACACACACTCTCTCTCCTCTCTCACTACACATCTCTATACAGTGGACCTTACCCATCCCAACGGCTCCTATAAAAGCCCCCAAAATTTAAAAAAAAAATCCCTTAAAAATGCAAAATTGAAGAAGGAATCCTGCGTTGGGTAAATTGTGAAAGTAGTTTTGAGGCCTGATGTATAGAATAAGGTTTTTCAATGGGATCTTCGTACAGGAGGATTGGACTGTAGCGTATACATATATATGTATGTACATACATACATATATACTTATAGCATATTTCCCAGCTCACTGTATCTTCTTGCACCACCGATTTTCCCTGCTTGAACAATCTTCGGGTAAAGTTGGGGCTTTTCCTTTCTCTTGTCCTATCTTTCCTCCCATATATGTACACGTACGTACATATGCTTATGGGAGGCAGGAGAGCCGCCGGAAATAAAGGTGGAATTATTAGGTGCTCACTCGGCCATTTTCATTTTCCTTTGGAAACACACATCCCCAATATTTCCTTTTCCCTTCTTCTTCTTCTCCTCCAACGCCATCATCCGCATGCAACAAAACTTAGCCGGCACGCCAGTTGTATCATATTAATTTTTCCAGCACTTCTCTCTCTCTCCAAACATTTCCAAAGGGATCAGTCCCACGTGCCAGAGCCTCAATTTTGTAGAGGAGCGGAAGCGTGCTTGAAGGAGTCTTCCTAATTTTTTGGGGCAAAGTGAGACGATAAAATTATGCTTGGGGGTTATGCTTGTTAAATATTTGATCCCTGTTGAAATTTGCGAAACATCCAAGGATAAGAAGAATCTTTTGTGGAGAGTTATATTTATGAAAAATGTTTTGGGGCACAGTGAGACAAAATTATAGCATTAAGGAAAAGTCCTTTGCATTTGCAATTTTTATTGTAATTTTTTTGTGAAAAATGTGACATTTTTTTTATAGATTTGATTCGGGAAAAGCTATCAGATGAATGTATTGTGATTTAACGTATTTTGTTAGTCTTAACAATCTCTGATTGGTTTATTTCTCCAGAGCCGTTATTTTTATCAACAATTCCTCTAACATAGGAATTTCTTACTGAAGGTTGTATATAATTTACGTATGTACAGATATGTACCACTGTATATGTAAAGGAGTGGAATTTAATGGTAAGGTTCTGTATCTTCTCGTATGACATTGCCTCAGTCGGGAGAGCATGTATTGGGGAGATAGCCTGAGTCAGAGCGGAAATACCCTGACATTAATAGCCCATCATCCAACACTACGGCAGAGGCATTTCTCAAAATTTATTAACTCCACAGATCAATGAGGCATCTGTGCCTTTCACAGCAAATTTGTCTGGGACATTGCGGATGAGGGAGGGAGGGACGGTGTAAGATACAAATCCCAGTTCATAGTCCACACCCTTTATAAAAACATCTCCCAAGAACACCTTCAGTTTTGAATTTCAGGACCATCCGCTTAATTAAGAAAAAAAATGATTTTTAGAGTAAATAGTAAAGGTAAAAAAAAATTATGTCCTAAATTATTTAAAGGATTCGAATCCCGTCCCTGTTATTTAGAGTTGACTGTATTAAAATAAACTTTTGCTGTCTCAGTGCGATAGTATCATTTCTACAACACTCCTTTGATTTACATTCAGTTTTTTTTTTTTTTTTTAAAAAGTCTCTGATCTTTATTTTCAAAGGAAAAATAAAAGTGTCAAGTTGTACACCTATAAAATCCTGGGGAAGGGAAAAAATCTTGGAATACAGACCCAGTATTGAAATTGAAAGGGGGGATTTATTTCCCAAATAAATTTTTTTCCCGATACACACATTACTCAAGAGGATGATTTGTATTCGAAGGAGGAGATTCAAGCCTTGTAGTAAATTAAAGATTTACTTTGACATTCTCCAATCTAACTGTACAAACGAGGAGTCAAATGTCAAATTGAGATTGAGCATGCGCAACCACACTTGAATCCCAAACATTTACTGAGCTGTATAACTTTACACAAAGCTACATACATATGTACATGTATGTATCTACGTGTGCATATGGCCATGTGTGTTGTGAATTGTGAAAGTTATAGGGGAATTTTCCTGCGGTGTTACCAATACTTAGAGATGTAGAAGATCCCCAGATAAAATATGCGGATATAATTGGGAGAGCATAAACAAAATTTAATATTCAGCTCTCGTCCCAGTAAAAACTAACAGGGCTGTCAGTCGCGAGAGAATAAACAGTTGCGGTGACTCTCTGTACTCTCTAATTCATTCCAAATGGGGCTGAGGCAATAATAATTGTGTTTTGAAATGTGAGTCCAAGTGTCAAAGGATATTTATTACTTATTATTCCCTCCTGCTCCTTATCTGTCCATCGAGATTTGTTCAGGATTGTAATTGGGTTACATTTGTCACAACAATTTCGAGACTCAGGAGGGACTTGAGGTCTATTGGCTTCAGCTGTAATGATTGGAGGTGTCTTGCGTCACTACTACTATAGTACTAATTGTAAGTGTATATAGTTTTATAGAGTCTTGAGGGATCCTTGTATATGAAGATCTCAGCCCCTTCAACACTATTAGTACAAACATAGATATACGTAATTATACATAAATGTGCATATGACCAAAGTTCGGAGAAGTGCCTCGTGTAGGGTATTAACTCCAAACTGCTTGTCGTTCCATGGACTTTGAGAGTATAGGGGGAGATGATAGGCAAGTTCAAGTATTACATAATTATCTGTAGAGGAAGGGAAGGTGGTTCGCATCTTAATGAATTAATGTGTAATTTTCCAACTCGTTCGTATGCAAAGATAGGAGTCATCTTGACGAACCAAGTGCTCACCTTTTGTCTGCACAGGAGAGTTGAGGTTATATGAATCCTGCCAAGTCTGATGCTCTCAATCTCTCTCTCTCTCTCTCTCTCTCTCTCTACCGTCTGGTCTTTATACAGAGCTACAGAGTTGACTGTATAGCTACCACCTGGGCCAGGAATTACCTTCATTTGAATTTACATTTTGTGAGGGACATTTCCGAGGAGGGAGATGGCATGTCTCGAGCTAATGATCAGCTTCGGATGGGCTTTGCTCCCTGTCATCGCAGAGAGCCAAGATACTTCATAGCCTTTGCATTATGAGCCCTTTTGAATTTTCAGTTTATTCTTACAACCATTACTGCTACTATTACTGCTGCTGCTGCTACTACTACTACTGCTACTACAGATTGCACATAAAGTACAGCCTCTTTGTAAGAGAGGCTCTTCCACGAGAATTGTCTTTTGAGAATAAAATGTCTTTCTGAGATTTACTCTAATGTTAGTTTTAAGCCCATAGGTTTGGTAAGGTAATAATACAAAATAGGGTTGGTCAGAAAAGGGTTAGAGTTAACAAGTGGAGAACCCCAACGATAACCCTCTAACACTACGAAAATACAGTAATGAAAGATACATGGTTTTGTGTAGGTTCTCAGGTATGAAATATATATCTGTACAAAGGTAGATATATGTATGTACGTAGGATGCAGGTAAATAATATGTTCTCGGAGACAATTATGTGATGTGTATAACAACATTTAAGATTATTTCCAGACAAGTGCACTCACAATCAGTAGGTACATAATGACGCGATAATAGTAAATTAAAATAAGGAAGAGTAGGTAAAAGGGATCGAAGATTAGTACAATGTGGGGTTAAATCGAAGAAATCAGAGACAGAATCAGACACACCAGGTCTGCTCAAGGTTTAGATCCAGAATGACACCTTAGCTTGAAATGTCAATTTAGTTTACCATTAGTAACTCTATTGGTAACATTTTAGTTTAAAAAGAATTCAATCAATAGTAAATTTAAATTCAACAATTGGATAACTAAAATAAATATTTTAAAGCAAACATGGCCAGTAGAAGACGCTAGCGACGGAGTCGACTATGATAATGTGTACCACACCGTAGTACATTATTTACAAAATATTACAGCAAAAATAAAACGGAAGTGGTGACTGAGAGGATCTCAATACTACAAGTGCCAATAGGTTAGTAAATGAATGGCATTGTGATTTTCCAGGGTATTAATTTATACCCTGGAAATTGCGGTGCTTCCCTAAAAATAACCACTATTGCAAATAATGAGCTACAAGGCTTCAAATCCCATTTAAACACATAGGGGTAATTACATGATAATAATAATTCTTAAAAATTAAACCTTCAATTTATCTGTAATATGAGTCGGTCCTACTGACTCGCGGAACACCCGTGAGTACATACTTACTCCGATCCCCACAATAAATGCAAATGCAAAATAAGGTAAAGAAAGGTAATTATTCAAACATTACGCAAAACAAAGGGAAATCTAGTAATGCAAAACACAATACATGAACCTAATGCTCATCACTGGTCATGCTAATCAACGACCCATAAAGTACCGTACTCGTCAGTACGTACTTTACAGAAATCCCCGTCAGTACTTACATTGCAGTAATTACTCCCCCCAGCCACGGGGGACCCCTCAAAGAGATCCTGGACCTTTTATCCAGTCCTATGGTCAAATAGTTCTGTGCATGGTCTCAAAATGCAAGCACAACATGTTACTCAATGGCAATGAGAATAGCTACTGCTCTCAAGCGGTAAATTGCATTGTGGTAACTGGTAACTGCAAGTGTTAGGAAATGCTCCCCGAGAAAATGTTTTTATAAGGAGTGGTCCTTAGTGAGACCACAAACTACACACGTATATATAACACATTGTATGCATATACAATCGTATGTATGCAATCCATACACGGGAGTCTGTATGTACAAGCACATAAATAACAAGTGAGAGTTGAAGATACGATCACGCAAGGCCCAGCAGTAACTATTGAGATATCCAGGTTTTTATGGAGTTGCAAAATTCAATTTCATTAACACTTGGGAATATAGAAAGAGCGAAAGGGAGAGAGAGAGAGAGAGAGACAGGAAAAGAGAATGAAAGAAAAGCCCCGAAAAAATTGGTCACGCAAAGGCTCCTCATATAACTATACACAGTTCCCATGTATAAGACTTATATGGGCTGGAGTCTATGTTTTGGGTTCGACGATTGTGTCATGTGCATGGTCAGGCTTTAGTCGCTCCTGATAGAAATCACACCAACATTTATCTTGACAAATTGGTTCCACAAAAAGTATACTTTACTGTGTTCCTTCCGTGACGGCGAGGCTTTCACCTACAGAGCACCCCCACTATTTCGAACCCACCTATGATAAAGCTAACTCTCCCAAGAGCCCCAAACAGTTTTTTAGATTTAACCCAATGTTAATTTTTACCCTCACAAGGAGCATATCCTTGTAAACGAAAAATCGTCCATGTTTCAAAAACATCCAGAGTCTACTTTATTTACATTCAAGTGATACAGCTTTTTATACATACTTAGCAAATAGATTTCCCTTGGAAGGTGTCCTTGTTCCCAGTAACGATTCAACTGCCACAGAGCCCAAGAGCTCACATACAAGAAATTGTACATGAGCTTGAGCTTCCATTCAATAAGAAATGTTTCCAAAACATTTTATTTTCAAGTGAAACACTCCTATGACTCATAATAAAACTTTCGCTATCAAAACACACGGATAATGACAAATATTTTTAAAAATCCCCAGCTTTTGTAACCCTCAGTATAAAAATACTTTGAATCTCAAATTTCCCTTTGGAACATCATTTATTAATAATTCAAGGGCCTTGCAAAACATTTTTAAATTCTGGATTTGTATAGAGTTGAAACCTTAATCTCAGAAATTAGAGACACAAAATATTTTAGATACAAAAAAAAAACATTTTTAAATATACATTAAAATAATAAAATTTTGTTCAAAAGTTTAATAAAACATCTGGGGAGGTCCTCCCGAGTAAGAAGTCAATCGTACTAAAAAAAATTGAGAGGATATTTCTTTTTACAAGGGAACAGCTCAGGACGGAAACAAGCATCTAGTAATGGATTTCGGGTTTTTAGTACTTACGTAACATTCTGTAGGATTTTCTTGTAGAAATATCAACACGTAGATACATATGTACATCCACGCCCAGGTACCTAAATTCTATA
Organism: Allacma fusca; assembly: GCA_947179485.1. Taxonomy (NCBI): domain Eukaryota; kingdom Metazoa; phylum Arthropoda; class Collembola; order Symphypleona; family Sminthuridae; genus Allacma; species Allacma fusca. The sequence continues at coordinate 22,373,996 of OX359246.1, read as the reverse complement.
TAGGGACATATGTATGTACACATCCAGACTTCATTTCACGTGTTGTAGCTCCTCTCGAGTAGAATAAGCAAGTCAGTCAAGGGGAACATATCAGAGAATCTGTGTCTGGACAGATGGAAGATTTGAAGGAGGAAGAAAAAAAAATGTTTTTTTCACACCATATATATGTATACAAGCAATCCCGCCTCTAACACTCGCATAAGTACTAGTACAAACACAACTTCGGGATTCATCCCAAAGTAGACAGTGAAGTCTGAGCGTGCCGGACCCTTTTGTGTGAGGAAATCTCCCTTCAGGGCCCGAGCTCATTTTTGAGAGGTCAATCTAAGAAAGTACAAAAGTTGGAGGATTGTAAAAGCTCCTGGTTTTTAAAAGTCAGATCGGAAAAACTCTGGGATGGTTTTATAACCAGAGTGGACTTTAGGGAGGAAAAGAGTGTACATTTATATTTTCGTATATTTTGGTAAGGTTAGCTTTTTTTTTTGTACTGGGGAAGAGACTCCCAGTAGAAGGGAAGAAGAGAGCTTGGAGGAGCTGTACATATTAAAAGGGAAGGCTTATAAAGAAAAGCCTCGCTTCCCGATACTCCGGTGTGAGAGTGAAGTGTAAGCGATAAATTTTCGCACTTGCTCAGCTCAGGGGGAAATCTAGCCAATTTCCTGGATACACCAACCGAAATTAGAATCCTCCGTATGTGGACTCCTGAGAGTGAGAGTGAGAGAGAGAGAGAGAGGGAGAGAAAAGAGAGGGAAAATATAATAGGCAATGGTTAAGTATTATTTCCAGGAGCAGATATATCCCAGAACTTGAACACACACAGAGAAAAGCTATACGTTTATCTATATACACATGTGTGTAAATATATAACAGCCTTGGATAGTCAGAGTTGATCTGTATGTAAGTATATAATTATTATAGAGCTATAGGGAAATCTCTACAGTCTTAATATGAAGCTCTGGCCCAGCACAGCTTCTTCCCATCCCCAAGATCTTTGTCAATAGTGTGAATTGTCAATTCCCCAATCTACTCCTAACTCGAGCAAAACCAACAGTCTGCGAGCCCAATACGCTGAGGGATATTGAGAGGGAAAAATCCGATATAAAATACTCCCAATTTCTCATATACACATTACATATATATAGGTAGACACACACGCACTGAATTACTAAAATGCGGCAAGTGAATGAATGCACTATTTCCAGGAGCGCATCCACGCGTATATATTTGGGGCTGCCTTTCAAAATCTTTTTTCCTAAAATATGTCCAGCCTTGAGGCTTCTCCTCCCTGAATTTATTTTTACAACTGCTTGTGACTTTTCCATGAAGGATTTTACTTGTAACAATTAACACATTAGATAATGCGTCCAGAGAGGAAAATATTTATTACAATTGCAAATAAAAATTTGTCATCATACCATGATCTCCAATTTAATTTAATTTGTTTTTCCAATTACAATATATATTACCATAGCTCGGTGCTTTGTGCAGGTCAAATATTTAATGATCTCCCAACTTTTGATAGCAAATCAACAACTCCAAGAAATTTCCCCACCTTAGAGGACAGGGGTAACAAAAGTGCAGAGGGGTTAAATTATTATTTATTCCTGTGTATCTTGTCATGTTGTCAAAGCTTAAAGGTCCTCAGGAATAATTTCTAGAGTTCTGGAACATTAACTTTAAATTACGCGCGAAGGTGAGATATCTACACAATTTTGCAAGGATTTCTGTGGGTGCTTTGGGATTGGGGTAATAGATGGTGTCCTTAAAAAGGTATGAAATTAAATACAAAATTTAAGAGCAAGGATTCTACAACTAGATTTTATATTTCCAAGGGGAATTACAGTACTAGAGTATAGGAAAATAGGGACACTTGTCATAGGGAAGGACTGTAGACACACATGAGGTCGGAGAGTAGATACGTATGTATATCCCTATATTATTTATATGTTATAGATTATACGGAATATAGGGGGAAAGGCTGGTTAAAAGAGTCTCAATAGGATTTGAACAGGGGCTGTGTGTTGTGGGTTTGCTCCTTGTTAGTTTTGCTAGTCACGTGCCTTGTGTAAATATGGATATATGTAGGAATCAAAAGGGAAAGTACTACACGACAACCTACACGTGGGCAATGGATCCGGGCCCCAATGTGACAGTTGTTGAACCACCAAAGACTCTGATTGAGCAGATTGTACGTATATGTACTTCCATCCTCCTATATGTACATATGTGCAGAAGCCTCTAGATACATACTCATACCACTGTGTTTAACTCACACTCCTCACATTTATTATTGTTAAAGACGCATGGCGAGCATAGACGTATAAAGAGGGAGAGAGATCGAACCTCCCTCGCCTCCAAAACACTTGCATTCGAATGGAATTTCAGGGGAAAAATTTCTCAAAATCCAGGAACATAAAGCACACATTCCCGTCCATGACACATCCCTGTAACGTATGCATGTGTAACAGTGGGCTCTCCCTGTAAGGACAGCCCCTAAGGGCAGAAAAAAAAATTCTTACTTTCACTCCAGAAGAAAAATTATAAAATGTAACATTTCTCGTTTCCTCCTGAAGAAATTTTAAAACTAGCGTCTGCTATAAAGGGGCTAGACGTCACTTGGCAATCTTCCCCCAAATGCACTTTAGAATCTACATTTCAGACCCTGTAGCCTCAGACTAGGAATGACTTTCGCATTTATTGACATTCACTCACCATGGATTACATTTACAGAGCACTGAGATTCTCCCAGCCCTTCAACATATACAAGGAAGGCAAAGGGACAGAATCCTCCTCGATAGGAAGAGCGCCCTGTATTTTAAGATCTACTCCTCGTAAACATGTCTATAAGGATATGGGCTATAGATATATAATTATGTACATACCTGTTTTTTTTTTCTTGGGGAGAATCTTACAAGATTTGAGTGCCAGGAGAGTACACAGACTCTTGAAAGGATGAGGAGTAAAGTCATCTTTGAATTTCTTGACGTTCCCCGTGTATACATGATCGTCAGTTTGACTTGATTCAAGAGGATGCTTTTGGAAAGGAGTTACCGTCACCGGCCTTGTTGAGTTCATCCTTGAATTTCCTTTTCCTTCCCGTGTCATTCAAAAATGAAGTCATATATGGGAACTAGTGGGGGGAAAGGGAATGGAAGAATGGACAGCAATTCCCGGACTGTGTGTCTTCTTTTGGGGCGTCATTCCGGCAAGGTTCCTTCCATTGAGGAGATGTGAAAGTGCCGTTTTTCTCAGAGTCTCTTCTTTCTCTTTTTTTTTCTGTGGAGGGAAGGAATTGGACGGGAGTTTGACTTGATTCTTAGCACTTCTTCTTCTTCTTCTTCGTCTTCTTCTTCTTCTTCTGCTTCTCTCCAGCTTCCTTCTCCTTGTCAAGTCATGTCTTTCAGCGGCGTTTAAGCAATAGCTGTCGATTACTATTACGGTTATTTCTTCTCCCTGGGCTCCGAGAAAATGCACTGTGAGCATATCTCATGTCTTTGGCCGTCATGTGCATATGTACATACGTGATTACTGCGTGTGTGGATGTTCCCTTCAATTTACGGAGATCGTATATAGATGCGTAATTTGAGTGTATGTACTTCCATGCTTTTAGTAGATACAGTGTCCTCTCATCCTTAGGAAGGAAGGGAATTTCCCATTGGAAAAAATTCAACGCAGTTCCATTTAACTCAATGTTAATTCCCTGATTTTTTTTACTACACAGTTTCTTTTTATCCCCAATTTTCTATCTTCCAGGGATGCTCTTATAGCAAGGCAGCGCCACTGTTTTTAAAATAAGAACTGTGCGAAAATATTTCCTATTCAGTGTCAACTCTTGGTCTTTAAAACAACAACCTGGGAATTAATTTCTAGGGGAAAAAAATTAAATAATTTTAATCCTTTGAAACTCTGCTTTTTGAAATAAGGTTGTCTCTAATAGGAAGGGCACACTGTACAGATCTATGTAGAGACTGGGCTTGCAGAACTGTATGCACGGAAATAAATGTAGTAAAACCTGGACGCTTGTCCAAGATAAGGGGTACATTCTATATGCCATAATAGTTATTACAAGGAGTCTTATGTGTTTGTATGTAATTCCTGCAAGGGTAAAATTTTGGCTGATATATATATATGTACATACAATGTGTATAGTCCTCATAGATACTCAAATATATGACCCCTGTACCTATGCATTGACATCATTTGGGGTGAACTTTCAAGTGGCATAAGCTCCCAATAAGCCAGATTGACTGCACTGAGTTAGGTCTCCTGTCTCCTGCCCTTTCTGTAGATACTATACACACTGTTATGTCTGAAATGCTAGGAGAAAAAAAAATGATCCGATTTTGATTTGTTGGCAAAATGTGAGCGTTCCTGATAACAATTTTTCCCTCTCTCATTCTCTCCATACACATCCCTTCCCTACAATCAAATCAAGGGGAAAGAGTGGGAATAAATCCTGAGAAGTACAACTCCGATCATAGTCATTGTGGTTATTGCCAATGTCCTTCCTACATACACATATATACACATAGATATAGCTATATATGGTATATATACATACAGAAGTACAAACCCTCCCAGTCCAACTCATCAGAGTCTTTTTCCAAAGGAACAGAGCCAGTTATTACAAGGAGGAAATGCTCAGATAAAAATAGACCCTTACTCTCAGTCCCTATCATTCAATTCCCACTTTATGGTCTTTTTATTAGCAACTTGTCACTTGCTGGAATTACTCTGACAAGCTAATGATAAAGCTCCTGCTCCTTGAGTCTCCAGATATTCCCCGAATATTTCCAATCATTCCTTACAGGAAATCTCAAAAATAGCTCTCTCTCTCTCTCTCTCTCTCTCTCTCTCTCGCTATAAGTGACCTCTATTTTCCCCAGAGCTGAGAATAACTGACTCGAAAATAATCTGTGAGAGATCTGGCAATAACAATATTTTAAAATATGGAACAGACCCTGTTTAACGTTAATTTGTATTTATTCTTTGAATACTTACGACTGTCCTGGTCAAATCCTTATTTTAGGATACACACAATCACTGCATCCTCCAGATATTCAGACCACAAATTCGAAAAGGTTATCTGGAAGTTACGAGGGAATATTTCATCTTTAGAAGAAATCCTCCAATAATTTGTTATTAGTATCAACGATGAGTGTATGATTGTGTGCGGGTGTTTGAGGGGGGGGGGGGGGGGAGAAATGAGGAAATGCTAAGAGGCTTAAAACCCAATAATGAAAAATATGAATAGGGAAGCTGTACAGTATGACGGGAGCACTTAACTCCTTATCAGAGATAGAAATGAATGAAATAAGATTATCCCTGATAAAGTCCAATTATTTGTCGTTATGCTCACTTTGATGGAACATGATGGATGAGAGGGGTCAGGGCAGTTGATAGCCTGAGAGCCTCAAAAGTGTCAAGAGAACAATCCTCAGGGCTCCGCGGCACGAGTCATAAAAGTGACACGTATTTGGTCCTTCGGTCCAAAGTTCCTCGAAACTTTATGGAATTGGACAAGTTCTTCAAACACCCTCAATTTTATGATTACCAGGGTCAGGACCATGAATGCTTCATATATTGGGGATTAGCTGAGTGCAGCAGTCAAAGATTATCATCAGGGATCCGGGCATGTACAGGGATCTGCTATTGTAAAGAATCCCATAATAAAAACAAATAGCAATAAAAGCTTTTCACGATTAGGCTAGATACGTCCTGTCGTATCACTCACAGGTCACTGTATAGTCACAATTGGGGTGGGATATGTGCAGAGGCCCAAAAGCACGTATAATCAAGGGAAGTATCTATCTCTGAGGGTCATAAAATTCCGGGATAGTTTTTCTCTCTCTCTCTGAACTCTCTCTGTATATGCTCCGTGACAATTGCAAGATGCAGTTGCACTTGTACACCAACGTCAGTCTTAATTCTAATCATGACCCATTCCCTTTTATGAGTATTGACATCACAACAGGGACATTCACACGCTCCAGTTTATTGTTTTGGTCAGTGTCATTCCGCATCCACCCCTCGACTCAGTCACGGAGTTGCAATAGTGTCAATGTAGGCTCTAGCCTGAATGTTTTTAATGGACTTTCGACGAAATGATTCTGCCACGTGTGTTTCCCTCTGAGCTGTTTTCGAGGAGTGTTTTGTAAAGCGAACGTTTTAACTCACAACAAAAACTCCTGGGTATTGTTACATAATATCTCCCTCACTCAGGCTTTTGATCTCTTGATAAACTTTTATTTTTTACTTTGAAACACCTTTTCAGATACATTTTAATAGTAGCCCGAAAAAGCAGTACAATTTTTTTATCATCGAAATTAGGGTGTGAAATTATAAAAAGAAAAATTTAAATCCTGGTAAAGATTGTAAAGATCAAATTTTGTACTAATTAAATCTAGGCCTTTGCGAAGATACCCTTGTAAAAGAGGCGTAACGAAGAGGATTTAGACGTATCTATAGAAGATATGAAATTTAAATGGAAACCAACATTTACTCCTGGTATCAAAACAAAGAATTTTTTAAATACTGTCACAGAAGAAAAACAATTAAAACTGCCAGGAGATGAACACAGTTGTTGTTCGAAAGCTTGCTATTTATAATAAAGAATGAATTCCACTGAAGTCAATGTAAATATGAAAAAATAAAAGAAACTTCCCCTGTGACTCATTACGGAGGCTACCGATAGGCAGCAGTGAGTTGTCAGTCTTGGACCTGATCTTCGATCCAAGCCTCACTCACTCACTCACTCACTCAGTCAGAAAAAACTGGCTCTCACAATCTCCGAGAATTACATCCTAATGTATGCTAATGCAGCCTTACAAGTCCCACAGGAGATAACTCAAGATGACTAACTCCAAACTGGAGATGAGCGCAAGTGACTCGAAGAACGCCTGATCAAAATGCAACTTGCAAAAGTGCACTAATTTGTTCCCCTGAAAAAAAATGCATTTAAATGACACCTTATACTATACTGCCAGGACTAATCCTATAACTCAGGCTTTTGTGTCCCTACGTGTAAATACATATCCCAGGGGATTTGTGCTCCCTAAGATGCTGGACAATGATCAAGACGGATCACATTTCCAAGAGGTAAAACAGGTTGACAGAGGCTGCCAATCAAAGGGTGAGATAATGGGTTCCTCTTGTAGAGGAATAAAAATAATACAAAAACGCTTGGGAAACGTCATCCATCATTTTTTACGAATCAATTCCAAAGGAACAGTCATACAGTCGTACAGTCATAATTATATATACCTTTGAATTTTTCTTTTTGCTAAATTGACCATAATATCTGTGTAAAGTAAAGTTCCTGCTGATAGCCTCAGGGGACTTGGTAATTTTACGCAAATCCCAACAAAAGCAGGACATACTTATAGTTTATTTTCAGTACCTTTTCTTAGTATCTCAGCCAGTGTCAGAAATATAATAATAGATTTTAAATCTGCTCCTTGTAGGGGCTACTATACCTCTCAAAGACTGAGTACACTGGATAAGGGCCCTTTTGTTACGGACTGTTTGAGGAAGAATTCTAGAGAGAGAGAGAGAGAGACAGAGACAGAGAGAGGGATACTTTTCCAAACTTGTATTCAAAGGCTTAATTGAATTTGAGGACATTAAATTTCTTTAGAGCTAACTGACTCCCAAATTTTGGAGGAGACAAGACGCAGTCTCTCTTTTTGAGTTTTGTGGAGAATAAATAAGATTTTTACAAGGGAAAGTTTTGTGGAGGAAGTTGTTTGAAAATGTTGGTTCATTAGGCAGTGGTTGGGTTTGTGAGGACGACGGAGGCACAAGTGCATGTCCATATGTTTCATTGGGATTGATTTGCATATTTCCTCCACGGTAGTCACTTTTCTTTTGGGAATCTTCATCCACGTAGAGAGGAAGAACTGTTGTTAAAGTCTGCCTCATTGGGAATTCACTGTGCGGGGTTGGTTTTGTCTGTTGGAGTGAGAGAGAGAGAGAGAGAGAGTGAGTCTCGAACAAAAATTTCCTTCATTATTTACTGAAAGGCGGTGGCTGATCAATAGGATCTAACGAATGCATGTCCTTTAAGTATGTTTGCATGTAAACTTCCAGCCTCCGGGATTTTTTTCTCATCTTTTTATTCCAAACTTACATTTCGTCTTTACCTTTTTATGCACATGAGTTGTACGTGGACTTACACCAGCTACAGAGACCTCTCTTTGTAAGGGACCCCTTCCAAGAACAACCCATTTTTGAGATCCCAGGACTCTTCCAATGCTAACTGCATATATCTTGGGACCGTCATATTGAGATTTTGAGATGCTGTGATATTCTGAGAGGGACTACTGTATATGGACGTACATAGGCTTGATCACACAACTCTTTAGAGCTCCGTGCCTATTCTCTTACCCCTAGTCTTGAACTTATGGAGGGATATAAAGTGAAGTTACTACCGAATTCTGGGACTGGGCGTTCGCTCATGTCAATTTTTTTTTTTCAAGGGGAAATCTTGATAAGAGATGGATAAATCTTGGGATGAAACCCAGTTGAGGATCAGTTATGTACACAGAAAAATTGGGCAGTATGTTTATATAGTCTGTTCGTAAAAGAGCTCGGGAGTATTTGTTTCCAAAGTGTATAATAATACATGTAGGACACTTGTACAGATAGTCTCACCTTGCCCCAATATTAAATTCTCCTGGTAAATCCATACCTACAGGGATGTTCGTATAGTAGGTTGCAAACTATATGTATGTACCTGTAAATACAGGGATAGACCCCTGGCCTAATGAATTCACTGGAATCCGACGGAACGACAGTAGCTGTGAAATATAAACCAATGGATCTTTTTCTACCTTGCGGAAATCTCATCTCGCAGAAAATAATCCCAATCTTAAGATCCTCGCAAAGGAATGCAAAGCCTGACTCTTACAAAATGCTCTCTTGCATATAAATATTCTATAGAAATTAATAGATCTAGGATCAATTGTCCAGCTATTTCAGATCCTTCCGGCAACAAATCAAAATTTTATCTTCCTCTTCCTCAGCTCCTTCAAATGAGTTACAATTGTATAACCCAAGGCTCATACCTCTCACCTTTTGATTTCCCCTCTGAATGTATCCATAGATTTGAAATAGTACTAAATCCAAGACACGGATCAACCTTCCCAGCCTGGGGTTCAACAGGTGAATTAATTAATTTCTAACACCATTCTTCCAATGTCCACCTATCAAACCAGAGCTGTTGTTTTTGTTACATAAATTTTAATTTGCTACCAATTCCCTCATTCCTCCACCTGTAAATAAGTAAATAAAAAACAACAGGGAAATCCATCTTGGAGAGATAAACAAAGTGATTATTTCTGGCAAGATTTACCTTTCAATATAAATGGAAGACAAAATACAAAACTGGCTTTCAGTTAAAAAACATGGATTTCTAAATTAGAACGGTCATAAAATGTGGGTAAAGAGCCTCATTATGTTTTTTTACTACCTTGTTTTATTTAATCCCCATGAGATTTTATTATTTTTAAATTTTTTCTTGGCTCTAGTATAATATAATTATACATTGGAGGCACACTGCAATTGAGGGTAGAGATATACTCTGATAGAATTATAAAATAAAAGAAAAATATATAGAAATGTGGTTCTATCATTTTTATCACCCGGACATTTTATCAATGCTTTTAAATTCTCTATGAGAATCCCCGTCCATGTTATGTCCCTATACAGTCAAACTTATAGTTACACTAATCTAATTAACCCAACACCTTCCAACGAGGAAGTTACGGAGCAGTGTTGCAGCATTCCAAATTTTATACTTGAATTTTAATGGGATTGTGATGTGAGGCTGGAGCTGAGTCATAACTCTGAGCTTTCGTATATACCCTAGCATTGAACATGAAAATCCAATTTTCTCAGGCCACCAAATGATGATGAACCACGCAGAGGAGATGAGAGTGAGAGAGAGAGAGAGAGAGAGAGACAGAGAGAGTTCCTTCAATGAAGAAATTCCTCGGAACAATGAACTTTCACATAAAAATAACCTTTTGGGTGTATAGTACGAAGCTCCTGGAATTTTATCTGGAACAGGTGATCAAATTCAACTTATCTTGTCTCCCATCTGGGAAGAGAGCGCGAGAGAGAGAGAAAGAGAAATGTTTTTTTTTGGGGGAACGAAAGGGTTTTCCTATGACATTGGCAGTTCCTTCCAATGTAAGTGCATATACATATGTACGTACCATGTATTTGTATATGTAAGATTTCCAGAGGAGAAAAATAAAAACAGAATCGTAGGATTTCTATCGTTTTTGCTATTATTTTCATATTCCTTTCAAGTACTATTTTTCTGGGGAAAAATAGAGAGAGCAAAAGAGAGAGAGAAAAAAAAAGAGAAAGAAAATGAATATTACTTTTCTGAGGGTTGAAATTCTTTTGGGTATCTTCGTGTGTAAGAAGGTAAACATTGAGGGAGAGGGACGAGTGTAGAGAGAGAGAGAGAGATACTTCTTTTGCCATATAAGAGCACACGGTGAGATTCAAGATATGGACCCAGTCCTGCGTGACCCCGTGCGATCTTAACGAACCCCCAGGAACGTGATCGGACTCCATGAGAAGTCTCATTTCCGAACCCTCCCTTCATAGAGTACACACTTTGAGTATTTTAGTCGGAACTCATTCCATTTCACAAGATAGATTTCTTTTCTCTGTCTCTCGCTCGGATTTTTAAAACTGAGACCAGACCGCCTTTCCCCGTCCTGGAAGGAACGGTCATATTGACTTTTTAGGGAGCTGTATATCTATATCTACAATGTACATACATAATTATATGTAGGGAGATCTACACTATAGCAGGAATAGGAATCAAAATCAGCTCTTCCCTTCATTTTCTCCTTGGAAATAATATATCCATTTAGGAACGGATTTTGGGAAGATTTTTATATACGATGCAGGTTTTTGTAATAGTCAGGACTCTGATACTAGATAAATTTTACTCTTGCAATATCTTATGTGGGAAAAACTTTCCAAGGGTAAAAAAGGTACGATTGTGGTAAAATGTGACTGTATTTAGCTTCAATCATATACGTAGAATTATTTTATTTAAATAAAACATTTCGGGAGAATGTATGAAAATAATTATTGTATCAAAGGATTTGATGCGGAACTGTCTTTCTTAAATAATTATTACTTTAAGGATTAAAATTAAGCCTCTGAAAAAAAGATGGGATGGGTTTGTAAGGATAGGAATTCAAACTGGGGCATTGTGAGATGTATCCCGAATTTTCTCTCTTATAAATTAAATTGTGTTAAGAGAGTGGGGATCTTATAGGAGGAGGGAGTGTGAGCTAATGCGGGGTATTGGGCTGAGAGGATAGGCAGGCTGTATTTTAAGGTATAGGTTTGGAAATGATACAGGGAAGAACTTATAGTTGATGAAATATTCCCAAGTTGGGAGAAAAACAAACAGAAAAGTTTCTCCCTCCGTGAAATTAAGAGGATGGGAGTGGAAAATGTGGGATATTTTGTAGGGAACGTGCGGAAGTTTCAGTGCACTATATTAAGACTGTCAGAGGAGTTACAGGCTGAGCATACCAATTTTGTGAATGGATTCAAAGTTTTGACTTTAGCATTGATTTAGTTGGGAAATGCATAAAATAATAATATTATTATTATTATTCTTAGGGAAATATTATCGTTGGAAATTTAATGAGGTTTTGAATTTTTCCTGAATCTGTGGATTTTTATAAATGAATCTAAAACAGGTTGAGTTTATTTTATTATAGTCTTGTACTTTTTAAATATCCATATAGTAAAATATTTTGCATTTTAAATTAATTTTTAGTTTAATGTAATACGCTCAAGGTTTAATCTGAAGGTGTATTTATTTACCACGTTGTAATGTCATACTGCATTTTCAATGTCGATTCCACTTGGTTCTAAACAATTGGGCGACACGCTTCAATAAGTATGTATGTATTCTCTGTAGTTTTAATTATGACCCAGCATTTAACCCCAATGCTAAACTCCATCATGATGTGCTTTGGATGTTCAGATTTGTAAGATTTCCTTTACCACATTTTTTTGAGAATCTTCCCAGCTTTCCTAAAAGAAAAAAAACAATTATTTGAAAGTTTGCCCAGAGGAGCAAAAGCTTCTACAAATAAATTAAAATTGACCAAATGTATTCGTTATAAAAATCCGCTTTCTTCCACACGAAACTTATGAATTAGTTTTTTTCATTACGTGCATAATTTGATCGCTGAATTTCATACCAAAATAATTCATCAGCTCGGACGCACTTGATTTTTGTCTCTTTATTGAGTTCAAGAGCTGTACAAAATTCACCTTTCACCAGGTTAATGTATTGGCATTTGCTCCGTTTTTTTTATTTGAAAGCTGAAATCATCGTTCTATAAATGTTTCATTTAATAAAAAAAATAAAAGAACTTCAATAAATTGTAGCACAGTGGTACAGTGATCTCTTGTCATAAGTTCAGTAGTATAGAGTACCCCCAAAAATTACAGAATCACACTCATCCTCTTCTTGCAAGGAGAAAATTTAGCATTATGGTTTCAACAAAAATTTGCCCTCCAAAACAAACTCCTCGAGTACAGGTTAGCAAGCTGATTTAATATGTACAATCCCCAATATTTGTAAACCAGTTGAGAATCCAATTCTCTGTACAAATACTCGAAGCTTGGTAGTCTTGGAAAAATACATGAGATTGCAACTGGTATCCCAAGAAATGAGAACACATCTTTGTGGTTTGAAGCAATCAAGGCAAAAGGTTCATTTGATTTCAGAAATTTGCACCGACTCTGCGGTTAGAGTCCCGAGTCTTCATCAAGAGCTCAGCCCAGATCAGAACCAAGGGAAACATTGGGAATATTTTTGTACGAACAAAATCTACATAATTATTCCCCCCATGAAATAACATGAAGATTTCTCTATCCTAAATGTTTATTACATAGTCCCTACTTTTGTGGTTCTATACCTTTAACCATCCCAAGGCTGATCACAAATCATCCACGGACCCACAATACAAATCAGATCCCTGATCCCAAATAAGAGCCACTTATTATTAATGAACCCAAAATTTTCCCGAAATTCAAACCAAGCTCCTTGTTAAGATTAATTAACGGTTTTACCCACATTTGAGCCTCAAATCCAGTATTGAAGCATTGACCTTCATACCCTTATTTTAATACCTTCACAGTTAAATTGCTCCCACACAAATTTCACAAAACTGTACAAAACCCCAGAAAGCATAAAAATTCAACAGTAAATACAAATTCAGGCTCTAGCGATTTTTAGGGGAAAATTCTAAAACAGTACAAAAAATTGATTTAATTTTCACCGTGAATTTGGAAACGTTGCCCCAATTTTCATACACATATTTATATTGACACTATAAAAACAAATGCAAAATTGCTACTATACAAATAACATTCCTTTTTGAGGTATGTACATCAAAATTCGTAGGTATAGGAAAAAAATAGTAACTTACATCATATTCACATACATACGTGAAGCATTTACCATTAGTTTTTAAGACTCACATGTGGTTTTCATAGAGTTTCGCATAACAGAGTGGAGATAACATTTCTTGCTCTTGTTTTGCATCTGTACGAGACTCTTCCCCTTCATTTGCTCATCCCATGGCTGTACTCATCTCCTGCCCCTCTGTCTCGGTTTCACTCAAGAGGAGGATGATATGGTCTCGTGTGTGTTTGTAGTGTGTGTGTGTGTGTGTGTGTGTATGTAATATGTGTGTGTTTGTATGTGTATGTGTAGAAACTGTATTGATGTGTAGTGAGACCCATCGTTTGTAAACCAAACGAGGGGCATAACAAGCATTCTCGCACTTTTCGAAGGTACTTGGAGAGAAGAAACCTCTCTCTCTGGGAAGTGGCGGAGTGTGTGGATTGCAAAAGGTACGAGGGATTTCTCAGCTCACAACTATCTCCATATCCGTAATAAAATCCCTACGTTTTCTACGTGTGAGTTAGGGAATAAATGCAGATGCTTGTACTCCTCATGTACTCTCGTGTATGGATGTGTACTCTCGCAGGATGTATGTAAAATAGTAGTAGAGCGTGTATGTATATATGCAAATCCCATATAATTTGTCTCACGTAATAGTTTCTCCATATGAGGATCTTCATACAAACACATATGTATGTACATACATAGTCATAGGCCCCTGAACCACATACATATATAAGAACCTCAAAAGTATGTGTTTCAAAAGAGGCAGGGAGCAGATTGTATTACGGTTGTTGTGACTTCAATACAAATGTTGTGGTTTTTCCATTAGTGTTTGTTTCTTGCTCTTGACTACTCAAGCATGATGTATACAGAGAGAGAGAGAGAGAGAGAGAGAGAGAGAGAGAGAGAGAGAGAGAGGGCAGAGCCATGACTATGGGGAGTGAGGTTAACTTTATGGAAGGGAACTCTGGAGGAAAGTCAAGCCTTGTGGGCTCACTCGGATAATTTACATGCTCACAACTAAATGGATAAGATTAGAGGAAAAAATTGAGCTTGTCAACCTGGATTTGGATCCGCTCCAACTCTCCGTACACTTTCAAATTGAGGCCATAAACAGGATAAAAACAGGAAGGCCTCTCACGGCTCTCCTCAAGACAGTACAATAATTATTATTGCTTGTAGTACAACCCATAGCTCCACAATAATAATCATGATAAACCTTTCAGGCCCCAGTCAAAATAATCTACGTTATTGCTCCTACTATACCCTGTACTGGGAATTGGTTCCAAAACAGTGCAGCCCTGCTATTTTGCTATACGTATGTAGCTATCCTCTATCCTAATATACCCGAGAAATTTCTCTTAGTAATAGAAAATCCACTCCTTGTCAGGACGGAAATTCAAAGAGGAATGTGAATTATTTTTGTCACTACCACTACATAGGGGAAATCCTTGTACTAAGGGAATCCCTCACAGTGACAGTATACACAGGGACAGTACACAACATGTGATTGCTCTTGTAATATGTTAGGAGGGAAATTAGCAGTCTTACATGAGAATGTAAGAAAAAGAATTTTTGTATAATTACAGAGAGCAAAGCTTTTTTATAAATAGGGCACGTTTGTATATGTATGCAGAGCTCATGGATTGATTTTGTACAGAAATAATTCTATTGAAGTTGAGAAGAGACAGGGGCTTGGGAAGATTTTTATTCTAAGCCCTGTAAAAAGGATCAGGGCCTGTAGTAAGAGTCCCCCTGTAAATCAATTATGCCTGGCCGGACAGTGTGTGAGGAAACAGTAATTATTCCGATCACTGAGGATGAATGACGCTCCTCCAAACCTTAATTACAGACAAGGTGTCGGAATTATTCCACACATTGACAGCTTGTCAACTCCACACGCAAACACGGGGCCCCAGGGATTTCTCCACGGTCCCCAAATTATTATTCTATATTTAATTTTGGAAGGTGGAGGGGATATATAGTGTACTATTGTCTGTATATATTTCCCTCTGGGATGATTGTACGTACAATTAAATCCGAGTATAAGGACTGAAGTTTATATTAAATTATCCCTTCGAGTTGGCCCTCAATTCCAGGACAAATCTCTCGGAACACTGGCTTTCCACCCTTCCCTTATATAATTATGTGCATAATATTCCCTGTAAGGAGACAATTGTGGCATATGAAATCATGTGTCCCCTGTTTTGTTCCATCCATACAGTAACAGTTCCACCAAAATCATAACTAATTACTGGATTTAATTCCAGTCAACCGAGAATGTCCAAGGAGTAATTAATCCTTGAGCTTCTACACTGCATTGGGATAGGATCAGGATTGGTTTCCCATTCATTTTTAAATTAAGAATCGAAACTTTAACTATAGACACTCTCCCTATGGGAAAATTCCCACATGAAAGAATTACTTTTTGTAGGGGAGACAATTTTCAGGGGTTCAGTCAGTTCCAGCAATAATTTTTCTCCTTGAGTAATTAAATGTAATTAATAATTATAAATGTATTGGAATCATTCCAGATATGTATTTTTTCTATAGAAGAGAAAATTCTTTTGGGGATTGGAAAAATTGCGGGTGGAAAATAACATGGTATTTGGCAACATTGTATGGGAACTATCCTCTGGGATGATTTTTATAGCAAAAAGCGTCCCTAACAGTTTTATGGTGAACTTTAGGGCCGTTTTAACGAACATTCCGGCCCGGTCTCAAATTTCAGTCTAATTTTTATGAAGCAATTTTCATTTTGTGTGCAAAATTTTAGCGGTCCCATAAATAAGGGAGATTTGGCGAGTATTTTAGTATTACATGGAGGTTCCTATGATTGTGCTCGTATACTGTATACTGTGGAGCTGGTCCAGAGGAGCGTCTGGCGACTTTCCGGTGATAAAATTTTTCACGTGTGTCATATGCCGCCCAGCTGATGAGACTTTGTTGGGCGGAGAGAAAGTGTGAGGGTTTGAAGACAGAGGAAAACAAAATTCAGGTCTGTAATTACATAGGGATACAGTGCATGTTCCTTGTGAGAGGGAGGATTCATTCCGCAAAATGAAAAGAGACCTTGTGTGAGGAGAGAAATGTCATGGGTGTCAAATGAGGATTTCTAGTGTTATTCGCTTGCACTTGTTGTGGGAAAATTTTTAAAGGGGGTTTATTGTATGGGGTGTGGACACTGTACTTTTGTATGTATGCAGGTAGGAAGGAGGATTTGCATGGTTTATGATTGTACTTGGGGATGTTTAGTGGTCGGACCAATTCAATTCAGAATTGGAAATTTTCGATTCGATTCGATTCGATTCAATTCGATTCAGTAGTATTTCGATTCGATTTGCAGCAAAACCAAATCGAATGATTCGATTTGGGTACTGAACTGAATCGAATCATATCATGTGAATTGCAATCCAAACAATTCATCAAAACCGCTTCGGCTGCGCACGGGTACTTTTTTTCCGCATATTCAAAGTCCAAATTCTATTTATACCACAACGTTTGTTATTTTAGCGTAGCTTTTACTATACCCTTTATAATATGTATACGACACTCCAGTAACATAAGGAAAATTTTGTATTTTCCCAATTGAATCGTTCGATTTACGATTCAATTCGATTCACTGAGTGAATTGAATCGAATTGAATTGCTTTGGGGCAAATTGAATCGAAAATCGGTTTTTCGATTCAATTCAAGCTTCAAATTGAATCAAATTGAAAAATTCGAATCAAATTGAATCGATCCGACCACTAGGGATGTTTGTGTATATTTATTTCTTGTGGAGGGGAGGAAAGAGTTGAGTGGTGAAGGTCCAAATCATGGGATTTTTTAGGGCATTTTAAAAACTGGAATGACTTTTTCGTTCCTGGAAATGAGAAGTGTGTGTAAAATTGGAGAGGTGTTGGGGTATGAGAGAGGAGGAGGAAAGGAGAGGAGGAGGAGGAGAGGAGACGGGAAGATAGACGAGGAAACGGTGAAGTCTTGTGAATTTTCTCGTTCGCATCTTTAGTGAGCCCCTGGGAATCGCATCTCTGTTTCCCGTTTAACTTTCCTGGCTCGCCTCAAATTATTGCTCTCGCATGCCATTCTATTATCTTACACGTTTATATTCTTTTCCGGCTTCTTCTTTTTACGCTCCTCGTTCTTTCTCTCTCTCTCTCTCTCTCTGTCTGTCTGTGTGTTTCGTAAAGTTGCTTTTACATTTTTGTGGAGTGGGAAAAGACGGGAGGAATATATGTTTGTTGTGAGGATCTTTTTGCCAAGTACTCAGCAGCTCTTCACTTTATTATTTTCTTCAGGTTATATTCCCACTCGGGCTTGGCTCTCATGAGAGGAATCTCCATAGAGTGGTAGGGACTCCGTTTAGACCGGAAGGATACGAACGGATTTAAACCTCACGTTTCCTATTTTAAATTTCATCTTCCTCCCTTGTTTCGTTATTTCGTGACAAATATAAATTCATGTAATTCTATTTTATCACTTGCTTTTTTTCCCTTCTCCTTTTCATCCCTCTCTCTCTCTCTCTGAATTGTTTCCAGGGGTGAGATCAAACAATTTACTTTTCTCATTCCCTCCCTATATCCTCAAAAACAATGCTGGGTCTTATCCAATTGAATTAAAGAAATTCGTTACGGATCAGAGGGAAAATATCTAGTAGTGCAAGGGCTCCGCTGAGACCTCCAATTCAAAATCCTTCCAGGTTTCAAGGTTTCCTGAGCCTCACACACACACACACCGTCACAATTTAGAGGTGCTCTTAGAGACCTGCTGTAAATAACCTTCCACGTACATATGTATCTACTTTTAGAGCAAGTTTGAAAGTTTGGAGTTGGATTAAGATTCGGGGTCTGTTACCAATTCATTTCAAATCTGGCATCTGATTATCATATCAATGTCTGATTTGGGAAGGAGATTAATTTCCTAATCCATCTTGGTGTCCAAACATTTACTAACACCTGGCTTGTACAGGGCTACTGTGGGACCATGGAAAAGTCGGATTTTTAATGTGTTTTATATGACAGGCATCCTTAACTTGGAGTGGCAATCTGGGTCGAGGTCCGTGCTTTTAGTAACTGGTTTAAGTAGAGAGCACGCCGTCAAAACGGAAACACAATAGTTCAGCTCAGGACATTGGTACGATTATAAATTATAAGGACAGCTTGAATTGCATCTGTAATGTATGTTTAGATTGTTGCAGTCTGAAAAGACCTAGTTGGAAAAGATTGATTCTGTTTAACTCGTAATAGTGGTTTTAAAAATTCCGAAATAATTCAGTTCAGAGAGATTGTGTTTAAAGAATCCGAAATAACTCAGTTGAGAGAGACTTGTTATTAAAACATCGATATAATTTAGCTAACAGGCGTTTGTTTTTTAAATCCTGAAATAACAGTTAAGAGAGATTGAACGACTTACAATCTCATACCTTCAGCTTTGGTTTTTAAAATTCCGAAATAGCCCAGTTGAGATAGGTTGGTTTTTAAAATTCCGAAATAGCTCAATTGAGAGAGGTTGGTTTTTAAAATTCCGAAATAACTCAGTTGGGAGAGGCTGGTTTTTAAAATTCCGAAATAACTCAGTTGAGAGAGGTTGGTTTTTAAAATTCCGAAATAACTCAGTTGAGAGAGATTGAATAATTCAAACTGTCAGAATTGCGGGTTCAAAAATCTGAAATAGCATATTTACCGCGACGACACTATCAGTGAATTTGATTTGTAGTCTTTGTGGAAATATTCTAAAGGCACCATACAAGGAACTACAGTCATGAATTCCCATTGTCTTGGAAAAGTTGCAAAATAGTGCTGGTGCTGGGCACAATTTGCTGGTTGACTTTCCCGCGCCTAATACGCACCCGCATGTATGTAATTGACTGCCATAGAAACGGTAAGGCTTATTGGTTGTGTGTTCCTGTGTGCTTGTGTGTGTGTATGTGTGTGTGTGTGTGTGTGTGTATGCCCCCACAATAGCAAGTAACTTACTGTCTTCCAGCTTGCAAATAAATAAAGTTAGAATCGATGGAAGGGTTGATATGAAATGCACGATAAGATTGATAAGCTCAAGAAGATAAATGGTCCTACTCATCATATGGAGATTTCATTCATGGCTGGCTGGGAGACAGAGGAGACTTTGAACGCCATATGTTAATTCAGTCCAGCCCGTGCCTCCTTCCATGTGTGCCTCTCGCATGGGGTAGAGTTTTGGGGCTTGTGTGAAAATGTGTGTGAGTGAAATTCCGATCCGCGGAGCGTAATTTGTTATGCAAATTCATTTCACGGCTGACAGACGACAGATTTTTGATTCCTTACGTCCAAAAACTGTATATTGCAATGGAGGGCCGCTGCTGCTGCTTCTCCTCCATGCTGCTGCTCCTATGCCACAAAATATGAAAACTCTCTCTCTCTCCCTAAAACTCCCTCACACAAGTAGTCACGTTTACCTCTCATCTCCCGATGTGGAGGATCCTCATCCCCAACAGCAGTCATACCTCTCTAGGACTTTTTCCTCTCTTTAATAAAACTACACACACACTCAGACGGTATAGGTGCTGTGTGTGATCCTCATCAGGGAAATATTCCCTGAATTCCTTCTGAATTATTTTCCCTCCCAAACTTACTCCCCCAACCCCTTCCCCACATATTTTCTCATATTGTTACGGATATATTATAAATAGAGTAGAATAAGCATAATCTAAGTCAGCAAATAGTTTAGAAGGTCGTAAGCAGAGGCTACGTGAGACCAAACGCTGACCTAACATAATCATAAGTAAAGGAAAGGAAATGATTCAGATTATTTAATAAACAATAAACTAAGAATAGGATAAGATTAGATTTAGATTAAGATACGTAGATTAAGTACAAGTTCTAATCTCGACTTCAAGCAAGCAACATCAAGAGGAGTCGCACCTAGAGTCCATTCCCTCCGGGATGGATCTCCACAGGTAGCAAGCGGGGCGACATGAAATCGGGAGATTTCATGAGAAGAAGAGATTCAGACTTCAAATTCTATTTGTGTTAAATGTTAATTGTTCAGTGTAAATTGTATCAGTATAGGAACAATAAATCGGCTCAATAAATTATAAAAACGAACTACACACAGAATTCATTAGTTCCATTTATTCATGCGTTTCCAACAACATCGGATTCCAGGAATTCAGGGGATGGAACACCCGAACCTAGGCTACAGTAGTATTACCCACACAACATCAATATCCGGGTAATACCATACATAACATGATGTTTCTGCCAGGCCTTCGGGTTTATTTGGTAAGGACCCGGAGGATCCGTAGGTCGGGGACCTGCGGATGACCCTGAAACAAAGACCAACTTTGTAGCAAGTACGGTCGCGGTTTCCAAAAATTCATGAGATGGAAGTATGGGGCTCGATAAGGAGAAAATGTTTCATTTCTCTCCAGGGCCACCCGAAACTTCTCGTGAAAGGCAGTCATAACATGCAACAATGTTACCTCAAGAAAGAAAATTTGGCCATTATCATCACGCGCGGATTCAAATAACAGTTCAGAAGTCCTAGTGCGGCACTAGAAAAAGAACTATTTTTTAGGCCTGAAATATTATTTTAAGTGACCAGTGAAATTGGGACTCTTTCCAAACCGGAAAATTGAGGGAAGAGGACGTCCAATAAGGTAAGACAATTTTTCTTTAAGGTTCATGAATTTCATGTTTAGGAGCATATTGATTTTGTCATGTAGTTACGAGGCGTAGCTAATATTCAGGAGTAATTAACCAGAGTTTAGGTACAAATCATATGTTTAAATTAGAAAATTGCTCATATATGTATATGTATTTTGTGGTTTTCAGAGTACATAGTAGGTGTGTGTGCATAATAAATTTTCACCAAAATTAGCTTCTTCCAGTAAAATAAGTCTTCTCCTATCTTTTTAGACGCCTTAAGTGCCGTTGTGAGCGGAGGCATAAACAGTGTTCGTATTGTAAAGGGTACTATTCCGGCTGAAGGGCCGACGTTAATTGAGCGCAGTATAATAGCAATCTTTCTCTTCGTAAGTTTTAAGTTCTTAATTTCAAAAAGGCCGTTTTTTTGAGCATTGAAATTCTTTTAACTCTTCAAATTACTTTTCAAAGTTTTGGGAAACCCCAGGCTAGGGGATAGGAACCCAAAACATAATTAAAATCTTTCATTAAATTCGGACATTTTTTTTTATTGCTACAAGACTCTCAAAATTCACTTTCCAAGCTTAGTTTAAAGCAAAATACGATCTATCTTTTCAGTAAATAACTCGAAAATAATCTTTCACTCTCTTCCTTCTCTACATCTTTCTCCTTCTAGTATAAGTACATTTGAAGGGCCGTTACTGAGCGCAAATGCCTTTAAAGTCTTTATCTCCAAATTACGTAATTAAGAGCCCCATGGCAAGGTGGCAAAACCCAATTAAAACCCTTTCGCTGAAAATTACTTTCTTTACCTGACGTGTAGGTTTACACGGGTAACAATAGGATCTATCATAAACTTTTCACACAACTTCTTTTCTTCTTCCATCTTTCCATCTCTACCAGAAATGCCGTTTTGTGCGCTGGGTAATTAGGACATAATTTGTCATGGTTTTGGCAAATATTAGGATTTCAAAAGTCAATCCGGAAGGCCGAATGTGAGCACGGAGCATATCAGAATTCAGTTAGTCATTTTGCAAATCAAAACCTATATAGCTCAGTTAGAGAGCATAGGTAGATCAGACCATCTAAAGATTATAGTATGTAAGGTGAACAAAATTTGTTCGGAAGGGCCGAATATGAGCGCCGAGGTGATTAGGACAGTTTAATTAAGGCTTGAACAAAATTTAGTCCAAAGGGCCGAGGTACATTGAGCGTGGACATATTGGCATAGTACATAAGCATACATATAAGAAAATTCTCATCTACGTAGTTTAGGGATTCAAGGGCCGAAATGTGAGCGGAATCATTGTTGTGTATAAGTTTTAGTACACGTAGAATCCGAGAGGCTAGGAAGATTATGAGGGACCTTATGGTTTAGTAGGGTTCGAGTCATTCCAAGCACGGAGGTGATCGGATGGAGTGCCGACAAAAGTACCGATAAGCCTGTGACCTACTAGAGGTAATCGGAGAGGCTATGATTGACGCACCGATATAGGTATATGTTTGTAATGTGCCCGAGCTAGCGGATAGGTAACAGCAATGACTATTACTAGTAAGGAGGTCCATGGTTTAGTGGATAGGATAACAGGGGACATTCCAAAGCACGGATGTTCACTTTAAAATCTATGTATGCGGTTTCCAGCTATGGCCATACATAGGGACTTTCATATTTATTACTTCTTCCATAGATGACTCATGGTTTTGAGTGCATCATAAGATTAGCCATTCTCGAAGGATTTTGCTAGAGTAGAGAGAATTGGCATAAGAAACCACAGGCTCATGGTTTTTGAGAGTTGGTTATAGGGATAGGAATTCAGTAAATTCTGGTGCTTTCAGTTTTTGCTGTCTACAGCAGATACAAGCCTTGCTGATGGTAGGATCGGTTCAAGGAAGTTCTTAGGTACGAATTAGGACGCGAAACATATCCTTTGGGACAGAAGGGTAATTAGTAGCGAGGAATACAGTCCTTATTAATTCTGGGAATCATTACAGGAGTATTTAGGGAATTTAGGCAACACCGGCCCGAATGTGAGGAGTGTTGATTGACTAAAAGACTGATAGTTTAAGGAGTTAGACGCAACTAGCCATTGCAAATAAGTAAGTTTAAGAGGGTTAAGTTTTAAGGTGAGTACGATTAAGGGCATTAAGTTTTAAGGAGGATAGGGTTAAGGAGACTAAGTTTAGAGAAGTTTAAGTTTAAAGGACATTAAGTCTTAAGGAAATTAAGTTTACGACAGTCTAGGTTTAAAAGGATTAAGTTTTAAAGGAAATTAAGATTAGAAAGTTTAGGTTTTAAGGAAATTCAGGTGGTAACACCAGGAGGTACTCATTAGAAACGTTAAAATTACAGGGATTAAGTTTTAAGACGATTCACAGCTAAGGTTAGGGATGTTCAGGGATTGAACACTTAGGTTATAAGCACAGAAAAATTTTTTTCTCTCCAAGTTATCATCACCAATTGGCAAATTAAGTTTAACAATTAGGGTTACATAAGCATAGGCATACAAGGCAAAATTTTAGGAAACGGTTTAAGTTAAAATTTGGCATAAGTTTTAAGAAGGTTTTCAGGATTGAATTTGACAGAAGAACTCTCACAACCGTCAAAACAAATTCATAAAACCAAACTCTACGAAACGCCTTAGCATTTTTCAGCCCATCAAGAAAAAGTTAGGACGTTTACAGGTATGGAACCCGAAAAGAACCAACATCCATCAAGAAGGGAACCACCACCTGCACCTTCAATACCATCTCGAAGGACTACGCGATCTGCAGGCCCAGTGCCACAGAATGAAACAGGCTTGGAGGAAATCCTCGCCCGTAGGAAAGAGGAGAAGAAAGCAGCGAAAGCCAAAGCTAATACAGCAACGGCAGGTGTAGACCTCTCTTCAACATCTTCAGCTTCGACATCTACAGTCATGGAAGAATCCGGCAGTACAACCCTGGCATTATCTGCACAAAGTCCATCGGGCTCGCAGGCCATGGGGCACGGAGATAATCCTGACAATAATGATGAAAGCATGGATGTGTTCTTGGACACGGTGTCAACACCTGCAACAGGTACGGCAACCAGTCCTAAACGAACACCAACAGTATCGACAGCACAAACACCAAAGTTTTCAAAAACAAAGGTGGTGCAAGGACAGAATCTCCATAGACTAGCGATGCAACGAGAATTACGCGACCTCGAGGTAACCAACCTGGAGGGCCAACAGGTCCAACAAGACCAGGAGGTTGAAACCACAGGCGAATTCATGCTAAATGCTAGAGGAGACATGGTTTTTGTCAGTCACGATGCTGACCCCACGATTAAGGAAATCCTGTCGCAATTCAATCAACCTGAGGAAAGACCAACTAGTAGCGCTGCCACGTCATCATTTGAAATCATCACGGATCCTGGAAGCAATCATACAAGCGTAGAGGAAGTCGAGCAAGGATTCGCAACTCCAGAAAGTGAGATGGAAGATGTGACCAATGAATCACCCAACAATGTGGTTGTCAGCAACCTGACAAACCCAGTTGGCAACGGAGACATTCCTCAAGATACGAGTGTACAATCCCAACAGGATGTACAAAGCCAAGGAATGTGCAGAAAAGCTACTGGACAAACAGAACAACAGGTTAATCAGCAAAGCTCAACGGAATTGGATGAGTTGGAGGATTCCAATAGACCAATTGCTATAGCAACAAGTACACCAGAGATTATCCAGCCAGGAAATCTCAGTACGCACTCATCATTTAGGGACAATTTAGCAATAACTCAATCGGACGAGTCAACTGAACAGAGCGAACAAGGTGACTCACCAACAGGATTGCCACGTACTAATAACAGTATAGGGAGTGATCGTGACCAGGTCACTACTCAATTAAATCAACAGTTATCAAATTTAAGCATCAGTGACCACCGTAAGGCTTCACAGTCAAATACAACAGTTTCTCAACAACCAGACATACAACAACTTGTACGAGACAGGTTTCTATCAAGACCATCTCCAGGATTCTCCAATAGAGGAGACGTAGGCTTTCAAAGGACACTCAGCCGGGTGTCTGAGTCTACAGAACAGGAAGGCCCAGTCGAGGATCAGTTACCATCGATCAGAGAAGGGCAAGATAACATCCAAAGAGTGGAAGAAAATTTCGTACAATTAGTGACAGGTACAGGTGTGATAGTACCAGCGGGATCGTTTCAACAATTAGTGACCACCGCAGGCTTCCAACGGAACTCAGTGGAAAATTTTCTGGTAGTTCGAGGATTGGAAGGACAACTGATAGAGGTGTATCACAGGTTAGCTCAAAATCTTTATACAGGTACAGTCCAGTGGACACATTTTTTCCTTAGATTAGCTGAAGTCACCCACAGACGGGACAACAACAGAGATCCGAATAGGGAAGAAAGGGAAGTGTTACGTACACGTGCCTTCGAGTACGGTCGGAACGTCAGGGACAACATTTTCATCCCCACAGACGTCATCCGAAACCTTTTAGAGCACCGGGTATTGTCGTTGAGAAGTCACCAGGCACACCAGGATAGCCAGATTTTCTTCAACGATACACCTAGGTACACAACCGTGATACAATCCGGAAGACTTAGCGAAAATCTAGAATTTGGTCAACCACGACAAGAAAGACGAGTCAGCGACGAGAGTAGGCCAGGTCCAGAACAAGATTCAAATAACAACGGGACCACCCAACAAAGTGTAATCGACTCCAGTGCTGACGACATCATTAGCAGGTACCTTAGGTACGAACAACGAAACCCACCAGTAACACGGAATCCGGTTACGGGTTTATTAGAACCAGCATCTAGATCTACGCTAAGGACCATCTCAGGCGAACCTACAGTACAACCCGTTACGTCACGAAGAATTTCACCCGAAAGCTTAAATACCCGCTCAAGCTCAATCAACAAGGCTATAGCCCAGGCAATAGCCTCAGCGACACTTCAAACAGGTCTAACAACCCCTCGAAATCGGAAGTCGAGTAACTCCGATCGTGACCATCTCAGACCAAGTAACCAGGTGACGGACAGTAACCAGGTAGATTACTCATCACCTAGGTCACAACTTTTCCAGAAATCGGTGAGAAGACATTACAGGGTAAATAGTGCTGAGGAGAACAGCAACTTAAATCCCAGAATCAGTCCACAAGGGATTACGACACGTGAGAGACCAAGCAACAGCCGTTGCGAGACAGCCATACAGAAGGGTAGCCCAAGAGCACCCACTACATCACCCACAGTCCAGACAGGTAATCAGACGCCAACAGGGAGCTCTA
Organism: Allacma fusca; assembly: GCA_947179485.1. Lineage (NCBI taxonomy): Eukaryota > Metazoa > Arthropoda > Collembola > Symphypleona > Sminthuridae > Allacma > Allacma fusca. The sequence goes on along the minus strand of OX359246.1, from coordinate 22,347,638 downwards.
CGGCACAACCGAGAGTGACCCCGAGGTCCAGTAATTCCTGTCGCTCAACACCCGCAACAGGTGACAGAGGACAGTCAAGCCGACACAGCAACTCTCACGAAATAACACAGCAAATCAACCCAGCACACGTCTCACCAACCAGTCAGAATAGACAGGTTTCAACGGAAAATACGCCAAGGAATCGACCAACTCAACCTAACCTACAATTTAGGCCACAACCTACCCAGGACGATTTGGAAACACCGACTGAGGAGGTCGAGACCACCCAAATTGGTAGTACATCGCAGGCTAACGTTAAGAGAGATTTAGCAACAACAAAACTGTACGTCAACACAGATTCCACCCAGGCAACCAACAACGACCAACTGGTACACCGAGTTTACCAGTCTCCGGGAGGTCGAATCTACGTACACCCACCCGTGCACGCGTTGCGAGCACCGCCACTTGACGTTAGTGAAACAGCTTTAAGAACATTGGTGCAAGTAGGGAGACAACTACGGGAACAGAATCCGTCATTGACTATCGCAAATACCATCAGAAATTCTGACACAGGTACTTACTATCAGGCATTTAGACCCCAAGACAGATTTACCATCTATCAATCACCGAGAGGCTCGTTATACAACAGCCTACCGATAGGACGCACAGGTATACACCGCCACAGTTTACGAGGTCGAGACATCCTGCAACGAGCAACCAACAACGACAGGACCATCATAGAAGGTGGGGAGCTTGTAACAGCACCACAACCACCACCTTCGGAACAGACATCCAGAAGCAACGAGTCGTACGTCCAAGGTGACACCTTAAGGTCACGGACAGCAACACCTGCATCTACGACACGTGCAGCAACGACTTTTGCAGTACCAGCTAGACCAACCGGAAGGTTCATAACTAGGTCAGCAAACCGACCAACGACACCGACAGCTCCAGCTGTCCCCGTCAGACCAAATTCAGCAGTAGCGGGACCATCTCGAGTAACAACAACTCCAACCACAAGTCAAGATAAAGTCAGTTGGCTTGACGACTTACAATACGGAGTTAACATTTGGACAGGACCAAGTGGCAGAGTATACACCAGCGAGAACGAAGCAACCGAAGACGAGTTAGTACCAAGCAGAATAACAGTACGTCAGTACTCTAAGATCGCGAGAAAACAAGACAGATTCAGAAACCAGGGGGTAGAAAACGAAGCGACTTGGACAGGTCAAGTGAGACGCCTGATCTATTACAACAGAAGGGACGGTATCATACAACGAAGGTTCAGACCCGCAAGGGATTCAAACTTTGAAGCATTTGCAGCCACAAGAGCTGAACACGAAGAAATTGTTCTGAGTGAACACCCGATATTTACCTTCTGGAATATAATTACCCGAAGATCTTTAGATCCCGGGCAGATCTCCAGCTACATCGCACCTAATTTTAGACTTTACCATCGACACATCAGTTTACCAAACGGCGTTCGCAGACAAAGGGTACCACCAGGCTTCTTGGAAAACATCGAGAACGAACACGACCACCAAGAGGCATTGAATAGATTACTTCACGACCCTAACGTAGAAATCTTGAGTGACACGTCCAGCGAGGAAGAAGAAGAGCAGGTAATACAGAGAGACACTCCGAGACGTGAGAGTGGTCAGCATAGCAGTGCACAGTCTAGCGTAGAGACAGAGCACATCTTTATTGGAGTTGACGAAGAGGACTTCATTATCCCGGAAGTACCAGGTCAATTTACCATAAGAATTTCGATAGACGACGCCTACGACGCAGCGTTCAGGGCAATAGAAAGAGACGAAGAAATACAAGAGGAAGTCCGATTTGTGGATAATACCGGAGAAACCCACTTCTTCCCAAGAATCCGACTTCGAGACCTTAGTCCGGAAACTCAAGTTGTACTCACTCAAGTCAGAAAGAGACGTAAACCCTTACGAGCACGCCGTCAAATTGGAAATAACCGACCCAGACCACCAGGCCCAGGACCAAGTGGGTCCGGGAGAGGAAACCAGCCACGAGGAGCTAATAACAATAACTCCCACAATCAGCGACCATCTCAACAAAGGTCAAATCCAGGTCGAGGAGGCTCAAGAGGAGGTAGACACATTGGAGGCAGACAGAGAGCAAGGAGTGACCCCGGAAGTTCCGGAGGAAGTAGCTCATCATCCAGCTCCAGTAGTAGCAACTCAAGTAACCCTCACGACTTCGAAGCCTTCGACAACTGGAGGAATAGACAGATTGTGAACAGAAATAATTTCTTCAACCAGGTCAACGTTAACATCATCAACCCATACGTACCACTCAATCGCAATCAGGGAATACGTATTGAGGAAGTTGCAGACCAAGAACAAGTACGAATAATTCCAAGGAGACATCTGGACGACGACATGACCGCCCTCATGTTTCCCAAAGTAGAATTCAAACCGGGTGTAGATGACCCAGAGACAGCTTTCGCAACAGCCGAACTCCAAACCAACAGGTTCGGAGGAGATACCATCATAACTAGGATGCAATACGTACAGATCATCTTTGACCCACCCGTCAGGGATTGGATCAGAAATTGGATTGCCGAACGAAGATTACATGAGGAACTACCCTACGACACCATTAACTGGGACGAATTCAGGGAGGAATTTTTAATAAGGTACAGTATCACCGACCAAATGATACGTACACTAATGGAAAAGCGAAAGATGAATACGGATGAAGATCCATGCGCATACATAGATGCGAAATTAGCACTAATCAATAGAGTCGACAGATTTATGCCCGAACTGGAGAAAATCAGACTCTTACGCGCAGGTTTAACATCCGAATACATAGTTTTCTGCCGAGGATGGACAGCAGGGACTGTAGCAGATTTCATAGAGGGAATCAAGCAGTATGATGAAGACCGAAAGACGGACGGCGCGGAATCTATTGAGACAAGATTTGCCAAAGTCCAAGAAATGTTGGAGAAATTAACCTCCGGAATGAAACCCGTTCCAGCGGAAACAACTGTAGTGAAAATAGCTGCAGTGAGAGAACAACAGGACTATCGGAGACCTGAGAATAGACCTAATGACCAACGGGGACGAAGTCCAGGTCAGGGAAACTTCAACAACTCACGGAATTCCAGCCCAGGTTACAGTAACAATAACAACTACCCGGACAGGGGACGTAACAACCAAGGGTATGATGACCGAAGAAATTATGGGAACCGAGGTAGATCTCCAACACCTGAGAGATTCTACAATAATCAAGACAGGAGTAGGCCTCAGTACAGAAATGATGGCAACAGCTCCAACAACCAAGGTTACCCGCAGCGGAACCAAAATTTCGGACCCAGACAAAGTCCGAACCGACAATACTACAACAACAACCCTAACAATCAGGGAAATCGTCAGTGGAATGACCAACAGATGAACCAAGGATACAATCAATCCTACAACGGCTATAACAGCCAAGGATTTAATCAAACTCAAGGCTTTATGCCACCCCAAGGGTTTAATCCGAATCAAGGATACCCACCACAACAAGGTTATGCACCATTTCAAGGTTATGCACCTACCCAAGGGTATGGACCATCTCAAGGATACGTACCTCAACAAGGATACGGTCAAGGGCAAAATGCAGGGTACGCCAACCCTGGCATGCAGCAAATTCAGGCCAACCCACAAGGTTACCAGAACCAGGGTTATCAGCCAAACAATAACCAAGGAGGTCAGCGACCCCAACAGTACAATAACAATAACAACAGGAGTAGAACTAACTCCAGGGACCGAAACAGCCAAAGCAATGACAGAAACAACTCTTGGAGAAATCAACCAGACCGCCAGGAGCAGTCACAACCGATACCGGGACAATTGGCGCTAGAATCCACTCAAACCGACCTAAAGTGTTTCGGATGTGGAGAGATGGGCCACCTGAGGAGAAATTGCCCACACAAAAGACAATCTAGCCCATATCCGTCGGGAAACTCACAGAGGGGGACGCACCCCCAGTAACTGAAGATATCCAAGAAAGAATGAATGCAATTATAGCAACTAGAGTAGAAAGTCAGTCAAAAGACGACGAAGAATTAGAAATTATTGATCTCAACCCATGTCGTTTATCAAACGGCAACAAATCAACTTTACAAGTGCAAATATGCAGTATGATGATACCAGCTTTACTAGATTCAGGAGCAACAAGATCCTGTATCCAAAGAAACTTAGTACCAAGATGTGCGGAAATAAAAGAAGTCCCAAGCGCTCTGCGAGTAGCAGTAGCTAATGCAGAATTGGTAAAACCAATTTGCCTCACCAAATTCACAATGATGATTGAAGGTGAAAAACTTTTATTCAAAGGTCTAGTAATGGAAACACTAGAGCCACGAATGATTATAGGTGAAGATCTTCTATCACGCTACGGAATAACGTTGGATTACAAGAATAATGAAATACGGAGCGACCGATTTCAAACAGTTCCAATGACTAGGGACACGCATCTCTACGTCGGAGAGAAGAAGGCCGACATAGAATTTGTCAGGTCAATATTTTCATTTTATGAAGTCAAAGGACCGAAGAACATGATGTGCAGGACTCAAAAAGCAGTCACAATACCAGCCTATGGACACATGAAAGTGCCCATACAAATTCCAAAACGTATCAAAAAGGATTTTTATTTGCAACCATCAGAAAAGCTTTACACCAGCAAGCGACTTTTAGTAGCCGCAGGTGTAGTACCAAATGAAGAACCTTTCGCATATGTATTCAATCCAGCTCCATGCCCACAAACAATGTATGGACGTACAGCTATAGGTCATGCTGAGGAAAATTTTGATCTCATCAAAATTAAACGCAATCAATTACGTGATGCTCATAAAAGGCTCACACAAGAACAGCTCGATTGTTTCGACGTCAATGAAGAGCTCGATGAAGAAGGAAGAGCTAAGTACCGAGCATTGTTGACAAGATATCCAGAATGTTTCGCATTTAACAAGGGAGATTTGAAAGAACCAGCGTGGATTGATCCCATTCGGATCCATACGGGAAATAATCCACCCGTTCAGGCAAAACCTTTCCCTTGCTCACCTATGGAGCGACAAAAAGTACGTGAGGAAGTACAAAAGATGTTAGACGCGGACATAATAAAGGAAGTAAACGGACCTTACAGCAGTCCACTATTTCTCATCAAAAAGAAAGACGGAACATTTAGATCAGTTGTGGATTATCGAGCGTTAAATAAAACCATCACAGACCAAGTTTACCCTTTAGCAAGAATAGATGACATACTTATGCAATTTGGAAAATCTGCAATGTTCGACACTCTTGACATGGAGTCAGGCTTCTTTCAACTATTAATACACGAGGATGATCAAATTATAACCTCTTTCATCACACAGGATGGATTATATGCATTCAAACGACTACCTATGGGAGTCAAGATTGCACCGTCAGCTTTTCAGCGAGCAGCAGATCAAATGCTGGGCTCACTCAAATTTAGGGGAGCCATGGTATATTTAGATGATGTAATCTCTTATGGAATTCATCTTTTGGACAAATTAGCATCTCTCGAAGAATTGATGCTAAGAGCCAGCAACAAGAACTTTAAGTTCAAGCCAAAGAAATGCAAATTCGGATATTTTGAAGTAATTGTTTTAGGATTCAAAGTATCCAGGGAAGGCACCAGTCCAGATCCTGCAAAGGTGGACGCTATTAGACATGTGCCAATACCAAAATCTGAAACAGAAGCAAGAAGATTCTTCGGAATATGCAGTTTCTATAGAAAATACATCAAGGACTTCGCAAAAATTGCTAGTCCCATCTCACAATCATGGATTGGAAGTAAAGGAAAATCTGAAGGACAAAAACGCATAAGATGCTTCCAATGGAGTGCAGATGCAACAATTGCCTTCAACATTCTCAAAACCAAATTAATGACACAGCCAGTCCTAGCTCATTTCAACCCAGAGTTGGATTGCATACTACATACAGATGCATCAATCTCAGGACTAGGATGCTGTATACTTCAAGATGACGGAGGAGAACATCCAATAGCTTATGCTTCAAGGACACTAATCCAGTCAGAAAAGAATTACTCAGTCACAGAATTAGAACTAGCAGCAGTCGTATATGCAGTTCGCAAATTCAGACAATATCTTTATTTGAGAAAATTTTTAATCAGATCAGATCATTTAGCATTGTGCTACTTAAGATTACAAAAAGATCCAAACCATCGAATAAGTAAGTTTGTAAATAAACTACAGGAATTTGACTTTCAAGTCACATACAAGAAAGGAGCATTACACTTGGATGCAGACTTTCTATCCAGAGCTCCATTACCCTATACAAAGGAAGATTTGGAAGATACAGAGGACCGAGTGATTGAATTTGACCCAGATCCGGTCAAAGAGCACAAAATCGCTTTGGAAGAACAAAAACAAATCCCTCAGGGGAACATAATGATGCCACCACCAGCGTGTGCAGCCAGCCTAACGACCAGGGAAAGCTATAAGGGAAAATATTGGACGGATGACGAAAGTCAATCCTCAGACGAAGAGGAAGCCATAATCCCACAGCGACAAAATCCATGGTCAGGAAGATTGAAAGGTCAACCCAGGCGTAAAGTCAAATCACAAGTGGAAATTTTAGCACCTCAACCGAATTTGGAGGAAACGGATTGGGAAAACCATACAATGAGCGTAAAGAGCCGTGTCAATGAAGTAACACACAGCTACTCAGCGCTCAAAGAATGGAAATTATCCGTTGATGACATCGTTACAATCCACGAATTTCGGGAGGATGATCCACAAGAGGATGAAAATACCTGGAAATATACCAATGAGTATATCTACGAGAAAAATCTCAAACTAATACAGGAAATAGAGCTTCACAATGCTACAATAAATGAACTAGACATGAAGGAATTTTTATCACCAGATAAAGTTCAAAATGAGAATGAAGATTTTGACAGAAATACTATCATTGACATTGGAATGGGGACTGATTGGTCTCCTACCCCAAAGTCAACGGCAGCAACAACGTCACAAAGTCCAGCCAACGGGAAGGTTGACACTAATTCACCAAAATCCCTAGGGCAGATGACACGAAGTACAATGGAATTCACAACAATGGATGGGGCAGGTGAGGCTGAAACTAAAGCTGTACATCTACCACCAGCCATAATTGTAGACTCCGATACGGAAGTCCATGATCAAACATTGAAGAATCAGGAGACAGCGGATCTGGTGAGCCAAGCAGCTGAGACTACACAAAAGAAGTCCTCAACTTTCTCGCCCACCCATCCCGCCAGTCCTACAGAGGCCAAGAAATTGGTACTCACGGATGAAGATAGGAACGTCCAAAAGGAATGCGACCGACCGACACTGAGACAGGAAAAATTCAGTGTGGAAAATCACATTCCATCCGGACACGATCCCACAGATGAGGAGAAATGGTTTGCATTTGAAGAAACTTGGAGGAATCCAACGCCAGCAAAAGGTGACGAATGGAAGCTCAAACAAGAAGTTATTTCGCAATTGAAGACATACACTGCACAATCTGCCAGGAAAACCGATCAAACTCCTGATGCAGAAAGTCCAGGATATGCTAACAATTCGGATCTTGATACCCCACAGCGGATCAAGGCGATGAAAATTTCCAAAGATGTGGATGAATGGATGAAAAATATCCAACGAAGATCTGCAGCATGCGAGTCGGAGGAAAACAAAAACCCTCCGCCGTCGCATACGTACATATCCACAGAGAATCCAGATAATGAGGATAATTACTCTCTACTGGCAACCACAGTAGAAGAGCTGAGGAAAAATATCCGGGAAGGTGAAATTAAATTCACCGATGGAAGATCATGGAAGATTCAACCTCTGAAAGGGCAGGGTGTTGTGACAAGTAAAAAGACGTCACATTCACTATGTCTTTCACAGGATGAAGACCAAAGGAATAAAGACGCTCAGAAAACTGAGGACATGTCATTAAATAGAGCAATAAAATTTGTTCCAGGAGCTCACGCACTACAGGGGTGCGAAGGGAGCAAAGATACTTTTTCCACACACAAGCCTGTGTGTAGGATACTTGAAGATGAAGAGCAAGTTACTATGTTAGAGGAACATAACATGCAGGAGATGCAAAGGGACGATCCAGACTGTTTATTCATCATGGACAAAATAAAGATGCGGCATACGTTAAATTGGAAGGACAAAGAAAAGTATAGCCGATATGAAATTGATGAAGAAGGGATTCTTACTATAGTACATAAAGATGGACGTAAGTTATACGTACCCCGAGTACTTAGAAATTTCCTACTATCAAAAGCTCATGATGGGATCCTATGCGGAGGACATTTAGGATTCCAGAAAACCCTTCATAGACTCAACAAAAATTATTTTTGGAGAAAAATGAACGTCTCAGTGGCAAAATATGTCATGTCATGTGAAAGTTGCCAAGCAGCTAAATCCATGAGAATGAAACCAGCAGGACTACTTCATCCAATCAGGATAGAAAATGTAGGAGATGCATTATGTATTGATCTCATTGGACCCATGCAAATTAGCATAAAAGGGAATAAGTACATTATAATCGCACAGGATTATGTTTCAAAGTTCGTGATCGCGGAAGCAATTCCAGATAAAACTGCTGACAGGATAGCAAAATTTTTGCTTCACAAAGTAGTTTTAAAATACGGACTGTTTAAAAACTTGCTGAGTGACGGAGGATCCGAATTCAGAGCGGAAATCACTCAAGCATTACTTCGCCGATTAGGCATGAACCATTCTACATCTACAGCACTAAGACATAATAGTGTTGGACAAATAGAAAGAATGGTCCAGACTATAAGCACTATGCTGAGTCATTATACTCAAAAAGAGCAAGCACTATGGTGCAGTTGTTTACCGTTTCTAATAAATGCTTACAATTGCAGTCACCATGACGTGACCAAAGAAACTCCTTATTTTATGATGTTTAGGCGACAACCCATATATGATTTTAACTTACAACTGTGTTTAAGCAGCGTCGACACTAATTTTATGAGTGCTGAGGAAGCCACTACTAGAATAGAAAAAGCTATTGCTAAGATAAGGGAACGTCAGGACTACAGTAAGGATTGGTATGATAGGAAAAGAAGGTTCGTTAAATTCAACATCGGAGACACAGTGCGAGTCTTTACACCGACCAGGATAGTTGGAAAGAGCGAACGCTTTCTTCACCCTTACAAAGGACCCTTTGTAGTCATAGAAGTTTTAGCCAAAGACAATTATATCATTCAAGACCTTAGGAATTCTAAAAAGAGACAGAAAGTCCATGTGGAAAGGCTTAAGAAGTGCCTGCAGCGAGAACACATTGAGGACGAGTATAGTTACGATTTAGATTCCGATATAGTGGAATTGGTAACAAAACGAAATTGGAACAAGTGTGGAAAAGTTATAGTGAGTCAGCCACGGTCAATTCTTAAGAGTTCGACCACTTCAGATAACAGTTCAACTACGAGCAAGAAGGTGACTTTTAAAGTTCAACCTGCTCAAACTGAAGAAATAACTAGAGAATTTTCATCCGAAAGTTACTCAGACAGTTCAAGTGACCAAGCTCAGCCAGTACAACAGAGAGGAGAATTTTGTGACAAAAATTACTCACACTCTCAAATCACCCCAAGTGAAGGAGGGAAATCAAACCAGGGACCACATCAACACAAGGATAATATTCAGGGAAGAAAAGGTACTACTAAGCAGTCAAGTACACAAGTAAGAGAATTTTCGTCAGAAAATTATTCAGATAATCGGGAATTTTTAGATAAAAATTACCCATATTTCACTCGCTCGAAAGTAAATGAACACCCTAGAGGAAATCAGGGACGAGATAAGGGGATTGAAACAACAGAGGAATTTAGTCCAAATAAAAATTTGGAAGTACGCAGCTCAGGAAGAGTACATCAAACAGAGAATCGCAGACTTAGAACTGCTAATTCAAGAAACAAAACCTCAAACGTCAAGTTTCTGCCCACAAGTGGAGAAATCACAAGACGAGGTTCAACCAGAGTAACTGATGACACACACAAAGAGAGAATTAATCCTAATCATCCAGGGATTACAAGCCCAATTAATCAAGGCAAAGGAGAACGAAATTCGTCTCAAACAAAGAATTTTACATCAGATTTCGGAACAACAGGAAATACTGAACAAATTGAAACAACTCGAGGGAGATCACAAAGCAACCCTCCAGGAAACTCAGAAAGCCAAAGAAGATATTTCGGATTTAATAAACCAGCTGAAAATAGCTCAGGTGTAATATCCGAAGGTGAGGAAGAAACTCAACCACTTATTGACGAAAGTGACTTTAAAACACTTAAGAAATTAAGTAGTTCAGGGATAAGTCCAACAGAACTTGATGTGGACGACAGCAGTGAGTGTAGAGAGACAAATTCTTACAATTCGGGATCAGAACCGAGAATTAATCAACCGCCTACGACAGAGAGAGGGAGACCTGGAGAAATTGAAACAGGAAATCAAGGACCTTCAGAAGCGACTTCACGAGTTGAGGTGCCTTGGCCCTCAGTAAAGGCGGATATTTCAACACAATTGCTTCACACAGATGAGCAAAAGGCCTTGGAAGAGCCCCCCTTTGTGGAACTCAACACCAAGCCCACCCAGCGAAGCTCAGAGACAAACACTGCAAAGCCTACAAGCGCAAGGCAGTCGGATCAGAGAAGCAATAGCACGAGTGGAAAGGGAGATAGAACAAACCGAGAGAGTCAAGAATACTCTGAAAAATCAAATTCGAGCAGCAAACAGTCTAGCCAACAATTCAAACAACCCTCGGAACGAGAAGTCCTTGTAGAAAATTCTACAGAAGAGGACGAAGAGTTCCAGGAAGTTCCAGTGGAAGAAAACGGACAAGACTCTGTAGATACGCATACAGAAGTCATTAATACACCTGTAGAATTTTCTACAGAAGAGGACAAGTCATTGGATGTCATCACGAAAGACAGTCCCAGAAGGCCTGAGAGAATTAGAACAAATACGTCAGACCACCGAGAGACATTCAGCGATCCTCAGAAACCGACGAATACAGATCCAGCAGGAGCTTCACCAAGTGCAGGCGGAAATCCGGGAGCTGAAGAAGCAGTCAAAACATCTCAAGAAGGAGGCGCTGAAGAAACCGGAGAAAGTAGACGATACCCAACTCGTACCAGACAAAGGACGAGAAGATTTGGATCAGTCTGAAAGCGGATGAGTACCACCAGATACCTAACAACAATACCAAACTGTGTTAGTTTTGGTCAAAGCGAGATTGATCTCAGGATTGGAGACCGTATAAATCTCATTAGTTACCTCATACGACAAGGTCGAAGGAGAATCCGATACGTAGGTACGTACACAATCATTAAATCAGATTACTGCAAAGTATTTTATCTTCAACCAGATGTCAGAGAACAGAGGGTCACGTGCATCCGGGTCTCGAACCAACGAGACTCCACGCCAAGACGCCCTACCCGCCGTCGACAGGGACGACGACGATCGACCACGTTACTGGACCCAATACGTGAGTCAAACTGAAGTGGAAATACCACAAGCAAAAATCTTACCAAACTCAGATACGGGACGACTGGAAGTTGTTCTCCGAGTAGACGGGAAGTTACCCCACAGAATTATCATCCAAGGACGAGATGGACGAGAAATCGTAACCCATTCAGTACTAATCGGAGCTCTCAGGAAACCTAGAGAGTTAACATTAGATTACCGCATATTACGACGAGAACCGCACTTTTGCGGGTCAATAAATTTTCCGGAGCAGCAGGTGGAAGTAGACAAAGGCGAGCGAGCGCCAGATGATCTTGTTTACCTTTTTAAAGGGCAAGAATTTAATCCCACTCCCATACGACGACAGATTCCTATCTGTAGAACACGTAATAGACAGCCAGATGATCCATGGCTAGTCCAAAATTACAGGCAAGAAAAGGATGTGCCCGGACAAAAGAATCCAAGGGGAGATTATGAACATGACCCCTGGGCATTTACTCCAAGCCTTCAGTACGAACGAGGCAAGACAAGTCGAAGCTCATCTCGGAAAGTGATGGGAGCCGACCCTATTTGTGGAGTTACCCGGGTCAACATCCCCGAAATCAGTGAATGGTTACCGCAACATGAAGAACAGGTCGAGGACGTAGCCCATAGAATCAGTAGACGTATTGATGATAACTATGGACCCGATCTGAGACGAGGGAACTTGGAGGACCGACGAAGGGAACCTCCGAGATTCGCAGCCTACTCGGCGCACATGGTACCAGCCGGGAGAGGCCGCGGGCGGGCCATCACTACCGGAGAAAGTTCGAGCAGACACCACAGAAGCTCAAGAGAAAGTTCGAGGGAAAGACACAGCTCTAAGGACAGCAGGACCAGGAAGCGGGAGACAGAGTCGTCATCAGAAAGGAAGAAGCGACGGGAGGACGACAGGTCAAGGAGCCGCTATGACAGTCCAGCGCGGTCAAGGAGCAGGAGAGAGTCAACCCCACCACCTTCACCATTCCTATCACCAGCAGCGAAAGATTATAAGGATCGAATGGAGAGGGAGTCAATACTAACAACACCCATAGCAGCTCCAGCTTTAAGTTACACAGCAGTCACAAAGATGCCACCGCCAACAATACCGGTTAGTACTGAACCACCTAAACCACAGCGTGCAGTTTGCATCGCTCAAAAAGAGAGACCAGTGGAAGTACCTGTAGTGACTCCACCATCAGTGGCTGTGACATTATGGAGCGAGGAAACTGCCACGGACACAGCTACAACAGCGAACAGAGATACCGCCAATGAATCTTCTTCAGACTCAGAAGAGGAAGAGACAGTACCCATCCAAACTTGTAGTAGAAAGGGATGTAAAAGGGTACGACAAGTAATTGCAACCGACAGTGGACCAGTGGTACAACAGGAATGCGAACATCATGCAAAGAAACGTGCCAAGAAGGAGAAGAAGGTCAAGAAAGAGGCTCAGATGACTATCTTAGAGCTATTTGGACAGAACACAGCACCAACCCAACCACCGGCGAAATGGCAGTCGAACATCCTAAAAATCGGAGAAGACTCCAGGAAAGCAGGGAAGCACGAGGAGATGGTAAACCGAATAAAAGATCTCGGGGAAATCATCCGCAACCTTGCTAGACAAAATGTCAACGCAGACAGTGCGAGAAAGCAAAAGGAAGAATTAATGAAAGAATTAGCACGCCACCGCCAGGAATGGATAAAGTGGAGAAATGATAACGACTTTCACTTGGTATGTGCTGAGTCAAAAATAGACCTTCAAACCAGAGAATTACCTCCAGCACATTTTGAACCAACGAACATTCCAACGTCAACAGCTACATCCGGAGAGCTAGAGCGTTTGCTCGCTCAGGAAAAGCGAAATGGTCCAGAAACTGCAAACCCAACAGGAATGGCAACGGAAATGCCACCCTCACCAGCACAAAACGTCGAAGTTGCAACATCCGAGCTATCTATAGCCGAACAACACAACGAACAGAGCAGTAGTTCAGAGGATTTTGAGGTGATCAGATCAAAGAGAAGACCCAAAGAGCGAGAATCATCAATAACTTCAGATACAACGGAAATTGTTAATCACCACCAGCTTTCATTGGCTGATTTTGCCAATTCACCCCAGGACGGAACCGTCATCCTCAGTGACGACGAGGAACCAAGACAGTCAACCTCATCAATTCAAACGCCACCTCACACGCCGGAAATGGGACGTGGAGGAGGAGGAAGACGAGGAGGACCCATACCTTACCTCGGTAACAGTTGGTTATCATTTTTATTAATGTTCGGTTTAATTACATCTGCTGTAGGACAATCAACCTTGAGAAAGGAATTGACGGGACACTACGGACCATATCCAATAACCCGGGCATCACACTACCAGTGGTGGACCCGATTGGAAACCAAGAATCTAACCAGTCCAAGAGGCTTTGACCATGTCAGCCTAGACTTTGAAAACAAGGAAGACTCAGAGGAAATCGGACACTATGACCCTTACGGCCAACGGGATTGCCCACCGGTCGGAAATTCAGCCGTACGGTACCAAGGTTTCGGCTCAGCCACAGCGCACCGACTCTGGCAGAATGGAGTAGTACGAGGAGTAGCAGGAGCCGTAGGCATGTGTACCACGGGAATGGTCATAGTAGGAGTCTATACCAGCTCAATCCTAGAAGCAGTCAGGAGATGGAATAAACCACTCAAAACAGTCAAAATACCACAGGACTGGGTACTCATTGAGTCCCAACTACCAGACCAACGACCCATCTGGATGATAATGCCCGTCAACGCCAGTGAGGAAAAAGAACTAGAAGATTTTCTTAAGAAAGATCTAACAGCAACAGAAATATCTCCGAATTTAATAGCATTACCAGATGATATCCAAAGGAAGGCTCATTACCTCAACGAAACTTCTGTAGCCAAAGTATGGAATCAAGCTTTAGGCAAGGAAGTGGAAGAGGAAGAATCTGAAAACGGGAGAGTGCGACGACATGCTCCTGAACCCACCTCGGAGGAAGAGGAACGAAGACAGAAAATTCGAGACCAACGGAAATTACCGCAAGCTATTTGGTTAATGTCACAAGCAATACGTGACGGTTACCATCTAACGACCAGAACTTTACAGTCAGTCGCAATGGACTTAATAACAAAACCAATCCAGCTACCACTACAAACCAAATACGAAATTTGGAAGGAATATGAAATACAATACGGGAAATTCATTGACAAAGTCATCCAAATTTTGGGACTCAAAACCATACATAAACGCACCAGGCGGAGTATCTTGGCAAAAGACCAGATAAATAACCTACAACGCCAGATGCAAAACAACCCTCACAGTATTACAAAAGGGGAAGACTATGTTCACCCCACCGAGGAAATTGCAATAGGTGAAGTTGTACACTTCGCACTAGCAACGACAATCACAGAAGCAAACTGGACGATAGTTTTGCTCATACCACACGTATACAACGGAGTTGACCATCTCGAAGAAGAAGAACTCAAGGGATGGGAGACAAAGGCACACGCCAACGTCTCACAAACCCACCCACTCTTCCAGCGAACGTCCGAACGAGCAGCCAGAGAACGGCAGAGGCGAGATGCATTCGTAGGACCGACCAACGCATGGTCACCCGTCAGTTATAGCAAACAATTCTTAAAACAACAGCTACAGCTTATGCTGGCACGAATCGAGGAAGAGGAGGCTCACTCATCGTCAGGAAGACCTACAGGGATTATTCAACAGCTTGTACGATTTACCCTCAGAATGGTAATCTATATTGGCACGTCCGTCGGAATGGACTTCGGAGGGAACCAGGATCCAATACGGAAGAGTGACCCCGGAAGAAGCCACCCACGAAGGACAGAGGGAGCAGAAGGACCGGTTTTGGCTTCAGAAGAGGAACCGGCTGTGCCAACGGAACAAGCTATGGAAGCTCAAGAAGAAGGAGCCGGAACATCATTGAACGTAATCAAGGAAGAAGTCTTAGACGACGAAGAAAAGCCACCATTGGAACATCAAGTAGATAGTTCGTCCGACAATGAGACAGACAGTAAGTGGGTGCAGACCAGATGCGAATACTGCCCACTCAAACATGGCCATAAGCCACCCGTACGACCAAAGACCAAGTTAGCAGCACATGAAGCTTGGCAAAGACAAAAGGACATTCCGGTACAATACATCCGAAGGAGTAGACCCGAGTTGGACAGGTTGTATGGAAGAGACAACGCTCCAAACTGTACATTCCAGTATAGAGGACGACGACGAGGTCCAGAGCCAGAAATTGAACGACCCAGGGTTAGAGTATACTCACCCATTAGGACTGTAATATTTAACGATACAAGGGACAGACGAGGATCAAGGTCACCGTCACCCGGACCATCCACGATAACGGGACAACCTATACCACCCATTGAAGACAAAATGAAGTCCAGACGAGCTAGACAACGTCAACGAAAGGTGGAGTTTAAGGAAGAACGCCAGAAAAACCCACCAGCTCCAGCACCGGAAGACCCACTGGCACAACCCGACTCACCTGATGTAAGATTCGTTGATTTAGCTCACGTATCATTTTACATAGGACTCCGTGGATGGATGGTAGCACCAAGTTGGGAAGATGAGGATGCGGAAATGGTCATCTTTACCAACCCAAACAAGACACAGTTATACAGCCAACTGGATCCGGTACGACTTCAAGTGAAAAAGATGGTAGAAAGGGCCAATGACCCATTGGACCACTCACCACCGCCAAGATTCCCGGACCAAGTGATGGAAGATATATCCGGAGACGAACGCCACAGCCAGATAGAAGCGCAGTACTCCAGGAGAACGAACTACTTCAGCAACAACATGGACACCAGGGAAAGATCCACCATGTGTCCTCATTGTTACCAGAAATCTACCATCGACCCAGAGAGATTTCCAACATATAATATCTCACACCGGTCAACCAACAGTCCAGAGCAAAATCTAGTGAGATGGCTCAACAGAATGTACAGGGAGACATTTATTGAGAGACTTGACATCCACCAACAACCCACCCAACCACCTCAACTACGACTCGAGCAGTTACGAAGGGCGCTTAGCACTTTAAGCGAACCTAGAACAGATGCTCACGAATCAAATATAGAATACGCCGAACACCAGGCAGGAATAGACTACAACAATCACGGAGAATTAATCCGGGAAAGAAGGGCATTGCTGTATGATGCAATGGACCATCCCACAGATTATCGCAGACTAGACCCAAGGGAGCGAGACCTGCTCATCCTATACGGGCAAAGTCGAAGAAACGTACCAATGGAAAACACCCGTCTGGAAACGATGGCAGGAGACATGAACATCTCACCAGGGGAAATGATACCGAGACTTTGGACAACACTGTTCAATGGTCAAAGAGGTATTGACAATCACCAAGTACCAACATACCTAACATGTCGGGAACATCAAGGAGTAATGCAAGGGCTCACGGGAACCGAGCTACGCAGATTGATTACTCAGATGTGGTTTGACATAGGAACTCAGCCAACCTGGCGAGAGCAAGAAATATGGATAAATAGTTTCCTACTGAGAGGAGACGCCATCACCGGACGTGGAGAGAAAGCTTTACAGCAACTAGCAAGTATACCTATACACATGCTAAGTTTTCAAGAATTTGCGAGTATGACCGAAAGGCTCATAACTCTTTATCATCAGGACGAGGCAATTCAGGAGTGGCGACAATTTGGAGCGATGAACCAAAGCGGCAGAAGTCAACCCAATCCAATAGACGACATAGAAGAAGAACTAGGACAATGGGAAGACTGGATATTCGCAATGAAACTAGCAGGGGAAGGCCAAAAGCCAACTACCCTATACGCTAGAAAACTAAAAGGAGGAGTAGCCACCCTAAGACAACCCCGGAGAACAGGTTCTTTCAGAGACCTAAACGAACTTGTCACGATACGAATCTGGCAAAGAGAACATTTTCACAGGATTCGGGAGCAAATTAGCAACCGTGGAGACGGACCAAGTTACAAACCATATCATTTATCACCAAGAAATGAAAGACGACCAGGAATAACACCAATATATATGGTACCAAGCGCTATAGATCGATTCCAAACACCCCAATGGCGATCAGTTGTCATTGATGGAAGACCAGATGAACCCGATATAATAAATCTCATACGAACCCTCAGAGGTCGAACAGGAATCGAAATAGTTTTTCGAGACCTTGGACATGATTTTATTCAGGAAGAACTCAGGAGAGACCCAGTGACACAACAAAGATCCAGCTATCTTTCCATAACAAACCCTGTGGAGCACAGAAGGTTAATGGATCAGTTATGGGAAAGATCGGAACGGGCAACATGGGACCCGGAGATTTTATCCGAGAATAGATTCGCAGTCATATCATTCCGAACACTAGCGGAAGGAGAGGAGGAGACAGGCACCCTCAGAGGGCCGTCCGAGGAAGACGATTAGGACGTCACAGAGGATAACAACCTGACCATTCCATCCAGGTCACGGTATAAAGAGAAGGAGAACTAGCGGGGAAAGCAGAAGCCAAATTACCTGATGACGGAAGAAATTCCCGAAGGGAATGTAAAGTGCAGATTATTTCGCAAGAGATGATCTACGATAAAACATTTTTAAGATCTTATGTAGCATCAACCATCGGGATTACGGCGGATGTTACATAATGATCACCATAACAGAATAGTTAGAAATGAAAAACAAATAAAAATAATTACAAAAATAGAAAACAAAACAAAAATAATTACTTACTAACACATTTCATAGAGTTCATAGGATAAAAATACTAACAAAGATTATGTCACCGGAAGTGGGACATACGGATTACAACATCGGAATTAGAAAAAGAATTCTCTTTCGCAATCGGAAGATGAAAACACAAACAATATACAGATATAAATAAGAGACTCTTAAACCAGAGTACTCATTATAATCTCAAACCCCACGGAGAGCTCAAATACTTGAGGCTACTCAAAAATACGGAACCAAAAATAGATACAAAGTTTCCAAGGATGGAATACAAGTGGTATATTCTTTTGAGCCTTGCAATAACTCTAATTGCAATGGACGTTTCCGAAACCAGGCCGATAGCACAACCAAGTCCAGAACCATGGCAAGGACCACTGATGGCAGCCCTAGGAACTCAAGTCGGAAAATGGTTCGCAAATTACATGGTACCAGCCATAACCGTCGGAAGCGGAGCTATCACAGCATCAGTGCTATCACAAAAGGACCCAATAGTACACATACTACACCACAAAGATGACGGGAAACTAGCCGTAGTGCAGTATGACCCGAACGACCCAAACGTAGAAGCCCAGAGAATCATGGAGAGGAACCAACAAATGGCTCTACTACAACCCCAACAACAACTTATACAACCCCAATTCATACAAAATCAACAGCCCACGATGCTGAGGGATAGCAGACCACCATGGATGGAACAATTCAACGAAATAGATTGGAAATCCAATGAGGTTCCAACATCAGACACGGATTACACCGTAGTCATTATTAGTTCATTCGGTTGTATTACCACAGTAGTGATATTTATATTCACAGTAATACTATACCGAATTCGAATGAAGAAAAGAAAAACAGACCAACAAAAACCGAATGAGAGAGAATTAGACAATGTTGCAGACACGCAGGCATTAGTCCAAAATTCTATAGAGCAGCTAGTCGGATGCAGAATTGTGAGGCCCAATACACAACAACAAGCCAGCCGACACACAACCAGAGCAACCGTACAACTATAACACCGACCCAACCGGGAAGGAAACAACGCAAGAAAGAAAATAAAGAAGAAAAATACGCAAAACCATAAAAATTGTATGGAAAAATATTTTCAAAAATATTTATTAATTATAAGATAGTATTAGCAAAATAATAGGATAAGTAGTTATAAGTAGAATAAGGTTAGGAAGAGAAAAGACAGAAAATCAAGTTCATATACAACAAAAAAATATAAAAACGCAATGAAAATAATAAAAGTTCAAATAACGAACGAGCAGTTCAATTTAGTTAAAGAGGCAGATCCCCAATAGGAGTAAAAGAAGAAAAGTCTAAAGATTGTGATTCAAATCAATATATCTTTCGTGTCTCGATGGATTCATTATCCATTTTCTTTCCAATTTCCTTTTCACCTCATTGATTCCAGTGATTAGGTTTTTATTAGACATCAACACTATCAAGTCAGGCTGTGTTTTCAAAACAAACACTGATTTGTTAACGAGACGAAAAATGTTTCAAGATAAGGTTCAGTTCTAACAAAAATTTTAGGCAATATCATAATTCCTTGAGGCTTGTTCACTCAACAGCCAATGAGTGATGATTGTAATGCCTTGTGACTTATTAGGTCATTTAACTCCATATGAGAAGGATAAAATTAAATTTCTAACCTACTCATCGTTTGGGATGAGCGGGATACCAAAATTTCCAGCAAAAATCAGAACCCTGTATAAGCAAGTTCTCTACGATCAGGATCAGTTTACCTTTTAACTTCAGTTCAACAAAATCTATTTACCTAGACGTGCTAATATTTTAGGTACCTAGAAAGACAGACTAAGTAAAACAGAAGTCCGAAGGATAGATTCTTTCAAAAGAATTTCTGTAACACAGGTTCTTTTACTAAATTATTTACTTGCAAAATTGTTTCGCATTTCAAATAAAAGTTGACATGAACGTGCCCCGATCAGAAAGATCCAAATGTCGTTTGAGAGCAAGGACCTTCACCTATTCCAAGGGCCTACATGAATGATCTAGGGACCAGAAGAATAAACAAAAATATACCACGAATAGGTAGGAGGAACTTTAAATAAAAATATAAAAAGTAAGAAAATTACAGTAATGGATATATTTGATTGTTAGTTGTAAACTAGTCCAATGTGAATCGAGAGGTGCAAGAGGCAACGAGAATCACATTGCAAACAGTGTTGACATCTTTTTACAATTTTGAGTTGAAAGTCTAAGACGGAAGCTATCTGTGCGAATACACATCATAGATGACAAAAGGTTTACGGAATCATTAAATTCACTTCGTTTATCCAATAAAAAGGATCAGTTTTAAATCTTAAAAGATCAAATGTCTTATTAGCTTTGATAAATTCCATAGTTTCCCAAGACAAAAATTATATTAAGAAAACACAATTCTGAAAGGAATTTTTTTAAACAGAAAATTTAACTTACGAATTCGACACATTTCATCAAATAGGATTTTTACAGATCAAGGTATATATATATATATTTATGATTATCGCCAAAATACATTCAGATCTCAGTTGAGGAAATAGTTCACGGTACAATATGATTTTATGTCTTATGGAGTAGTAAGAACCACTTACAGAACTTCATGGAGCACGATGTTTTCACATTTGGTGAAATTGCCAACAGTTGTGCATGAGAAGGACATAATTCCTAATTTAGCCACCGAAAAACAACTCAAATACTTCACAGGCGAAAATAAAAAGATTCTTCAAACTTTCTGTAGAGACCTCAGGAGGTTTCAGCGTCGGTTTTTCAAATAATTGTGTTTAAGAGCGACACTACTGCGCTCAAGACCGTCACTTCAAACCGTTGATAGTGATATTGAGCAATCATAGTTTTTGACAAAATTTTCCCCACAACGATTTGTCTGTGACATGTTAAATTGTTTTACAAGGAAACTCACGGGACCTTACAAGCTTAATAATTAAAATACACCTTTAAAAATACATTAGGCCACTACCCTAATAATAGCAGTAACTGACAGTAGTCACAATGTTTCAACAACTAGTATTCAATATCAGAGAAAATTAGAAATCAAATGAGAATAGAAACAAGAGTCAATAGTTTCATATCTACCTTCAAGTAATCTTTGCTGATCTTTCCTCATATGTTTGGAGAGCAGTCAAGACAGTTTTACAAACAAATTCTTTTCAAAACATGTGTACAAAATTTTCAATTCTGCTACGATGTTTCTAATCTTAGATACGATAAATAACAATAGAAATCAAATTAAATAATGATGTAAATAACGATGTATTCCATGTAAATAGTGTATATGCAAATGATGAAAGGATGAAAATGGTTGATTATCAGACGTAAGTATACAAACAGTAACACCATCAAATATTGTACAGCATTACAAAAGTATACACACATATGATGATGAACATGTATGATAAATTGTATAAAATGCCTTAACAACAAATACCCATGAATACCATTACGACCTTGCTACAAAGTCAATATAACGACCAACATATAGCTACAAAGTAAGGTAACATAAAAAACATTAGTATAATTACAAAGTAACATGAACTTGAACTTCGACAGATGACATTGTCGAGGTCGACAATTACCCAGAAGAGGAATGTTACGGATATATTATAAATAGAGTAGAATAAGCATAATCTAAGTCAGCAAATAGTTTAGAAGGTCGTAAGCAGAGGCTACGTGAGACCAAACGCTGACCTAACATAATCATAAGTAAAGGAAAGGAAATGATTCAGATTATTTAATAAACAATAAACTAAGAATAGGATAAGATTAGATTTAGATTAAGATACGTAGATTAAGTACAAGTTCTAATCTCGACTTCAAGCAAGCAACATCAAGAGGAGTCGCACCTAGAGTCCATTCCCTCCGGGATGGATCTCCACAGGTAGCAAGCGGGGCGACATGAAATCGGGAGATTTCATGAGAAGAAGAGATTCAGACTTCAAATTCTATTTGTGTTAAATGTTAATTGTTCAGTGTAAATTGTATCAGTATAGGAACAATAAATCGGCTCAATAAATTATAAAAACGAACTACACACAGAATTCATTAGTTCCATTTATTCATGCGTTTCCAACAACATCGGATTCCAGGAATTCAGGGGATGGAACACCCGAACCTAGGCTACAGTAGTATTACCCACACAACATCAATATCCGGGTAATACCATACATAACAATATTCGAATAATTTCTACAACACAGAAAGGAATTAAACATTCCAATCGGTTCGAGGGAAAAAACTTTTTTACACGAGATTTTCTAATGAACGAATATACATATATCCACTATGGAGATAATATCTTAATCCAGGGAGAGTAAATATAAGTCTCGCTTCTCTTGCCTTACAGTCAAACCCCCCTTTAACAGACTTTCACTGCCTTGTACAAAATTGCCAGTAAAATAAAAATCCTTCAAATAGCAAGCTCTTAGTTGAACCTAAAAATTTGTGGGAAAGTGAGAAACTGTCATTTCGAATGTTACTCTTCTAGTATCTACAACAAGGGTTTACTGTACCCTCATATATTTTTGTATACGCAGTCAGAACCCAGACAGAGGAACGTATACTTCAGAACCCTTCTCACACGAAATACGCTATCATTATGATTTCCATAAGTTTGCATGGAAATTATGCAGATTGCATCACAATTCTGGATTTTAATCCAATCCCATGGATTTAATTCCTCCCAAAACCCAACCGCAACTCACTTCTGAAAGTCCGTCTGATTCGGGACTCAAGTATACGTTAGAGCAATCATTCCTCATGTTTACTTATCATTTCCATTACGTGTAGGTACTCCTCAAACTTCTCCTCTCTCACGCTCTCGCCCATACAGTCTCCTCAATTGCCAGGCGGAGTGAAAAACCTGAAAAAGTGCTAAAACTTCCTCCCTAAAAACCTTGCATAACATTTAGCATCCATTCTCAGTGTGTGTAGCTCCAAATTACAATTGCCCGTTAAAAAGTTTTCGTTACGATTCCCTGACCAACGTATACTATACGCTACTTCGGCATGGTGAGGATATACAGCCCAGAATTTAAATTGCTTGCTCAATTGGAAGGCCCAAAGGGAAAATTAAATTTGCAATTAAAAGCCTTCCTCAAAACCAACTTCTGGTTTGATGAATAAACATTTGCGGAGAATAATCAAATAACTGAATCTGACTTGAAGTCAATTTAGCAGTAAACAGGGCTTTTCGACGAGGCTTAAAAATACAGATTCAAAACTCAAATAGCCCATTGTTAATTATTAGCATTTGTGGTACGCACTGAATCAAATTCCGCTAATTTTTGTAGCTCCAATTATTTGACTTATTTTTGTAGCTTAAATTATTCTCCTGAAATTAGTAGCTCCAATAATAATTATTATTCTTAATTTTGTAGCTCCAATAATAATTCTGTTAATTTTGTAGCTCCAATAATAATTCTGTTAATTTTGTAGCTCCAATAATAATAATTATTTTCTTAATCTTTCCAGCTTCATTGCAAAGCTTCTTTTGGGTATTTATTTTGCTGATTCAAATTTCTCAGAGATGAAGTGACTCATTTAAAGAGCCAGTTCATTTCATGTTCAAAATTAAAACATTTAATTAAATTATATGCAAAATGTTAAGAATCAAAATTGAGCCTCTCCAGTAAATAATGGACTGCTTACGCTTAAAATCACTGAACAGACTTGTCATCAAGCTCCTCTGCAGCTGCTCCCATTGGCTCCTTACCCGCCCCACAAAAGTGCTTATAACTCAAAAATGACCCATTGAGAATTAAAGCCCTATACTAAAAGTGAACACTGCTTCATTTAAAGTCAACCTCATGAAAATAGCAAGGGAAACTAAAGACATTTCCGGACTTCTCTGAAATGTCCCAATGATTCAGAGATTTTATATTCGTTTTTATGGTCAGTCCTGTAAATCCTTAAATTTTCACTCAAGTCTTCTCCCCTTACAATGAGTCCCCGCGTGAGCACCTGGGAAGGAACAAAAAGGAAATGGCCAGGAAATGTTATACTTATTTCGGAGAGCAAAAAGACGCAATAAAAAGTTTAAATTGGCATTTTGCATCCCCACTTTTGCATCTCCCAAGCCAGGGGGAATCCCCATAAAGTTTTAACGGAGAGCCTTATCTTTAATTAAAATTGGGCTCTCACACATCTCCCGCCATAAAATTTCCTAAAAAACTTTATGCATTTCAAGGGCTCTCTTTCTCTCTCTCTCTCTCTCTCTCTCTCTCTCTCTCACTCTCCATCTCTCTCTAACTCTCTTACTCTCTCCGTCCTAAGACAATTCCTAGTAGTAATAGGTTTGAAAAATAAAAATCCTCTACCACATTAATGCCCGTAAAAATAAAGACAAGTTTAATATTTTCCCCATGTATGTAAATATGTCCACGGGAGAATAAATCTGGGGTAATATTTCGCAATAAAAAATTCAGGGCAGATGTGCTCCAGTAATGAATCTAAGGAGCCCTGGAGGTAATACCATACACACACACACACACACATGTACATACATATATAAAGAGAGAGAGAGGAGATAAAATTCTCTAGAAATTGTTTCCAGATGACTTGCTACCTATAGAAAATACATCTATGTATATTCCCTTACATTTATAAGGGAAATGTCCGCAATAGGGAAGAGTACTCTCGGAGACAGTTGGAAGATGGAATGGCCTAATAGAATTTTAAGTTAATGCTCAAAATTACGCTAACTATTACCGGGCGTGCCAGGGAGAGCCGACTCTACACATTGGGCCGAGTGAGGACTGAATAATAAAGGAAATGTAATTACAAGGTAGTAAAGTTAAGGGCATGAGAGAGAGAGAGAGAAAAGGATAGGGAAATTTACAAAGAGAGCTTTCCTCAGAGCTGGGAGCAATATTAAAGAGAAGTGACATCTCAAATTGGACAACTACAGATATTCCTCTACCAGGTGTCTCCTATCATTTCCTCTATTTCCAAATCCTCCAGAAAATTTCCTACAAAAAATTACGTAGACGCACACTCTTCGCAAAAACAATTATTTAAAAATCCTGAGAGTAATAAATACTCCAAAAAATTCAAAATCTCCTTTTTTTTACCCCTAAAACACTAAAATTTGACCTGGGAGCACCAAATTTGCTTTGCGTGCAAAGTAATAAAATTTTGGCGGGAAAATCTTAAGTTTTGAATAAATCCTGGAAATAAAGGGGGCAAAGTTTGTGTGAACCATCCTCAAGTTTTTTCTCTTAAGAGAAGAGTCTAGCGGTGTGATGAGGGAGAGAGAGAGTGAAAGAGAGAGAGAGCGAGAGAGTGAAAGAGAGAAAAGAGTGGGAAGGAAATTACAGGGACTTCTCTCCTCATACAGAGAGAGAGAGAGAGACTCAATTCCTAACAAACTTTGAATAGCTTCATTATTTCACATACAAGGCCCCGTACTTTTATGAAAGGCTAACTTGACAATGTACAAAAGTGAAAGAGCCTTTTTATTTGCAGTTGAGCAGTTGAGGAGGAGAGGGGGTTCATTTTCTCCCAGGGATTTTTACATATGAACCTCCAAAAACCTCCATAGACACTTCCGACACATAAAGTTCTTCAAGAGAGTATGGAATAGGAAATCCCCTAATAGAGTCTTTCCGCATGTGAGCCATTCCAATGGAGAGAGAACATTTTGAGGTAAAACAAAGGCTCAAAAGGAAGAATTATATTAGGGAAAGTAAGTATGTGACTGGGGGAGAGTGGGAGAGAAAGTGTGAGGAGGAAACCTTGAGGTGACAAAGTCAAATAAAAGTTTAAACTTGAGGAAACGCTTAATTAAAACTACTTTTGTCTGAGTCAGAGGGACTACTCTAGACTCTCTGTTCCTCCCTTGGTTATGTTGCTCTCTCTTGCTCAAGAGCTCCCGCATTCACTTCCACAAAAACTATTACACAATCCCAGGACCTCAGGTGAATGCTCAAACTTCTTTGCATATGACCGTGCGTAGGATTGAGGGCGGGGGGGGGGGAATGAGGGGAGGGTGAGGACAGAGAATTGTTGGAATTTCAATTTTAATTAATTACTTCCCTCTATACGGATCTCATCTCCTCATCTCCCAACCCTTTGAAGACAGATTTTTCAATTTCATAGGATCATGCGGATTTTAATGGCTTCTACTATTCCCCACTTTCTAGCAATTCTGAATTCTAATCGATCTTATTTCAAATCAAAAACTTTCCCTCAAATTATCACTCAAGATTTTATTTCAAAGCTTTCAAATCTGGATTTTTTTTAATTGTTTGTTAATTTTTTTTAGAGACAATTCTTTACAATTCACATATTTTGAATATGTATATTTCAGTGGGACGTTTCCAAAGATTTACATTAAAGTGTTACTGCTTTTTTTTTAAATGTCGGCTGTGTCAAAAGGGAAGACATTTTCGTACACTTGGCTTGGCAGGGGTACAGATCCAAGTGTACAAGGCGGGAATTGTAGGAGCGGAAGAAGCAGGAAAGCTGGGAAAAAGAGGTAAGCCTTGAAGATTTGGAAGAAAAGGGATGTAGTAAAGCCATTGGTCCATGTTTGGGGAGCGGATCTGGGAGATTTATCAATAGTGGGTCGAGTGTTGAATAGGTATATTTAAAAGGGTTAAGTCCTTAGTAAGTACGCTTGTGGAGAGAGTCCAGGGTGATAGGAAAGTATTTTACGCTAAGAAGTGGAGCTAAGCACTACTCTTATTGCTTGTGGAGATACAGAAAGAGAGAGAGAGAGAAAAGAGAGAGAGAGAGAGAAAAAAGAGAGAGGGAAGTTACTTGTCAAAACTATTGGAAAGTAAGACTACTACAGCGTCGGGTTGATAAAAGGAGTAGTGAAAAGTTTTCATATATTTTTTACCACACAATCTACACAATTTACAGGGACCTATTACAAGGAGGCTGAATTAGGGAGGGAGGTGAAGAGACCGGCTGAGGCTATGTTTTACGTGAGAGACTGTCTGTAGATACTTCTATGTGTAAAAAAAAAAAGAAGGAACGGTCGTAAATGATTTGGAACAAGTGTGAGGGTGTTTCTTCCTTGTGTCTGGAGTCTCTGGGAAAGAGTGAGTGAGAGAGAGAGTGAGAGAGAGAGAGTGAGAGAGAGCTACTGGAACTTCTCTCTCAAGTAAAGACAGAGGAAAGTGAGCAGGTGTCTCACTTCACACTTGCTCCTTTTGTTTTGCTTCCTCCCCATTTACACATATACATAAATATATCCCTAACTTATATATAAAGTCCGGGGAAAAGTTTTGCTTTTCCGCATTAAGTCTCATGACTTGTCTGAACAAGTCTAGTAGATTACCAAATAAATCGTTCTTTATCTTTACCACCAACTTTTTCTCTCCGTGGGTCCTGCATGGCTTCTTCCCCAAACTTTCCTACAAGACTTGCTCACGTCCTGGACGGTGTATACGTATATAATTATATATATATGGAGAAGATACAGTCCACCTGTCCTTTTAAAGCAACCCTCTAAAATCCTAACTTTAACTGCTAATCAGGATTTTGCACCTGCGTTGGCAATATTTGGAAATAAGAATTTAAGGGGCAAGCTGAGAAATTATGCATATGGAGAATGCTGTTGCATATGAAGGGCCATTGATGACTTGGACTTGGAGAGACCTTGACTTGCAAGAGTCCACTGTAAATCAAATACTTGCGGATTCTATCCTTTTGACAGCTACTATGGGGCAAGTTCCTTTATCTGGTTTTTAAAGGGAGTTAATTGGTGGACTTGTGGGGCTTTTGTATACTTCAAGTGTTCAAAGTGTAATATGTTTAAACACCTGGGATGGGCTTTCTTCAGTTAAATTTTTAAGAATTGCCCAACTTCCCAAGTTCATAAATGACCAGGATGGACATAAAATATGCAGTGGGGAGTTATATAAAAGCTACCTCAAAATTCTGAGGGTTTTCTTCCTTCTTGTGCTTTATGAGGAGGAACTTGAACCACAGTCTGGGCGGAAAAGGATTTGGTGGGAGAGGAATATGGGTACTATCTGTAAAGAGAGGATCCGGGAGTGCGTACAGTTACAGGGTAGAAATAAATTATGAAAAGGGTAGCTATCGTAAGGGAAATACTTCACAATGGAAGCACACTCCTCCACATTTTGAGAAAATGTTTAAATTAAAAATGATATGGGAAAGAATACGCTATTTTAGTCATACTTACTGAAAAACAAAATCCATTTCAGATTCCGTACATTCCTATATAGCAGTGTATTATTGATCGTGCTAACTACCGTACAAAATCACGAGAATTATTAAAAAATCTAAGGTCTCACATAAACAAGCTTTTTACATCACAAATTCAACCTGAAGGATACTGTAATGGTAATTGAAACCTGAGGAAGGGATCCTTCTACAGGAAATTTGAACCTTTGAAAGGCTACCAATACAGTAAACATTCTAAGGTTTATTCGTGCAAAGTTCAGTGATACAGTATCATCATCGACCTTATACATAGCATTCATATGAACTGAAACTTTGTGGTACAGACTGGGATCGAACCCTTGACGTCGCCCCTGGAAGGGACGGGACGCAAGAACTCCTCCACTCAGCCACGCCGTAGCCTACAGTCTTAAGTCCTGTTCAAAGGCCTCTTTATCCCCCACGCTTTTAAAGCATGCAGGCACGATTTTATAAAATAGCACTCTTATACCAGCACCCGTAAAATAATATTAAATTTCCGTCACAATTTAATTTTTCCTCTCAAAAGAGTGCCCTTATAAAATTGAAACTTCGATCCTCCCGATGTTGCGTCTAGTCAGAGATTTTGCTGTACAAATAAAAAAGGAAGATTCGAAAAGAAAAAAACGTAAATTCTCAAAATGTACAACTTTTCTACAGCACATTTTATCCAGTTCCAGTGAAGAAACCCAAGGCTCATGTTACTGCAATAATTCCAACGAGGGCTCAGAATCTCAAGCTTTGCATTCTAAGGTTACTCCTCGCACTGAAGGAGAAGGTGGTATACAGTATCCCATAACGTCGTAATGAGGCAGCTTATTACACACCCAGAGAAAAAAATTGAATCAGCAACTCCAACCTAAGGCCTTACAAATTATGCATGTATAGCCACTCTTTTAGGTGCCAGGAGTCTGAGAGACTCCTTTCTATACGGAAGCTCTCCTGACAGTAGCAGTCAGAGCTTGGAAGTTGAGAAAGGAAATAAAATCTGGGTGAGCATCATAATAAAAAATAAAAAAAAAAGCTACCATAAATTTGTGAAAGATCCAACAAGTGATATCCTCCCCATATCTAGAATCATACATTAATCTGACACTTCACATGTCTAAAGATCTCAAATCTTTTTCCTAGATAACATTTTCCTCTATTAATTTTCCTCACAAAACTCAGAGACACATAAGAACAGTCATTTGTCCGTACATATCCCTATACATATTTTTTCATGTACCAAAACACATGACTGTATGGACATTTCTGTGGATACGTTTATCCCATTTGGGTTTTTCCTCACTCTCGTTTAAAAAATAGATCCCTATCAGGAGAACTTCATGTAATGAATGCTTATTACAAGTCTCTGGTGACAATTTACAAGTCTTGCAATGTAAATCCCTTACAGAGTTCTTTAAAGGCTAGTTATGCTATATATACATGAGCACGTCTCTATAGGTATGTACGTACATGTATTTTTATTAGGCCCATGATTATGTACATATCCCAGGGATTCAATTACA
This sequence comes from Allacma fusca, assembly GCA_947179485.1. Classification (NCBI taxonomy): domain Eukaryota; kingdom Metazoa; phylum Arthropoda; class Collembola; order Symphypleona; family Sminthuridae; genus Allacma; species Allacma fusca. Next base: position 22,317,679 of record OX359246.1, on the reverse strand, counting down.
AGGCTCGGATTCTCTGACGCTCCTGATGGGCGCCGTGGAAATGGAGACTTGTGTCCAAAACTGAGTTACATTTGTAATTACGAGTCTTCTGTCTCTCTCTGATTGTGAGTACATGTCCTCGAACATTGTGTAGAAGATCATGCGAATCCACAGTGAGTTGTTGATTTAAGAGCAGCCCTAAAATTTAGATACAAAATTCTGGAGTCCTGGTCAAAAAGTCCTAGGGAGAAAAATAACATTATCACAAATGCAAGGGAAAAATTTGCCCCTAAAAAAATTTTTGTACAAGATGCATTTGTAAACAGAATGTACTGTACACTGTGAGGATACCATCTTTGAGGAGAAGGTAACCATACGCACGTATCTATGTATAAAATACAAGGGGACGGAGCTCCTTGCAGTTGGGCCCATTGTATCTGTATTGAATGTTTAAAATCCAGTAAATTGTTGAGTAGCAATGTTTTGGAAATGAAACAAAAGTTTTTTAGAGGTAATATCCTTCAACATAAAAAGAGCATGTTATTGCATGGGGAATCTCCTCCCTGCATGCTAATGACAGACTTTTGAGTATTATAACTATATGACATGACACATGCTCAAAATGTGATCACCGTGTTACGCTTAGCCATCCCCAGTCTATGGACTCAAGCCCTGTCGTAATGTTAGGAACAAAAAGATAATTCCCACACGTTGACGTTATCTTTAACCAAACTAGGAAAATGTCTTATTAATATTTATGATCCTTCCTGCGACGACTCCTTGTTTACCGTCCAAACCTCTCGGAGTGTTGGAGGCCTATGTATGTCAATACATTGGGGGTACATATGCCCTGAGGATGAGTATCTCGTAAATAATCAAGCCCTATATGACAAGTCGAGTACACACTGTGTCTCCATATGCTTACAATTATTTCCTCTTTAAATGAAATGATTTTGTAACTACCCCAGTTACGGATATTTCCCTATATGCATAGATCCCTATGTATGTAGTTACATTTGTTCAGGAAGGCTATATATCAGTGAAAAGAGATCTAATCATTCTAGACACTGACATCCAATTGCAGTAGCCCATCTTATTTATTTCCTCAGAGCTACATCTCCCTATTGAGTAGGATAAAGTACCTTGGGCTTAAAAGGGACCCCTTTTTGAGACCACTTTTTTTGTACAGGTCTTTTGGGCCTATTTGATCCAATGAGATTTTTTGACATAAGCTTAAAATTCAGATTAGGATTTTTGGAGATTTGAAGGTCTGGGATAAAGAGGGTCCACTGTTTGATCTCATGGCCCATTGATCGAAATAGGCGCATATCTTGTTTTGGTCAGAGGAGCAGATTTGTACCTGTCATCGTAAATCGGTATCATGCCAGGCCTGGAGGGAGTAGTTGACCATAGAGCAAAAGTATAGAGTGTATGGCTGAGGAGGGAACAATATCGTGTTCAACTGATAGCGCACCGTTGGAATTCTTTTTTTTTTGGTGACAAAATTCGTATTTATGGAAATCTGTCTCAAATTTACACTCACACCCTGGCAGTCCAATTGTTGTTTATGAAGGGACAGGAGCAGTTTCCCACGCTTGGAGTGTCATAAAATCTTGTCTTTTGGGGATATGTTAGGAATTATTCAAAGTATAGGAAGATTATTGGGGAATTAATGGGATGAGGATTGTTGGTATTTTTTCCGATGAGATAATTATGGGAACGATGCAATGCTCAAGTATGGATTGAGTCGCGTCTTTGGGAAATATTTTATTTTGATAATATGTACATAGGTTTTGTGGGTGGGATTGTGTCCGAGTCATAATTTGGACTGGGGAGCATGCAAAAGTATTATTGATGTGCTCATCGTGGTATACGCATCGAGCAATAAATAAGTGATCTAATCGGATGGGATCTGTGCATATGAATTAAATATCTGTGGAAAGTAGGATGAGTGGGACCAGTGGGAGAGAGAGGTTTGATTTATTGAAATTTTTTTGTGAGGAACGAGATAAGGGCAACTGTAAATTTCTTAAGTATGGGATGATACGTACATCGATGCAATAATGTACTTTTGTCATCCGTGCTTTTGTATCCCAAGGGTCGAAGATATAAGGAATGAGAGACTAAATTTTGCGCTTGAAGACTGGACCAGTTTAGAAAAATAAATTCAAAACGTATAGATAAAAGTATTACAGGGGTCGGATTATTTAAAAAAATCTTTGATGAAGATGCAAAATTATAACAGGTGGATTTTCGATGAGAAGGAAATTTTTACCTGGAGATTTATTCACTGGAAATCAAAATCAGCAGGGATTTATTGCTGATTAAAAGTACGACCAAAATTAAAAGTGATGGTTAAATTCCAAGGAAATTGTAGAATAATTTGCAGAGAATTTTTCCCCCGTCTGAAGGTAATTCTGGAATCACCCAATGGCCCGAAATCAAAATCCATGGCACTTTCGGTAGCATTTGGAGCCCAGTGGAGTTTGAAGAGACCGTCGAAGAACTGGACATAATTCTCACTGAGAATCCCATCGCAGAGCAAATATTGATGTCCGTTTAAAAGAGAATTTCGGAGAATGTTTGGTCCCCACCCAGCACGCAAGTTCCATTAGTTCCGTTCCCGAACTTAAGAAAGGTCAACTCACCCTCCCAAAGGTCACCGCAGAGGAGGGAACCGTTCCCTTGAAGCCCATCTCCGAGAGTGTAATTTCTGGGGTTGTCAACTCCTTTGATGTAACCCCTGAACAATGAACTGTCGATGTTGTTTTTACGTAAGCCAATTAAAATCGTTCGGATAGCTTCAGCGACTTGCATCGGTCCGATGCAGTCGAAGAATCTGAGAACTCCTTCCAGTGGAACTTTGACGACAGTTTCAGCAACTTGAGCTACACCTTTTGGACTTGGGTTGCTTGGGAACTGAAATGAAAATTTACAAGACAATATTTTTAAAACTTTATTTTTGATAAACTTTATTGGAATCAAATTATCGAAGAAGATTTAAATTTTAAGTTTCGGAGGCAAGCTTCAAAATTTTAAATTTACCGCGAGGCCAAAAGTAACTACACAGCCAATGACTAGGAAGGTAACGAGGTTAGAAGTAGCCATTTCTGGAAATAAACTTTTGTATCGATGACTTCAAAAATCCTTCTGCAGGAAAGCTAAGGCCAAATATAGCAAAATATCCAATGAAATTTAAATATTACCAAATCGCCCTTTTATACCTCCTGAAATCTACTACGAATTTCAATGGAATAAATAAACTCAGATTATTCCTGTCAGTTGTCGATCTCGGATTTTAATTGTCCCTCTAAAATCGTATTTTTTGTATAGCAACTTATGCAGATAAAATTCCCAACAAGGTCAGACACTCATCAAATTTTGATGAGTTTAAAGTAACGGATCTAATTGGTGTAGGGTCACGTTCACTGTCATTCATCTACATCTTCTAATGTCATATTCCACGTCATACGGATGTATGTATGTTCATGGGGCACAGTGCGTAAGTTCAAGTTCACGGTCTATGTACGTGTGAAAAGGCATTTTTTAATGCGAACCTCCATAATTTACATTAAAACAATAAAAGAAACATTGCTGACAATCCCATTGGAAATTAAATGCCTGTAAATCTAAACTGTAAGTCATATTTTTTAAGAGTTAATAATTCTCCAAAATTAATACATTTACAAATGACTTTTTTGAAAACTAAAAATAGTAACTCATTGTCAGCTTTTATGGGGAATTGATTAATTAATTATTTTTCTAAATTTTGATATTCATCGGAAATTCATTGGAAGAAAAGCAATTTTATTATATCACTCAATTTATCCTTAACGCTCCCGTTATTGTTTCAGTACCGTGGAACAAACCCATGTATTTTTAACGTATGAAACTGCTGAGTGTAAATAAAAAATTATGGAGATACAAATATATTAATTGCAACTATTAATTCATATTTTGGAATGCATCCTTGGGATCAATGCAATTTCAATTTTTATAAAATAAAATCTGGGCTGTTTGTAAGACCATTATTTTAATCTACAAAGATCAGCTGGAAAAAATAAATACTTAGAAGGCGTATTTGCATGCTCTTATATGATTTCGTTGAATTTAAGGTCTCATATTAACGCCGTTATCATTGATGTACTCGTCCTGAATGATGACAAAATTTAAGGTCTCATTACTTCGATCTTATGTTCATATACGCAACCTGGTAAACTGTTCAGTCCGGGATTTTAACCTAGGGTAGGTATCCCAGCGAAGGAATTTTGACCTGCTGAAGGTACCCTTTCTGATAGTTTAGAGGTAATTTGAGTGCAGTCTGAATGTATTTATAAATCATTGACCTTATTTCCCAGAAATTTTGGGGCAGCTTCGCTTTGTTCCAGTCTCGAAGCCTCGCTTCTCACTAGTACTTCATTTCATTGAGCTAGCACGCCTTCCAGAAATCCCTTGAGTTTTAAGAGGTACTTAAACCAGTCAGTCCTAGTCCTAACTGTGTCGTGGGCAGAGATGCGCATCCATAGTTTCGTTACGTTACGTTACACTATTACGATAGGTTTTAAAGTTGTCGTTAATTATCATTACATTACTAAATATCGTATGAAAAATTCAGCGTTACCGCTCCGTTACTACAATACAACGGTAATACTCCAGCGTTAGTTTTCGTTACAATTAAAAAATATAAAATAGCCGTTACTTTCCGTTATCGTTACTATTATTCTCCGCTCGTTATAAACTAAAATGTCAAACAACTAGTGTTGCCAGACGTACCTGGTATGCAGGAAATGTAGCGAAAAGGCAATTTACTGTTTCTGTGTAGTTCTTGATTCACCTGCAATGTGATCCGCTTCCCGACTACCCGGTGTGGTAGTCTCAACATTTGTCCTTTTTTTAAATTCATTTTTCTGCTTTTACTATATAGCAGCAGTATTCTCCATGGTTAGTTCTTATCTACTAACTCTACGTTAGAACCAAAACTTAATTCGTAAGCCGATCACACATCTTTTTTTTTAACAAAAGCGTGTGGATTGAGCAAAATAAAGGGTCAAAAACTTCCTATTGAAATTTACCATGTTTTCAATAACGTACATAATGATGCTCAGGGATCAGGGTGTCCACATCCAACTAAAGTTTTAATATGTATATCACCCGTTTATTTGCATGCACAGTTACTCCAAGCAAAGCCAATAATAGATGTCAATGCGTAATGCAAAAATAAATATGTACATGCATAAGTATATTTATTTGATAGCGTTGCGTTACGTTACAATATCGTTTTCTGATTACACACGCTTAAACGTTATAGTTATTCCGATAAATGTTTAGCACACCCTAGTTCCGTTACCGTTACGTTATTGCCTGCTCCAAATATAGGCCGTTACGTTAAAAAACGGCGTTATTCCGTTATTATTGGGTTAAAAGTAACGTAACGGGCGCATCTCTGGTCGTGGGCATTTCCCAGGTCCAGGTTTACAGGTTAAAAATGTATCGAAGTATCCAGCCCTACAAAAACTTTAACTTTCAAATGCATGACTTGATGTGGGATCAAATAAATTTTTATTTTTCTATTTTTGCAGTATTTTCAATATAGTTCCGAATTTTGACAATTTCTCAAAAAATTTAAGGATTAAAAGAAGAGAAGTTCTGAATCCGGTTCAACAGAAGATCCTCTGCTGGCGTACAAATTGGTTTGTAAATTCTCAGCAGCTCCTGGGACAGCCCCTTGGAACTTCGGGTCTTCAATGGCTTCATCAATAATGCTGGATCTACTTGGTAGCTTTAAAAAAAGACAAAATTTTTAAGGGTTATGAGAAGCTTTTTAATTTTTTTTCAGGGATTTTTAAGAATTTTTGAGTATCACTTTACCCCAATGACCACGGTCGGGAACACCCCTAAGGCACATACTGCAAAGAGGAATATTCCAATGCTCAGCGGAATTTTGAAGAACATTTTATTTAGGGCTGGATTAGCTAATTGATAATTATTACTGCTATAATAGATCCTCTTTAGAGATGAAATTTTTGGCTGTAATAGCGTTTCGAACTTTGACTGTATGATCAGTGACGTGTGAGTCAAATAATATTTTGCTGAAAGAAAAATAAATGGGAAGTATAATATATGTAATCTGGTGTGGAATTTTAATACAATGTAAAAAAATGTTTCTCTGGAAGGTGCTCTTCACACCTTCTGTTTTGATTGTGTGCAAAAATCTGTTCGAGGCTTGCTCTGTTCCGTTAAACGATGTACCTCGGAAATGTGTGAATGCCCAACTGTATGCCTGAATTTGATTTGTAAATTGATTTAATTTTTTTAGGAATTATATACTGAATCTGAATTACATTAACCTTGAACACTCACCTGCGATGACGGATGCAAAAGCTTCGGGGAAGTTCAATATAGGCAGTACTCAAGGTTAGGTTTTTATCAGATTTACATCGAAACTGCTGTAAAATATACTTCGATTCGATTATTTAAATGCTAAATTGAGAAGAGTGGCGAAGTAATTTCTTGTATCAATTTTCAGACGGATATCTGGACAATTCAACAGAACAATCATCTGGCGTTCCCGGAAACGTTGAACCAAATTCGATTCAAGTAAAATTATTGCTAGGATTTTGAAGTATTTTTTTCCTTTAGAGCTCAAAGGTGAGGTCAAGTGCTTATTTAGATAAAGTTCCTTGTTTAGGTAAAGGTCAATAAGTTCTTGTTTTGCTTCAATCCCAGATCAAGTTTGATTTCACATCGGAATCTATTCCAATTCTAAATCAACCCATTTGGACCTCCAGATTAGATCAAGATCGGTATCGCGGACTTGAAATCTTAAGATTAGGATTGACGATCATGTAAGTCCAACGAAATTTAAGGTATTTGTTAACATATTTAATAACAAATCCCAATACAGACCGATTTGGAGCTCCCTATTCGAAGCCAGCTCCGATGCAAGTTAATGTCAACCTCTGGATATATCCCCCAATTATAGCTCCATCATCCAAAGGTATTCCCAAACATACAAATTTATAAATACACTGATAATTAAATTTTGAAGTCATTGACAGAACAAAAAATTCGGACTCAAAATAAGCATCAAGCAATATATAACCCAAGATTTGTTGATATAGATTTCGCCTCCAGACTACCTAGGACCTCACAAGTACGAGTACAATCTTCACCAGCCCTAATGAAAATACTACAAAAGTCATAGGCTCCCAGCTAAATAAGCCCTACATTATGATCACACTTGGAACAAGGCTACTCCAGAAGAGGTCCATAAAGAAGTGGATTCGGTGTCTTATGGACGGGAAATCCAAACCAAGGGAAATTGTTTTGTTGGCATTCCGGTTGATTTGACCTGTGTTCATTCCTGATTGTGAGTACTGACTCCAGTGTGAGAGAATCTTTTGCTATTATTGCTCCAGAACATTATAGAGAGAGAGAGAGAGAGAGAGGGAAATATATCGTGGAGAAGTCTACTGACTCAGCTCGAAGAATATCTCTCTGCGGTTTCCTCGAAAAACTTTTCTCTTCCCATCCCAACCCAGACACACACACACATTGAGAAATAGTACCAAAAAGGAGACTCCTTGTCATTAGGGAATAGCTTTCGTTTCGGTGAATGATTCTCAACAAAAGTCCAGACCGAAGTGTTGGAGATGTGTTCGAAGGGATGGACTCCCACTATGGGAGTTTCTCACCAAAAAAGAAAATGCTCTTTAGCTCCTTGAGTAAACTCATCACACATTTTGGGGTCTGGAGCGTGTGTGTGTGTGTGTTTGAGTCAATAAGTAATATATTTTTTTTTGTATATATCCAAAAACCCTCTCCTTTTTTGTTTGTTTACTTACAGTCATCATCAGAGCTTGAGGAAAGTATAGATTTCTACTTAAACTCATCCTACCCCCATCCGTCTACATATCAACTTGATTATTAACTTTTTTTTTGTCTATAGATTGGATTACATGTGATGATGATTCCGGGTCTGTATTCTCAAAGGGCTCAAATGGACACTTGGGAGATTAATGGCTCTTATTCTTCCTCCGAATATTGCGTCTCTAATATTGGGAGATGGAAATGATGGCTGACCTAGATTCCTGGATTTATGTATCTTCGCCCTAGTCATAGGTTTGGATAAAGTACAGGACAATCTTTTTATAACAGAGGTCCTTTTAATACATCGAACACATTTAACTGTACTACTTTGTTTTGAGTTGTCAAGGGTTAGGATCATCAAGAATAATTCGGAAGGGGCGAAATTCTTCGGATCTTCGTAGGAATCCTGCTACTGGTGTGTTCGAAATCGAAGTCTTTTTTGGGATATTGGGAGTGGACTGTATACATAGTCAAAAGTTAGAGAGTGGTGCGATTCGGAGATCCAAACGTCGGACCGATTACTTTTCAAATTCCCAACCCACCACTCAATTTCTTTCCGCGGATAAAACTAATTATCCGTTCCCTGATCGCTTGAGTTATGAGCCTGCAAATTGGATCTGGACTTTTGTCTGGATAAATATACATAAGTTGTGCTGGGATATATACACAGGTAGCTGTCCAGGATGTATTAATAGGGAGACTTGGCAAGGACAATAGATACAGGGATCCTTATAGAGTGGAATCTCTGCTTTCGGGAGCAGCCCTGACAGGATTTTATTGGAATTTGACTCTTGTTATGGGATCCTTTTGTGGGGGTAAAAATTAAAATTGTGGTCAAATGGGTCCCTGGAATTTATTTTGCGCTGGGAAAGGGACGCTGATTTTTTAAAGGAGGCTTCTTGTAGTGAGGGGGGACTGTATGGAGTCATATAGGGAATTTTGTTGGGAATTTTATAAGAAATTTTATAAGAAATTTGTATGGAAGTTTATATAGAATTTTTGATATAGTAGCAATATAGAGGCAGTTATAGGTGAATCTCTTACAGAAAGATTGTACTCTCAGGGTTATCCCGGCCTAGTGCTATATCTATCTATGTACTATGTACACATGTATAATAATTATATGTATGAGCATACGTGTGAACCTAGTTGGACGGAGAGTGTCAGTAATTTCAAGGAATATTAAAGGCTGGGATGGTTTAGGGGAAATCTATATGATGGGAAATCAGGTGCGATTGGAATTTGGCGGATGGCATTTCCTCCTCAACCTAATGTCCTGGAAAGATTGCCTGGGTGGGCACACATGCTAACGGCTTAGTTCCCTTTATACAGTTCACAATCCCTGTAACGTCCCCCCCAGGACATGAATCTCAAATCTGTCCCTTTTAGAAGTGATTCTCACAATTTTGAACAGTCACAAAAATTGTTACAATTTTGCAAACTTAAATATCTCAATTTGTATAAATACCTTATAAATTGTCAGTTCACTAAAATGAACTAAAAGACACGCTGGATTAATAATGTTAAGTGTGTTACTAATTTAAAGTGTTTTTTCAAGACTTTTATTTGTTTACATTTTTGATTTAATGGATTTGATTAAATTTAGGGAAAAGAATTAATGAGAGGGAATTTTTGGGGCAAGGTGAGAAACGAAGTTAAACTATGTGTCTTTATGGGGCGGAGGGGGGGGGGGGTATGATCCAGAAATAGTGAAAACTATGGAGAGGATCAGAAAGGGAGTAATTACACAGAAAGTATTATTGTTTGGAGGAAGAGTCATTTTGGACAGAGCTGACTGTACTCAGGGAAGACAAGATGAGGTTCGAGGTGACTGGTGACGCTGGGAAATATACATTTAAAGGGAGTGATACCCTGGCCCGGAAATGTCAATTTTGATGCTTATCCTTGTTTCGCTAATGGCAGTCAACTGAAACCAAGATTGTATTTTCCAGATGGTGACATTCCCTTTTTTTTCTATTAAGCTTTATTGATACGCTCAGGCTTTCAGAGCCGTAACCAGAAGCTTAAGGAACCCGCAAGAGAACAAGGGGATATTCTCCTAATGCTAAAATCTATTAAAGGTTAGTCATTATTACTTATGTCCAATTCGTTACACTCAAACACAATCCGTTCAAAGATTTCCGAATCCTATGTAATTATATATACGTATATAACTTCTATAATTAATTTTAATTCACGAAAGTCTTCTCACTTCCGCAGGAACACATTTCTTCCAAAATATCAAGAATTCAATTCTCAAATTCCTCTATCCAGCCCGTATATTTACGACGATCCTAATTTCAAGAAATATTGAAGGAATTTAAAGCTCAAGAAACTGGATCTCAAAAACAATGTCTCAAACAACCTTGAATATACTCAACTCATCGCAAAGTTCAGTTCCTGGAATTTTGAACCTTCGGAAAGGCATCCAAAACCCTATGGTTTTAATTTTGCAGAAGTATATTTATACTCATGTGCTAACGGTAAATCATCGACCTTGTAATTTTGAAGTATTCCTTGACAATCCCTGAGATTAAAGTCTGGATCTCAAATTTTAATAATTATTATTTCCAGTAATTTCTCAACCCTGCCAGAAACGATCCCTCCAAGTTACAAGAGTTTCAAGGAGCTGTCACAATTATTCCACTCAAAGTCAAGCCAAAATCCTTACCATCCAAAATACAACTGCTACATGAGATTTGCTATATCGTATGGAAAAACCATTAAATTTTAAGTAACTGTCAACTGCACCCAGCTCCAATAGAATTCTACAGTTTGAGTATCCAATTCCGATTGTTTCTCCTGCACTTCATTTAAATGTCACTGGGCTTTGGTGTCAATTCAAACATGGGAATTTTACAAGCCTTTCCATATAGTCACTGATTATAAGAACCTATTCCTTAATAGCAATAAAATTGACTTTTACAATCCTCCTGCAGAAAAATAAAAATTAAAGGCTCCACGGAAATGTGCGGAAATGTTTTTGATTGTAAAGATAGACAATTAAGGCTCTGACTGTATACAAGAAATCCTTCTAAACTCATATACCCAATGTATTACAGTAGTAAATGCGGATGAAATTTGTTATCAATTGTCTCTACTCATTAATGGAACAGCTCTTTGTACATATGTACATATTTGTGCTCATAAAAAAATTAGAAATGTTTCTGATTTCCTAAATCCTCAAAACGACTCCTGATAGGGAACTAATAGCAATGGACAAAAGGAACGTTAATTGAAAGCCTCGATGGAATTCCCGGAGGATTTTGACTCCTCTGACACAAAGTGCTCATGAACAAGAAAACTCTGTTAGAAAAAAATCTCTACAGTCCCTGCCCATTGTGTGGGACTTTTATTCCTTCAAAGGAATTTTTTCTAAAGGATTTTTCCGGTCTCAACTTGCCCCAATCCATGATTTTTTTTTGCAAAGGATCCCCATAATAGCGTTAGGGATAATAATCCTGAATTTTATGGCTTAAGAGGTGCTCCCACAGGGAGAGTGGACTGTTTCTTATCCCTGTAAAAACTGACAGCATGAGTTGAAAACAATGAAAAGCATTAGTGGATTCCATTACTTGCCAAAGTACTCATCAACTCAACCCTCTCTCATCCTCAGCCCGTAATTGTTAATGAGGGAGGAAATTCCTCCTTGAAAAATTCATCCGAACCAACATATAATAAAGACATTGCCTACTATAATTATACGTACATAGGCACCTTCAATAATAAATGCTGGAGAAAAAAGGGGTAGAGACAATTTTAAAAATACATTTAATGGATTGATGTATCTCTCTCCGAATGTGAAATCAAGAGGAAGGATTCAATTCCCATCCTCCTTTTCCCTCTCCCTCCCTTCCCTTGAAATGTCAATTGCAGAAAAAGGCTCCCATTTTATTTTTTTTTTCACAGAGAGACAAGCAACAACTTTCCCAAGTGCCAAGTGTTATATGTAGGCCAAGTAAATAAAATGTTTAATCAGCAGAAGCATTTCCCTCTCTTTCTCTTACACTTCTTTCTACAGTCGATGCTGAGTATGAGCAAATGCTCTTAATTGTATTTACACGTTTTTTGTATTCATACAAACAAAAATTTCCCAGGATTTTAATACTAATTTTTTATGGGCTTAAAAAAATATGGGAAATTTTTAAGAATTTGCGTGAGGATTTTAGGGTGGATTTTAGAATGATTGTGGACTGTAACAAAGTCCTTTCTCTTTGTCTTCTCTCCCAACCGCGCTGCCAGACTCTGAAAGCTGTCCGGGTGAAAAATTGTGGAAAATATAATTAAAATCGGAATTTCACTCCCGAGACTTCTCGTGACCTGAATTAAGCACTAAAATCTCTGGAATGAACAATATTGTAGCAATTTCACTTGAAAATATTATCTTAGGACCTTCATGCCCTTGTGTGTATGTACGAGTGCCTGTGCCTGTGTGTTTGTGTGTGTCTGTGTTGGGAGCATTACAATTGCGTGGGGTGTGTATCGACTTGGGAAATTATATGAGAGCCTTCCTTTTTTTCTACAGACATAAACTTTTACTCAACACAACAATCATCGAGCTATAGCATAGAAGTGGATATAAAAGATTAGAAGAAAAATAAACTTTTCCTTTTCATCCTCCCAACGCTGCGACCAACTGGTTTAGAACATGAAAGGCTTCTATACTGTAAGTACACTGCCTAGAAATATACCCCTCCCCTATGGACTGGCTCAAGTGGGAAAAATCGTAAAAGTCTCAGCGTGCCCCAATTTTGTATTTTCCTAAAAAAATTGTCCCTGGCCAAAATATCAATACTTTGGCCCGATAAAAAATATGTCATTTTTTAAAAATTTTGTAATTCTGCACTAATTTTGAATTTTAGAAAAATTTTAAGGGAATTACCTCCAAAATGGTCATTTATTAGAATATACATACATACATTTGTTAGGGGGAGCGGGAGATTTAAGTGTGATCCGTCCAACATTGTAAGAAGACCATTGCATATGTAGACACATATGAGTGCATGTACAAATATACAGCTCTGAGACTCATGTACTTTCCTGAGGTCTCCGAGGGGCAGTAAGTCCTGTAATAACTGCTGATAAATCCGCCGATGTAATCGTAAAGCATGTGGGAACAGATGAGCACTACTTATTTATGTGGCCCAGATGCCGCTCCGTATGTGTATAGCCTCCCAAATGCGTCTCTTATCCGACAAGAGTCTACACCATTTACTTCCCTATACCCCTCAACTTGTGTCACAAAATGTACACAAAGCTCTGTGAGAAAAGTGACTCGATGTGAGCAACTAGTTCGGACCATTTCCCTCAAATTTTTAGGAAACTTCAAGTCTCTGAATTTAATTTAAAAATTTTTATCCTCCCGGATTCCCCCTCCCCCCTCCCCAAAAAAAAAACTTGAGCATTAAAAACATCCAGTGAATATCAATCCCAGGGAATTGGTCCCTTCACTTTTAAAATTTCCCATAAATTTTTGCTCCTCTTGGAAATATTCCCAAGAATTTGAATCCAGTAAACATTTGAGAGGGAAAACATATGTACGTAAACTGTATATAGCGATTTAAAAAAATGGGGAAAACAAGTTTAGGGAATTCAAATTTCCTTCGATCTCCAAAAAACACACCCGAGACGCTAATGCGAATGTTACGGGAGAATTATGGAGAAATTTAGTGTGCCTGTACCGTGTGTTGCTTTTGTACGGGCGCTTGGCTCCGATGCGTCCGATGCGAAACCAGATGATACGAGCGAGGAGGGAGTTTAGCATTGAGTTGGATGGGGATTTGAGGAGATATTTTTGGGACGGAGGAGAAGATGCGTTTTTAGAGATAGTCCTTTCTGGTGAGAGTTCACAGGAGAGATGTAGATTCGGTCCATTATTCCTCCAAGCGGAGTTTTATTAGTTGCGTACCTTTTGACGTGCATTGATTTGTCATGGAAAAGTCATGAGATGATTTGGTATTCTGGGGAGGGGGTTCAGGGAGACGTGCAAGCTTTATCGTTGTTTTCCTCCGACGATGTGTCTCTTGATATATTTCGGGCAAATCATAATTCCCGCCCTCATTCATATCCACAAGGCGGCGAAATTCCGCATTCGAAATCGGAAGCCAGCCATAAGTCAAGTCTAGTTTCAAGTTTATCTTTCCCTTCTGCATAGGCTCTTATGTACGGACGTATGTACATATATGGGGGGGAGGGGTGAATAGGAGCATATCCCTAAGCCCTTGCTTGTTTGCCATGTAAATCATGAGGAGGATTTATTCTCGGAGTTAAAGTTATACCCGTAAACTCCCTTTATAACGGTGGGTCTCGGATCCGGGAAAAGGGCCTGCAAACAAATGCTTTTTGAGGTTACAAATTTTTTAAAGATATGTTCCTCAAACGGGAACCATTTGGATGAATACAGGACACTGTTACTATAAGGGTAGGGAATTTGCAAGAGGTTTAGCACAATATTAAAGGGACGAAAAAATTTGTGGTTGTAATTTAATGCAAGGGTTTCTGGGAACAGGAGTAGGTTGAGGGTATTTTTAAGCGGGGTATTTTGAGATGTGTAAATTTGGTGTGTGTTTATTGGGGGAGGGGTTATGGTGCTGTTATAAAGAGAGTGGACTGTGGTTGTGGGCATTTTACATGCAAAATAGTGCAACCACGTTTGTCCAAGTCGATGAGCGGAGCTGTCATAATAATATTCGGGGATTCTTCCACTCCATCCCTGGACTATATGCTACACACGCTTTTGCATATATTGGGGAAGACATTGGTGGGGAGATATGTAAATAACAGGGGAGATTTATCAGATGAGGAACAAATGGCAGCGAGAGGGAAATGTATGGATGGGACGAGACTTGGTTAATTTTGGCTCCCGGCCCGATTTGTCACTTCAACCCTTCCTTCCCATTCCTTATGATTTCCCCGTTTCCCCGACATTTTCAAATCTACCATTTCAGCTCGGAGTAGCAAATTTTTCCAGAAATTATTACTTTTTTTATGAAACTCCCAGGCTCTCGGTTTTAATCAAACTGGGGTTTCATTTTTAGTACAAATTTGTATTAATTTGTCTTTTTAATATTGTCTTCCAAAAATAATAAAGTTTGGGCTTCTACAACCTTTTTATGGGGGTCGTCATGAGTAAAATTTACATTGTGGGAAATAAGGGCGACATTTACCTTGGCGCAAATAGGGGCAAAATTTACCTTGGCGCAAATAGGGGCAAAATTAACCTTGGCGCAAATAGGGGCAAAATTTACCTTGGCGCAAATAGGGGCAAAATTTACCTTGGCGCAAATAGGGGCAAAATTTACCTGGGCGCAAATAGGGGCAAAATTTACAAAGGCGCAAATAGTAGCAAAATCTGCATTGGCGTAAATAGGGGCAAAATTTGTATTTAGTGCAAATAGGGGCAAAATTTACATTAGTGTAAATATGAATACATCCAAAATTGTACGGCAAATAAGATTAAAATTAACATTGACGTAAATAGAAAAACCTTGTAGGAAAAATTTTGCAAGAAAATATCCTGACCAGAGTGTCTGTTATAAAAAAAATAAGCCTAAAATATTCTTTCTACCAAGACGTGTGCTTACCCCCAATAACCTTTCAAATGTTTAAAATTGGTATGCCACCCAAGAAAAAATGAACCTGGAAAATTCCGAAGAAAATTTCCCCAGAAAATCCTAATCTTGTAGGAACAAAAATTTAGGGCAGTCCGACAAGGACTAATTGCTCCAGCCCTCCTTTAGAATCCTTGGTGGGTTTGCCAGAATAGAGAGAGAGAGAGAGAGAGAGAGAGAGAACGAGTACGAGACGTTTTCCTAATTGGAAAAATAAATGGCTGATTTTCTTGGTAAGAACGTGCAGTGCATACTGGAGCCAGGAGAAATGAGTAGGAAAAATTACTCCTGTAGCCAAGTCTCCCCACTTGTGGGAAAATAATATTTCCAGAGCGTCATGCAAAAAAAAAAATATAAATCCATGTTGCAATTTCCCCCCTTGATAACTTGTTTCATTGCTGTAAATCAAAACTATTCTCACTTTACAGTATGACAAGGTCTGTATATGAGCACATCACTCCAACAAATAGCTGTGACTCATTCCTTCCCATCCTGTTGTTTTTTCTTTGAGGAGGGTCATAAAACTGAATATTCCACTCATTTTTTATGCAAAGTACTACAATTTGCCCAATTGCTACTTTTATTTTCAAATGTGTACACATTTACATCCCGCCACACAAAGAGTCACGACACATTGCACAAAAAGTCCACTCTCACTATAAGGGACCCCCTTGTAGAAATTCTCATCATAAAAATTCCCCCTTAACCACAACGTTATAATTCCTGCCCTTATCACAGGAGCCAATAATGCATATAAAGTGAACCCTAGAATACAAATAGGATGAGAGTGTCATTCATCATGGGACATGTCATAATTCTCCCTTTACAAAAGGCTTGGATTCAATGAGCAAGCTCTATTCCCAGCTGTCAATCAAATCCTTACGTTTGAAAAACGTAAGAAGTACAAAAGAAAAAGGTCTGAAAAGTACCTGAAATTTGAGCATTGATGTATGAACCGGAAATTAATCCCTCGAATTTTTTAAGTTTTTTTTTCTGTGTGTCATCTGTAAAGATTTACATGCCCAGAATCAAAGACAAGTTTTTATCAATTATCTCCGGTCACATCTAATGAGATCATTTGGGCTGAGCCGAGATGAATTTCTTGGAAACTGGCTCATCATCCCAACCATATCCTCTTCCAATGGATTTTTTTTTTCATTTCAGGTATATCTACATACATAAAAAATTCCCTCCTTAAATTTTATTCAACAAAGTTCAAGGAATGAATGAATATCCCCAGTGTAATTTTATTCTTGGACATGATACACTTTTACAAGCCTTCAAATTCCCAGTGAGATGATGGAAGATCCAAATTTTTACCATTAGAGTAATAATTGGCTTTACGGAGAAATAGAATAAATTTAAGAGCACTATACAGTCTGCGGTATTTAAAAGGAACCTCCTTCCTTGTCCTGGGCTTGAAAGAGAAAGCCCAGAATTTAAAAGCCGCTTAGGAGGAAAATATCTCGCCTCACACATAGGTACACAATA
Organism: Allacma fusca; assembly: GCA_947179485.1. Classification (NCBI taxonomy): domain Eukaryota; kingdom Metazoa; phylum Arthropoda; class Collembola; order Symphypleona; family Sminthuridae; genus Allacma; species Allacma fusca. Next base: position 22,300,730 of record OX359246.1, on the reverse strand, counting down.
ATGGAATAACAATTTTAAAGTAAAGGGACCGCTTGTAGCAAGAGATTTGTGTAGATTTACCACAAAGTAATTTTTTTCCCTTTTATAATATATAGTGAGCATGAGTCAAATTCTTTTAGAGGGCTGTGAAATAGAGGGAGCCCACTGTATTAAAAACGTCGATAGTTTAAGACACACAAGAGGACGGAGAAAAAATGAGTGGGCTGTTGTGGTACAAAAGCTCTTGAAAGGGTAATTTTCCGAACTGATCAACTGTGCTTCCTAAATTTACAAGTCTTTGTCATCATGCATCATTCATGCAGATCCAATGTGTCCAATGGGTATGTTATCCAATGGGAAGCTTCTGAGAAGGGACTAATGAGTAGTGGATGGGAAGAATTTGAAATCGCTCTTATTGTCAGACTTGAAATTACGGGGGGGGTTGAGGAAGCTTCTTAAATTTCCCATGCAAATTATCATTATGGCTCTGCTATTATTTCTACAGAGTTTTTTTTTTTTAAAAAAAGCTTCTATTTATTTCTCCTGGAAGAAATTTCTCTACGAAAAATCTTACTCGCGAGATTTAGCCAGAGGTATAAAAATCCTATGAAAATATCTCTGGACAGTCAAAGCTTAGTTTTGGGACCTTGTACTAAATTATTGTCACAATTGCAAAATTTTTAACCTTTTTCCTAATTATTTATTTCTCCAAATATTTTTAGAATTTGAATTACAAATACATTTTTAAACAAGGAATTTTTTCTGGTGGGAAATAATTTAATAAAATATCATGAGTTGCAAAATTCTTTAGTTGGAATCCAACGCTAGTATAGGAATGTATATGGTGACTCATGGGTAATGTAACCACTGAGTTACCAAATACAGGAAGGAATTGTGTGAGATGTGTCAAAGCTATACTGTGAGACTACTGTATTATCATGGGGAAAAAATTGGGAATTGAATATTCTGCTTTTGTAAAAAAGATTTTAAGGGGATATAGCATTGGGGCCGAGAGGGCAAGTCACTTTCCCAGAGGACTGGGTCGGGAGTAATCTTAAAGAGGAAGATGCATAATAGGGGCGGGCTGGAGTTACAGCGTGACATTTCCGGTCTTTGAGCAAGACAAACTGTGAGACCTTTGGGAGGATTCAGAGCTCATTATCAACTGTTTGTGTCTGAGCATTATTGCCTTTAATGTGACTCCTCAAATATGTGAGGAGTTGAGACGGTTGGGTCCGTTACGGCTTCCTCTCCTTCTCTCGTATCATTAATGTTAAAAATACATCCGAGCCACCTGAATGAGCATCCTTCACTCATTCATAGGGACTTTGAAAAAAGATTTTTTTTTTAAGTAACGTCCTTTCGGATGACTTACGACGTGTTATGGAATGTCTGTCATCAGGGATGAGGTTCATCCTGGAAGTACTAAATGCTCTTGCGAACACTTGCATTGTCACCTTTGACATTCTCAAATGACTTCCTGATACTCTCCACGGGATACATGTACATGACTTCCTATATAGATAATTAAATATTTTTGTATTGGAATACAGTTACGCAGGGAGATGTCACTACGCGCTTTTTAAATACACAGCGTATGTACACTGCATAAAGGACCCTTGAGTCTGCAGGCCTTCCGGACGGGCTCTCGTAGCGGAGCGGAGGAAACGCCGCGCGTTCTTGGCTGAGTCAAGGGTTCGATTCCCGGCTGGCGGACGCAGACGAGGATATTTTTAAAGCTAGGAATTACACAGGTCGATGATTTAAAATAAACACTGATTATACTGTGTTACCATATTTGGATTTTTAGTACTGGTTGCCTTCCTCAGGTCAAAATATCCTCCCAAGGAATGCCTTCTAAAGGTTGCAAGTTCCAGTACTGAACTTCTGTATATGAGTTTGTGATGTGTAAAAGTAGTATAATATAAAATGAGACCTTGTGTAACTCATTTCGTTGAGGTTACGTTGATTACCCTCAAACCTTCAAATGCAACGAGAGTTGAAAGACGGAGGTAGTTTCACAATTTTTAACAAATTTAAGGGAATCATTTTATAATAGTCTTGAGTTTGAGGACTTGGATAAATTTATATTGTTAATCACGTAAGCCAAAGATATGGAGTTTATAATGATAATTTTTATTTCGACTTCAGCTTGTGGGGTTATAAGAGATTATGTTTCCTTTAGGGCCAGTGTCATAATTGTATGATAAAAATAAACAAGTTTTTCCCTAGAAAAATTCCTTTCGTAATTTGTTCTTCAAATCTCGTGCCAGTACTAATTTCAGAGAGTCATATCACTTGGCGAACATATGCTGTTTGTATTACTAATGGACACAAATCTAGTGCTATAAATGTACTAGTACAAATTACAGCCAGCCCTCAAAAGCCTCCTAGCTCTCCACACACGACCTGAAGAATTTTGGAAATTAGTCCAAAGCCCAGCATAAAAGTGTTTGTGTATAATTTAGTGCTAGTATAGATATACATGCTCCTGGCAATGCTCTACATCTCTGAGCTTACATTTTCCCCTGAATGCGTGTCCCTGATAGGAGTTTACAAAAACGGAGCACACACACACACTAAATTTTCTGTGGGGTGTAAAAAGCTCCGTGTCATTCCTTGGGAAAACAAGCGTAAGTGGATTTAGTAAGAGTTGGGGACGGATGCCTTTGAAGATGTTTTTGATGAGACCGCTCCCGCATTGTTGGACAGGAGTCTCCGCTGGAAATTCAGCATCCATGCGTGGGCCCCAGCTTTAAAACTATAAAGGAGGGAAAAAGTCTTTTCCAAATGTGACATTCATTTTTGGAGTCATTTGACTATCCCTCCGATTACAATGGGGAAGTTTCCATCCCGATGGATTTTTGTACAGCACCTGTGGTGCTCTAGGACTATTATTATTATTATTATTCCTCAAACCAAGTCAAACAATCATTTTTAAGGGATTACTTTTTTATACCTATATTTACCCTTCCAGTCAAATTCTATAGGAAAACAGACACTCACGCAATGCTCCCAGTCAAAAGTTACTTGTTGACAAATTATACAGTCCTTGTGTGTGAGAATCTGATCTTTGGAATAGTTTCCCATGAAATGTCCTTTTTTTTATCTCTTACTCCCATAGCCAGTCCACAAAGCCCTGTAAGTTTCACAGCATCCCACAAATCTACAAATTTTAACGAAATTCTTACAAATGGTACAAAATTTAACACATGGAGAATTGACAGGCCCGAATTAGCATTATCATAAATGTCATCAGAAGAAAAATGTTTTTTTCCCGTTTAACCACACAGAGATGACACAGTGCTATTTTAAAGGACAACTCCAGTGCAACATTTGCCGGCAGACGTGGACAGTATGGACAAATTGAGGGATAGCGGAAGAGTTGGGAAAAGAGCCACTAAAACCAAGATGCAAAAGTGGTTTACTTTAAGGGGACATTTGTCACTCGTCGATAGCACAGCTGGAGCATTTGCAAATGTGGGACAAAATGCTTGGGTAAACTTTTCTTCAAAACTGGAGTCTTCTCCATGCTTTCGGAACATATGGAGATTTGCAAGGACTCTTCCAGCAACTCACTTAAAGCCTGGTTACTTTTTAGCCCCTATTACAGAGCTTTTTCCTTGAGTTACTTATGGGCTCTCCACATGTATGTACATATGTATGGAAACTATAGGGCCTATACAGTGTACTCTCCCTGTTATTTACCCCTTGGAATTTTACTGACTTTTTAGGGAGAAAGTAAACAAGTTTTGCTTGCATTTATCATAATGGTAATTTCCTCTGCGCTTAGTACAGTGTTAATTTACCATGCGCTAAGCACAATGTTAATTTCTCATGCGTTTGCCACAATGCTAATTTTTCTGCGTTTGCCACAATGCTAATTTTTCTGCGTTTGCCACAATGCTAATTTTTCTGCGTTTGCCACAATGCTAATTTCTCTGCGTTTGCCACAATGCTAATTTTTCTGCGTTTGCCACAATGCTAATTTTTCTGCGTTTGCCACAATGCTAATTTCTCTGCGTTTGCCACAATGCTAATTTTTCTGCGTTTGCCACAATGCTAATTTTTCTGCGTTTGCCACAATGCTAATTTCTCTGCGTTTGCCACAATGCTAATTTTTCTGCGTTTGCCACAATGCTAATTGCCCCTGCATTTGCCACAATGCTAATTGCTCCTGCATTCCCCACAATGCTAATTTCCCTCTGTTTACCACAAAAAAATTAATTCCCCTCCTGTGCCCTCCGTCCAATGCTAATTATTTCCCTCCTTATAAGCACATGTGTGAGTGTAAGATTGAAATCTCCCTCCTTATATAGGGATGCTCCTACAAAAAGTGTGAACTGTACAGGTTGTAGCTATAGGCAAAACATTTGTTAAATCCACAGATATGTACATATGTACAGCTCAATGTATAAGACCCTCCCAGCCAGAAGATACTACACACAGACACAGACGAAAACCCAAAGGTAAAAAGTTATAAATGGAGGGAAGGAGCAAAAGTTTCCCAATGACAGAATTTATCGACGTTTGAACATTTTAAGCTGTCAGTCCATGACAGGAGGATCCGAGGCAGTCAAACGAGCTTTTAACCATCAGCTCAACATGGTGAATCATCCTTTTTGTGGTCCATATCAGCACGTCTCTCGCTCTAAAAGCCATTCGCAAATTCTTTGCACCCTTCAGCTCTCCACGTACAGGCGATGCTGTTTATAACAGAAATTCCCCTTCCTCCCCCCCAAAAAAAATAAAAAACCTCAGATATTGAGTCATTCAAAGAATTTCCCTTATTTGGAAAAAACCTCATTTCAATTGGGATTATAGCCAAATATATTCAGTATAAATACAGACCTTTTCCTGCTACAAGAAAATCTCTTACAATAAAAATGCCTTCAGAAGGAATTCCTTTGAACCTTCCTTCAATGATATATTCCGGGAACAAATTTTCATAAAATAATAAAATGACTCTGATTCCTATCAATAAATGTTAGACTTATGACCCTTGAGTAAGTTTTTACGAGCGATTATATAACACCTTCAGAGCAATAAATACTTTTGAGTCATAAATATCAAGTAGTAATCAATCCCTGAGATTATATTCTTCTGTACTCGTAGTCTCATAATAATAATAATAACATTGCACTTGAACTTAATCCCACACCTTTGAAACTATCAGGATGCATTTTAAGATCATTTGAATAATTATTACAGACATATGGTTTTAAAACGCATGGTCTAAAAACAAGGGGAAAAAATCTGAGCAATTGGGGAAAAAAATGTAATTTATGAAGAATCTAAGTTTCTAGGAAAAATTCATTGGATTGCTGTAGGTAAGAATAAGTGCCTTGTGCTGTGTAGAGGACGTTATATAGGAAACTATAGGCAAGTGACAAGTCGACTGAGGAAGATCTTGTATGGAGATGGTGAGGGAAAAAGAGGGGAAAAAATCATACGCTCCTTTGACTCTAACCGACCTAATGCAAGATGAATGTTGGAGATAATCGACTGGGCAAACAACTGCCAACAGGAATTAGGTGAGTAATTAATTCCCGTCAGATTTGCGCAAATCTCAGGTGAAGCAACGGTTATCTTCCGTAATTCCCCAACGTATAACCTATAGCAAGTGTTCAAACGGGAGGGGGGAGGAAAACCACTCCAAATGGAATAAATCCGCTCAACGCACTTGCAGAATCTCAATGAGTAACTTTTGAATGTAGAAATCCTCTTGTGTGTACAATCGCAAATAAAGAATAACAAGGTACAATGACAATATATTTATTCAAGTGTTTGCAAAAAAAAAAAAATCAGGATGAATCCCAAACACACACGAAGACTGCAGTCTCCTGCAGAAATGAATCAGAAAATTAATGACCGATGGAATTTATAACGTGATAACGTGTTTTGAAGCTACTTCGTGTCTGAGATAACAAAATGTATGGATATGCATATCTATGGGGGATGGGAGTTTGTGTGTAAGGAGTAGATATGTATATGTATGTACGGGGAGTAATTATATGGAGAGAGGGGTATAGGGTTAGTATGGAGGAAATGTCACTTCCTCAAATAATTTATGCCCGCCTTTGACACTGGAAAATTAATGTCACTCTAGTAGTAGAAGGTAGCCTGTGTGTGTTACAGCTGTAATACAAGACCTTGTTATTCATGCACTTAGCAGAGAGAGAGAGAGAGAGAGAGCAGGGCCGGAGTTGAGAGTGTTCATATATGAAGTGTATGTATGGGGAGGGAGACAAGTTCTGTGAGGATGTGTCGGTTAGTTAAAAAGTAAACAGAACTCAAGTTGACCACAACGACCGCCCGAGCAGATAGAACCGGAGTGAATAATCTGACTCATTTGTGCACATTGTAGCTCCCTAATGGAAATTCCCTGAGCTTCTAAGTGACTCTTATGAGTGGAGCACCCATAACTTGACCATGCTGTGACATTTGAGAAGACCCGAATCACATATGGGCACGTCATGCTCTGCCCGCCCACACTATATAAATTTAGTGGGACTGTGGATAGGGACCTTTAGTGACAGTTAATATGCATGTGCTTCAGCATGGGGAGAGTATGCGTGCTGTCGACACTCTGTGCAATGACTGGTTGGACGGGGCAAAATTGTTGTGCAAAACTAGACTGGGAGACTGTGGACCAGGTTTTATGTGATGCTAAAATGTGTCATAATTAGGGGATCGTTTTTAGATTCACTTCTTTAATTGACCTACAAAATGGTGCGAAAATGTTGCCAATATGTTTCCAATGTATTGGCAAAATATTACCACGGAGTTATCCAAGTTAACACAAAGTTACCAAAACATTAGCACAAAGTTACCAAAACATTAGCACAAAGTTACCAAAACATTAGCACAAAGTTACCAAAACATTAGCACAAAGTTACCAAAACATTAGCACAAAGTTACCAAAACATTAGCACAAAGTTACCAAAACATTAGCACAAAGTTACCAAAACATTAGCACAAAGTTACCAAAACATTAGCACAAAGTTACCAAAACATTAGCACAAAGTTACCAAAACATTAGCACAAAGTTACCAAAATGTTACCACGGAGTTACCGAAATGTCACCACGGAGTTACCAATTCTACCATGGGGTTATCAGAATTTTACCCAAATGTTACCAAAATTGTACCAGAATATTACCGAAATTTTACCAGAATAGTACTGAAATTTTATCAGAATAATACCAGAAAATTACCCAAATGTTACCGAAGTTTTACCAGAATAGTACTGACATTTTATCAGAATGTTACCAGAATATTACCCAAATTTTACCAAAATATTACAGAAGGTTACCAAATGTTACCAAAACATTACAGAAGGTTACCAAATGTTACCAAAATATTACAGAAGGTTACCAAATGTTACCAACATATTACAGAAGGTTACCAAATGTTACCAACATATTACAGAAGGTTACCAAATGTTACCAAAATATTACAGAAGGTTACCAAATGATTCAGAAGGCCACCAAAATGTTAGAAGGTTACCCAAATATTACAGAAAGTTACACAAAAGTTTACGAAAATATTACAGAAAGTTACCCAAAATTTCACCAAAATATTACAGAAAGTTACCCAAAATTTCACCAAAATATTACAGAAAGTTACTCAAAATTTCACCAAAATATTACAAAAAGTTACCCAAAATTTCACCAAAATATTACAGAAAATTACTAAAAATTTCCCCAAAACATTACAGAAAGTTACCCAAATTTTACAAGAATTTCAACAAATGTTACCAAAGTATTACCCAAATACTACCCAGATATTGCCCAAATGTTACCAAGCTATTACCAAAATAATCAAATTTGTATGCTTCTAAGAATGCTTTTCTAAAGAGTGCCTACCGTACCTGGAGATACTGCACAACAAAATGCACTGTACATATGCAAATAAAATACTTTTTTACATTGCCCAAAAAAATTACATCCAATATTCTCCCCGTATTTTATGTCTCCCAAGAAACAAGGACCATACCTCCAAATACAATAAGCTGGATCAAAATGGGAATCCAAGGGCTGGGCACCTTGTTTTTGATATCCGTAATAAATTGAATTAATGAAACAAGCCCCTAAATACTCCTAAAAAAAGTCCATCTCCCCCAATTAAATCCCAAACCTACATATGCACAATTTCATACAATCATATCTTTTCGAAAAAGAAGACATTTCACATTATTCAGAAAAATTGAGCTTGAGAGCCATATGTCCGTATGTTTTGTACACTGTAAATTATTTCAATGTCTCAAATAGTGTCTCTCCCCCGGTCTGATGATGGTGTAGAAAGTTGGTCATAAATCTTATAAGAATTTAATGTGAAATAAATCCCGTCAGATTCTGACATCACTTTTAATTTACAGACTTGCGGATTTTTCACAGAGACGAAAAATTCACTTGCAAAGTGGTATTGAATATTTATTACTGGATTATTACAATCCTCCATATAAATTTTTTTTATACATATAAATGTACATACTTACATAGCTGACAATGAGCTTGTTGAAGGAACTATGGAAGGAAGACAGAATGTTGAAAGAGTCAAAGCAAGACCGCTTCAATTCCCTCAACGTTGTTCCTCCAACCGCCTCCATTACAGCTGGTATTTATTGGTCCAGGCTTTGGAACGTTAGTAGAAGGTGATAAAAAAAATATGAAGCAGGGTCCAGGAACGAGTTAGACTGGAAGACCAGGTCCATTGGAACAGCCCGTACGTATCCTACATATATGCACGCACAGTAGTCATAAAATAAAGCTAAATCCCTGGGTTAATTACATATTCATAAGGAAGGCTTTGGAGAGAGTCAGAGAGCCAGAGAGAGTCGGTTCAGGCACTTGTGAACATGTTAAAAAATCCTTACTGACCAAGTGTCTAAATATATTGCCCAAAGGAGTCCCGAGACTCAGGACGAGGTTGTAAATAATTCTAAATGTGGAAATGAGAGTCTTAAATCCGCTCCTTTTTTTCCACACCGGACTCGAATCATCAGCTCGCTAATGAATGCAGGACGAGGGCTAATAAAATGGTTACAGGTAACATTAGAAGGCTCATTAATGAGCCAAGTACAATCTCCAGCTTGTTATGAACATCTCAGGGTGAGCTTATTCTAACTCTTAAGTACAGTGTCTTCGAACGCTTTAAGGCCTTGTTTCCTTCAGTACTAAAAGATATATATTCCTATCCTCACAGTCAAAATACACTCAAGTCCACTGTTATGGGAAAAGTTACCCTCTCAAGGTTAATTATTGACATGGGCCTGTATTTTATTATTTATTGCCAAGAATGTCCCTTGGATTAATAACTTTCTTAACTTTTAGTTCTGAAGTTGGTTCTGTAAAGTTTTTTTAAAATTAAATAAAGTAGCAAAAATGTGTGTAATTATATCACAATGCCTGATTTTTTGAATTATTTAATAGCAACGGGGCACTGTGAGACTATTTTCAAGATCTCCGTGCGTGCAGGCCTTTTCTTGCAAATTCATGACCGCCAAAGTTTAAAAATATAGATTGTTCTTTAAATGCGTTCAAAGAGCATGTAAGGTCTTCTTTTAGTAATTCTGCATTTATTGTCAAAAATTACTTCAAATCTTGTTTTAAATATTTACACTTTAAATTACATAATTTTGCAAAGGGCTGCAAGAGTTAAATGCTAAATCGACCAGGATAATTCTGCAAATTTTTCACAAATGCATTAATGTTTTTTGACGGTATTTCGTCCAGGTCTTCAGGAATTGTGGGATATTAAACCAAGTGAGCTTAAATCACTTTGGAAATGTTTTTGAAAATGTTTGCTTCTGTGGATATGGACAAGGTACGTTTTCAATGGTTCTTTGACCTGGGTAGCATTTATTTGCAATTTTAATTTGAACGTTGCAGTAAATTGAGAAATTTACTTTTTAGTTCCATTTTTTCCTAACGATAGTTTTAAATTTGTTACTTAAGTTTTTGCTAAATGCTATTTGTGACGCGTGTGAGATTTCCTCTGAAAACAGAGGATTGACGCTCTAAAATTCTAAAGTTTAAGGACCCAATTGGTCCTCGTAACGTGGAAGCTCCTTTGCATCCATAATCGCATTAAAACTACCTCCAACAAACCCGTCAGAGGATTAGCTCCGGTCCTTCCAGTTCTTACAGAGGAAGTTTCAGAGAGAGAGAGAGAGAGAAAAAAAAAAAAAAGAAAACAACAATATTTTAAGTACCTTGTTGTTTCCCTCTGAAATAATCCCCCACATAAGGAAAAAAATATGGTCTCCTCCATACGGGAAGAATATTAATATTCCCAAAGAGACATTGTCCGTTAGAAAACCCAAGGTTGGACATTTTCACGTGAAAGGAACCCAAATGTCTTCTGGACAGTTCAATTCTTCAGGTTTAGTAAAAAATTGTCCTCATGAGGAAACTCCTGACGAATATGTGTCTGACCGTCTCTGTCCCTGTGTCCTGAGTGACTAAATAAATCCAAGATTTTTCTCAGGTCAGGAATAACAACACATTGGACGACATATACTGTCCAATCGTTTTACAAGAGCAACCCTAAAATTACAAAAATGTCAGATTAGAATCTTCTGATTTTTCCAAGAAGAAAAATTAATAGCATTGGGCAAAACGTGAGCTTCTAAAATATTTTTTTGGCGCTATTGAGAAGGCCCTACTTTTACAATTGTATTTTCCACAGAGCTCCAAAACATTACACTTGTTTTTCTGCCCGATGTCTCTGAGACTCATAAAGACCAGGCGTAAAAATCAGGATTCACTCTCCTCCCTCCCAAACAACTCCTGGGAAGAGCAAGTGGCTTAAACTAAGGAACGTGATTTGAGCATCATTCCCAGCATAAAAAAAAGGAAACCACAATCCCTGTAGTTTTAGTATTTTTATGTAAATATAAAGAACAAACTCTTTATTGCAGGATCCCTCAATCCCTAAAAATGAGTTTCTTAATACCTGGAATTTTTTTAAATCCTCTTTTAAAAGAAGCTCCCTTAAACGAACATTTTTAAAGGAACTTCTGGGGAACATTTTGGGCGGAGAAAAATTTCTACGAAATTATTATTTTATCTCAAACGGGAAAATATGTGGGATTAATTGGGAAGCTGCTCAAGACAAATCCTATAAGAAGATCCGCTTTATAAAATGTTCACTGTATTTTTCAGGGCTCATAGACTCTGTGCCCATAGGTTTGTGCAGTCTTGAGAGACAAGTTTACGTTTAAGTGGGAATAGCCCAGGAATAAAAGAATGGAAACGGAACAATTTATCACACTTTTTTTCAAAACCATCAAAATAATCGTATTTTCACTCTCCGGACATGATACGACGATTCCTTTTCTCTCCACGTCCGCCCATAATAGTGCACTGGGCTCCGTATGTACGTACACATATACATACCGAAATTTCATCTACAGTCATCCCCCACTTCCCAAAACAGTCTCCTTAAAATTTCAAAATTCCCTCTGAAAATTTTTATACTTTTTCAACCCTAAGAAATTGTATTTTTGGCCAAAGCGTCCCTCTCTAATTTTTTTAACGCTTTCTTAAGAACGTTTTCGAAAGGTGTTGTTCATAGCAGAAATTTACTGTATGCTCTAATCTTGCTATATATAGTGTTATATGAAGGAGCTGCATCAGGAAGGAAAAACAACTTTTTTTCCAGGAACATTATGGAATTCTTATCCCCATGAAACATTAAATATTTTCTGGTAGTGTGCAACCTTCCATAAATAATACTCTTTTCTTCAGAATTACTAGAGAATTTCTATCTCCCTCACACTCGTTGTTTTCATTATTTCTCCAGCTCAGATTTATTTGTCCTCACTGGGCTTTTTAATCCATGAAATTTTATTATTGTATTTGGCTCGGGCCCTGGTAATAAGCAGAAAAACACAAGCTTAATGAAGATGCGCCTTAACAATAGTTGTAGATTTATTCCGGGAGAAAATATTTGCGAACAATCTCATTTACCACAATGTTAATTTTTCTTGAGAAAAATCTTGAAAAGGTTTGATAGGGGCAGGGAATTGTAGGTTTTTTTTTTAAAGTAGTAAAATAATTTAAGTCTACGATGTAAGTTTTTATTAGGAGGCATTGCAGTAAAAAAAAATACAAAATTAAGGTTCAAAGCCGACAACACCAGATGGTATGGTTTGCCATAGCTATGGAGCTTTTTCTTGGGAAGGGACGAAAGTGTAAAAACTTACAGAGAGCATTGAGAGAGAAAAATAAGACGAGCTTTTGTGTTTAAATAGTTTAAACCTGACACTGATTCCCAAGTCATAACTCAAATATAATAATAGGATTTGGGGGGAAGAAATGAGAGCGTGAAAGGGGAAAAGAGTTTCACGGATCTTCATCCCAATGCAAAAGTGGAGACTTATGTAGTGGGCAGTGTGTATATATGTATATGTATGTGTATGTATGTGTATGTGTGTGTATGTGTGTGTATGAGTGAGTGTATGTGTGTGTGAAGGGAAAAATGACCAGAAAAATCCCTTAGGACAAGTCACACTGATAGTTACTTTACCATTTGACAGTGTCTTCTGGATAGAAAAACCCCCTTCCAGAAGATCAAATTAAAAATCTGTTTTTATGAAGCCAAAAATAAATCTTTGTCCAAAAGAGAGATTCCCTTGACAGAGAAATTCCAAGAGTGAGAGTGCACTGTACTTTTTCTAGATTTTGAGAAGACTGAATATACATTGTGACTGTGGCTCTGTGCGCGTCTACAGATGGGAGTAATCCTCCTTAATGTGACACATCAGGGGTTTATAAGTCTTTGGGAATTTTGGTCACTTTTCCCACTATATGTCCAACTTTTCAAAGGGATCTGGGTCTGCGGATCTTTGGACCTGTACAGTGCACTCTTTTTACAAAAGCTCCCTGGATTTTACCCTTTAAGGAACTACTGTGTAGAAAGGGGATGAGTTATAAATTACTGGGGCAAAGTGAGAAATTAATTTTAACTCCTCAGAGGAATCCCTTGTAAAATCGTCCCTTTTAAGAAATGTCCCTGTAAGACCGTAAAATTTCTTTGAATGAAAATAACTTTAAAAGGATAACAAAAATCCTTCCAGAAATTTTTTATAAAAAACATCTCTGGAAAGGGAATTAAAATAGAGATCCCAGAAATTGTTTCTGAGATTCGGAAGAAATTTTTTTTCAGAGAGTATTTGCTAAGAAGTGGTAACTGTATATAGGTTTTAGCCCTGACTGAAGGAGAGGAGAAATTTACAAAGGAACGGGTCCGGAAGAAAATGGTCAAGTGCTTCCGTTTGGGAAGGATTGCAAAGTTATCGAGCTCTCACTCACAGTCAGAGAAATTTCTTCCCTCCCGAAACTTATTACGCCAGATAAGGAAATTTTCACAGCGGGGACCTTCGGATTACAGTCCCTTTCACTCCTATATTTCTCCTAATATAATTTAATGCCAAGCTTTTTATCTCCGCTCGCCCAGCATTCTACTTTCCAAGGGAGGTCCAGGGGAACGTGGATAAGTCAAAGTTTATTTTCTTTAGAGTCTAATCAGACCATCAGGCTCCCAAAAACTAACTTTATACACTTGGTCACTTATTACTGGTCATAGGCGTGTAGATATGTACATATCTACAAATAGTTAATACACAGTTTCTCTCAAAGGCCTACACATGCTGGGCATATTTTCACACTCAAAATCCACCTCAGCACGATTAAAGTCATTTTTGTTCCGATGCGAAATTTTCTCTCTCGTCATAGAATTTCATCCGTTTAGACCTCTAAAGTTGGAAATCACAGATTGGGTTAATTTCGGTTTGAAAATTTTTCCTTGGGGAAAATTTAAACTATAGCATTGCAATATTTAGCTATGCTCAGGTTTTTGTTAGTCACATGACCCAAGGATGTCTGATTTAAAATAATGGAGGATTTGAAGGAGGATTTTTGTATGCAAATCTTTAGGACAGAGACGAGGGAAAGTATTTCGCATTGCGTCTGAGAGACGGATGAAAGGAAAGCAAGTGGAAATTTAAGGTCTTGATTTATGGGTTTTATTTCCTTTAAATCAAACTGGTTCTTTTGGGTTGTTTCATATTTTCTTGTTTTTTTCACTTGAGATTGTTTGTTCTTTACAGATGCTCCTATGAGAGCAGGAGCAATTGTATGAGGTGTGTTTTGAGTGGGGAGGATAGAAAAAAATTCTAAATAGACAGTTCTACTACGGAGTGGTCCCTTTTTACCCGAAGTGGGATTTTGTAGGTTCACTTGTATTTCAAGGGAAATATTCACCTGCGAAAAATGTGCGACCATCCGGTAAATTTTGACGCACAAATGCATATGTACACCGATGCTAAGCATCTCCTATATAAAGCACCCAATTGGAAATTATATTTGCACAGGGTTTTTTTTTCTTGACTTGGTCCAATCTGAAAGAACTAGGGAAGAAACCCTGGTTGATGTTATTATTCAAAGCATACACTCCTCCGTCTCTCTTGAACTTGTTTGCGTATAAAAAGTACTGTTTGCTGAAAATGTTACCCTTCTGATTCCATCTGCTATTTTTCCAAGGAGGTCTTCATACTTACTTAGACATGCAAATACATACATTATCTCCCTCCACCATTCCTGTCTCGAACCTTTTTGCACAAAGTTCCTCAGCAAAAAAAAAAATCATTCCAATAGCAAATACATACGCTTTTACTTCAAAACGTTACATACCTCATGTTAGTTCTCCTTCCTTGGGACTTCAAAAAAGGTACAAAAAAACCTGGTCTTTCAACACATCCTTTTTCGCCCTTTTTCCCTCTATATTTTCCTCTCTCACATAAAATTGGGGTTTCGGAACCATAAAATTTTTGCCAAGTATACTGTAAAACACAACCTGGGGGAAAAAAGTACTTGAACTTATGGGCAGGAAAGTCTGGTAAATTTTTACAGTGGGTCCTCCCGGTTAGGAACGCCTCTCAAATTTGACGCTCTTACATAATACAATTATTTACCGGAAAATTTTCTAAAATTTCGGGTAAATATATGAAAAAAACCTTATTTCCCATAAGTTACCATATTTTACGAACGGAGAAAAATTTGCACCAAAATCCCCATAAATGTAACATTGTGCCCGTATTTTCTACTTTGGAGAAAATGTTTTCAGAGGGATTCTACTCCGACGAGTGTCTTGCACACAGTATTTAATTACCCGTGAGTTTTTTTCTAGTGGGGAAAAAAATCCTGCAAAATTCCTTCAGCAAATATCGTCTGTTGTAGTAAGAATTTTACGCTACTCGTAAGAAAATAAAAATCGGCGCCGGACTCAATTCACTTAACTCCTTGAAAAAGGAGAGTAAAAACGAGACCTTTGGACTCTGTCTGACTCCAAGTGATTAACCCTTTTTTCCCTCCCCTTCATCCCCCCCCCTCCCTCCACTGTCTTAATTACGGTGTTAATTACAGGGACAGACCAAGGAGCCATGACAGGCTCGTTACGGCTCCAATGTACACATAACAAGACACATTTCCTTAAAAACTTGCAATTCCACCTTTTCCCACCTTGTTAGAAACTCTCTCGCATCTGTCATACAGTCCTCTCTGAGTGTTGAAATTCCTCCACAAAAATGACTCTCTCTCCCTCAATCCTACCTTCAGAATGGAGGGATGCTTTTACACAGAGAGTGTACAAATTTAATAACTCTGGGAAATTCGCATGCATTTAATAGTCTTTTTTTTTAAATGGAGAATAATTGTTTTTAGGAATACAAAAATTGTTTTAATACACACAAGTGCTAGTGAGTCTTGCAAAACTAGACACTAGAAAATCCCTCTGTTAAAACAATAAAGGAGGTTCTTGAGATAAAAGAAATTGTTGTACAGCCCGCCCCTAAGCATGCACATCCCTTTTTACAATTTTCGGGAAGGAACTCGTCCATCATTATTTTCTCACTGGGTACAAAAGTCAGTACGGAGGAAATTTTAAAGGAAAAAAAAATTCAACAGGAAAACAGAAAGCCATTTGCACTAGTATTTTTTTGTATTCATTTGATGCTTCAAGAAGCGGTTTCTCCATAAAACCAGACCTTCATTATGGTAGCCATAAGGTTGTATGTAAGTACATATGTTTTTTGGAGTATATCCAATGATCCAATTTTACGACAGGGGCTAATGAGTCAATGAAATAAATTCCTTTTTCACATGTCCCTTGTTTTTAAATTACTGTGGAAAAAAAATTATTTCTAATGGAATAATGAACTTGCAATTGGATTGGGTATGAAATATCCTATGGAATAAAATATAGTAGAGTTTTCTTATGCGAAACTCCACCTGAGGGTTTAACAAAGTTTGAGAATTTCCCACGTAAAGGAGTGTTAATTTTTTTGGGGAAATTTCAAAAATTTGAGGGTTTTTTACAAGTCAGGACTTTGTATAGATAGATATGTATAGAAGGCCCAGAAGCATCCTGAATGCAAACTACGGTTTAAGGAGGAAGATGAGAGATTACAAGTCAAGGGATAGGAGGGCGGGTGAGGGAGGATGAGGGAGGGTCGGAGGGAAAAAGTGCCGTAATAAAATGTTGTGAATTGGAAAAAGAGATGGAAGAACGTCAGATGATAATATAATGGTCGAGCAAATGTTTTTTATGCCCCGACCTTTTTTCCCCACTCTCGTCGATATCTACATATACATATATAATACAGGGCAAAAGAAAAAAAATAGGGAAGAAAATTCAAAGCCCTTGGAAACGTCTGCTATAGTGCATGGGATTCTTGCAAAAGAGAAGGATTTTTTTTTCTCCTTTGAGAGGGAAATGAAGTAGAGCGAAAAAAAAAGTGTTCAAACCAAATTGTTTCTCCAAGCCACTTTTTTCTTATACTGGGTGATTTTCCCTTTATATACAAAATATGTATCTGCATGTGTGGGGCTGGGAGGGGAAAGGAAGATGGAGAGTGGAGAGAGTGATCGTCGGGTCGTAAAATAAAATTTAATTTATTGTATGTATCATAATTTTCTGGTTATTTGGAAATTTCAATAAATTTTTCCCTTCCCAAATGCCCCACACCCAAAAAAAAGCTTTTATTTATATCCCTTACTTTCACACGTTCAAAGTTTTCCAGCTATGTACATAATTTTGTCCGTGAGGGTTTGAAATACAGTATTTTATTTTGTGGGGGCAACTCTGGTTACCTGGAATTTTGACTCTTTTTTGAGGGCAATTTTTTTTTCGGTGAGAAATTTAGTTAAAATAAATTGGATAAATTGGAGAAAAATTACTATTGTGGTAAATGAGTAGAAATTACCATTGGGGTAAATGGGTAAAAATTACTATTGGGGTAGATGGGTAAAAATTACTATTGAGGTAAATGGGTAAAAATTACTATTGGGGTAAATGGGTAAAAATTACTATTGTGGTAAATGGGTAAAAATTACTATTGGGGTAAATGGGTAAAAGTTACTATTGGGGTAAATGGGTAAAAATTACTATTGTGGTAAATGGGTAAAAATTACTATTGGGGTAAATGGGTAAAAATTACTATTGTGGTAAATGGGTAAAAATTACTATTGGGGTAAATGGGTAAAAGTTACCATTGTAGTAAATGAATAAAAATTACCATTGTGGCAATTAACGCAAAAATTAACAACTATTTCAAAATCCAGTGATATTTCTAATAAGACCGTGATATTATAAAGACTCGAGTTGCACCCACAGAGAAAACGCACTGTACATACAATATATCAAAATAAATGGCCCTAAATGCCAGGTTGCATTTCGATCCGGAAAATTCAATAGAATTGCATCTTGAGAGGTGCTGCATTTAAGGAGCTCCTGAAGAAATTTCTAAGAAAGAAAAGAGGCCGATGGAGCAACCTCCGGTTAAAATATCGCCCTTTTTCAATGGATCAAAATTCCGTTCAAATCATAAAAATCGATAGTGTTCAAGGCTGATGCTGCTGCTGCTGGGCCGGATGCTTTACTGCTCCTGCTGCTCCTTTTTCCCAAGAATTTCCAAAGCATCCAAGAATTTGTAAAACTAAGATTTTGAGGACTCGAGAGGGAGTCGAGACCAAAAATAGGAATGTTTACTGGGACAATAAAATGCAAATAGTTACCACATTGTTGAGTTATTACATCACCTATTTTACAATAACAACAACTGCTGCTGAGCGTCCACGTCCAGTCCTTTTATTGCAGATGTTTCCAATTGTTTTTTATGCACACACACACACACACACACACAAGCTCTGTGCACACATATTATCCAAATACAGAGAATTCTTACTATAAGGGCACTCCTATACAGTCTCGCAAATTCCACTGAGACAATTTGTAAGGATTTTGAAGCTAAAAAATAGGTGTTAAATATATTTCTCAGAGTGCCCCAATTGAGAGCCTTTCCCAGGGGCCTGCAACATCCAGATGCCCCTGTGCATAGGAAGGGCTGAAAAAGTGCTAAATAATAAATACATTTGGGCATTAAATCATGGCGGGGCCAGCTTGTGGAGAATCTCTTAAATTCTCCACACTATATGCCTAATGGCCATACTTGGACCATCATCCACTCCTGAGGAAAATGAAATCAAAGTTACGATCAGCTATGGGCAATTTATAATGCAGTGAGCTTCGGATATGTGAGAGCGCCAGGATTTAAATGCAGGGAATTATCATTGTGGGGGAAATTACCATTGTTTTAAAAGGTGGATTTTTGTGAGGATATTTAGACTCCTGTAAAGGAATGGCTCTATGCTGAGAAGGTTATAATGAACTGCCTCTGTATAAAGCAACTCCGGCCTGTAAACCCATCTCTTGGAAGAGAAGCAAGGGAAATAAAAAATTTGGCATAAATTACTACATAATTGCCTTTTAAGGGTCATTTGTAGAAATCCCAATGATTTACGAACCCCACACTCCTCACTTGATCATTTTATGAGAATTTAATTCCTCTGCCGGAACGACTTCATCCGCCTCAAAACCCATAACACGTGCTCATCCCAACATCTTTACAAAAACCCAATGAATCTCAAATACAAGGATTAAGCATCTTAAGCATCTCATCTCTCTCTCTCTCTCTCTCTGTATGAATGTTAACAGGGAATCAAATTATTGTCCACAAAGGGAGAAAAAAACCACATATTTAGGGTAACAAATGTTCCCCATAAATTCAAACCCCGACGAAACAATAATGCTTCGGAATGCTCAAATTTTAAAAGCTGGATGTCTTTGAGTGCTATTTACTCCAACAGCAGGACAAAAGTACAAACAATTTGTATTTAGCGCTTTATACTTTACGGAAGCTATTTGTACAATGTGAGCTCCAATCCTAACGAGTCCCTTGAGAACTGGAGGGTCTGCATTTTAAAGACAAAATATTTTAGGTCCTGTGTAGAACATTTGTATGTTCTCTGGAACAATTCTGGAAATTATAACTTCTAGTTAAGCAATGCTAACAATACAAAACGTGATCTTTCCATAAAGGAGATAATTGTTAAGGATCATTCTGCGTTTGGTTTCTGACCAAGCTTGGTTCAGCTAGATTTGTTTCTTCCTACGATCTTTTGATTCGAATAAATTCCAAGTACAGTTGTAATAATCCCCGATCATATACATAGATACTTTCCCCTCTAATTTTAATTTACAAATATCACGTTAATACCTACAAAAAGGATTAAATCCTTTTTCATAAGCATTTAACGATTCATAGTGCATTAATACTGCTACTGTAAATTGGAAATTTCGCATGTATTCGGAATTTCAAGGATTTCTACGGAGCTTCTTATTTTACTGACACTGGAATGATCCCAACAGAAATAGACACTGTTCCTTTGAAGTTCATTGGGCTTTTGCCTATACAAAAGCTGCACTTCAAACATTTATGGCCACTTGACCCTATTTTGTTTATGACAGTAGTGTGCTTTCAAAGACCTAATCCTGGAGGTAGGTTCCTTCCACACGACGAGGATCTCATCTTCGTTGATTATACGAGAAGAGTAAAATCTGCGAATCTTGACTCTTGTAATGAGATACTGTTATATGGGATAATACAGTCGACTCTCTTTCGACAGCAGCCCTTAAGCCTTAATAGCACTTGTACAAGGAAGATGTCATCACTGGCATTATTTAAAAGATTTTTATATGATCTGTTTATCACATGGAAAATGTACTAAAAATCCAGCGGTTATAATTATTACAGTCGAGGGTACACATTTAATAGAAAATTTCAAATGGAATTTGTATTAAAAAATTGAATGTTCGTAAAAATTAAAAGTGTAGATATCTCAACTACATCTCACTGTACTCTCTACCCACCTCACTCATTCCCCCCTTGCGTTCATCAGGTCTCCATGACTGTGTCTCCCTGTGTGATATTTTGTTGTGTCTTTAATTCCTGTCTGGGATTCCATGGTTGTGCCCCATTCAAGTTTATGACTGGGTTTTAATAGCACCTTTTACAACCTTCCTATATGACTAATCTTCCACTTTCCGTGGAAACACTCGTCACTTTTAGGTTTCAGACTTTGAACTACTTTACAACCTCACCCTGACACTGTGTTACATAATTGTCCTTCTTGATCCCTCATAAAAGGAATAAATTGAGACCTAGGGCTGAACAATGCACTTGAACGCTTTTACTATGTCATTTATCCTTCAACAGCGATCTGACTCAGACTTATCCCTAGAAGTATATTCTAAGGAAATAAAAGTAGGAATATATCCCTCTCGTTGTAAATATACAGTCGACTCTCACTATACAATAAACACTTTTTTTTTATAACAGGAGCGCAGCTGAATCCTCTGTCAAAATCATACATGTACCTATTTGGACCCTATCACACAAAACAAATTGTATCAGCTCCTCACATATGAGATTTATTTCAAAGGCTCTTAATTTGGCTCCAACTTTTATTTATGATTGTAACCCTCCCTGATGAGTTTTTATACTACTTAACATACACTATAGCTTGGACCATTACAGAATATGCTCATACTATTTATATTCAAAGGAGCGTAAATACTATAACTCCCGGAGTATAAATTTCAACAAAAACATTTCCATAACAAAAACTGCATTTTCTCTGTTTAACGAGCTTTCAATATGAAACTAAAAGAGTGGGGAAGTACAATGCTTGGATTTTGGACGGTCCCTGGTATGCAAGGTGGGGTTGAGTATAACTCTTAAGGGACATTGTACATGTATCTATGTACTTATAATTATATAATTACATACTTACAGCCCGCATTTGAAAGTCTATTGACAAAACACTCCTCAATCTCCTCTTCCCTTGAACCACTCTGTTGTGAGCGGAGTTTAAATACTCCAGCTAATTGGGTCATAAAATCTAAGGTTTCGGCCTATGCATATCATTACGGCACCTCAAAAGCTCTCACGCAAGTCCTTCAACTTTCCACGCTGATAAATACAGTCGACTCTTTTTACAAGGGCTGTTAGCATCTCCGTTAGCAATAATTATGTACACATACATATGAATGCAATCAGCTCTGCTCTTCCATAAAATTTTAAAATGGCTCTGAAAAAAAGTAAAGGATACCCTGTCAAGTAAATGGAGAGGAGCTGCGGGGACAGCTGGGTATTTGAATAATATTTGTTTAAGGTAATGAATATGTAGGCTTGATACAGTCCGTTATAGGTAAAAGAACTCCCCTCGGAAATTACCCGGTTGTTTTGACTAGAGCTAGAAACATAACGCAAATATCATAATTATTTGAAGCCTTTGAATTTCTTTGGGAGGAAGTGTATGTGATAGAGGGAGGGGACTGTATAAATATGATTTTGTAAAATGTCATTAAGTCTCGGTAAAAAATTAAAAGCTCAGCGGAGCCTATCCCTTGGCAAGGGCTAGGGCTGGGGAGATCGTTCCTTGCACACGCGCTCAAAATTCCTGGGCCAGGAACCCCGCTATTTTTCAATAAGTGAGGGAAAAGAGCGGAGGGCAAGTTAGGAAAACCAACAATGGGGATGTGGCATGGAGCATTAAATAAGGGGCAACAGCTGGAGAAGAAACTGATAAAAATTATGATGATGAAGGGTTGAGGATATATCTACAGTATAGATATAGATGAGGGGAAAAAATATTAAGAAAATATATATGTATCTGTCTATCAATGCAAGCATACACAGACGCAGACACATATCTACCTCCAAATGCAATTTATTCAAGTGTTCGGAAATCCTAAGATTATATTACCCCTTCTATTATTTACAGGTTAATAGGCTATTGTTATTCGGTAGTTTTACTGCCCACGGAGCGAGGAGTAGATGGGCGGTGGAGCATTCATAGATCCGAAAGAACACACTAAATAAATTCAGTTGACCTTCCTATAAGTAAACTTTGGCCAGCCCAAAAAATTTAACTTACATAAGGCCCCGTTCAATTAATCCCAAAGGTCTCGACCTTTTACCAAACAGCCTGAATTTGAAATGAGAAAAAAAGATTTTTTTTCCTTGCCTGTAAATACTCTCTGAAAAATTTTTATCTCTCCAGTATGGTTCATATAGCATTGGTAATAGTTACTAAATTTATAGTGAGATAGGAATTTACAATAAACGTAACGTTAATTAAACGTGGATTTGTCTCACCTTACCCCAGAGGTTATTTTAGCCCCAGAAAGAATCCCTTGACAAATTGATTTACTTTTAAGGAACCCTCTTGTATTTAAAAATGTGACTGTAAATATGGGAAGGAAACATTTGAGGAGACGGGTTCTGTCTCTTGCATAATTTTATGGTTTGTTCCAAAATTATTGGAATTACTTGAGTAAATAATGTTCATTGTGGCTTACGTATTTGTAAGTAATAAGATAGGTGGGATATTATAGAAAATATAAACAAAGCTTGAGATAGGGCTCGTGTGTTTAAATTCTTTCGAAAATAAATACTTAGCCCTTAAAACCTTACAAGGTAATGAGTTATGGGGTTAATTTTCTATTTATACATAAATAAAGCAAGAGTCTGTTGTGCATATACGCTTTATAAAAAAAGCTTTTTGGGTAGTCTCGCGGAGCCTCGGGATTTGTGTAAGTCTCCATGTTAGAGTGGATGAGTGGATGATGAGGAAAACGTATTAACTCTCCACGTAAATTATTGAGCAATAAAACTTGTCCAAAAGGAAAAGTTGATTTTGGAGTCAGCAGGCGGCCGACAATAAACCCATCCTGGACTGAGGGATGGAATCGGCCAAAGGAAATTAAACATGGGATTAAATATACGCTGATTTACAAACTTCCAGCGTATCATTTAATCAGGATTTCCCCCAGACCTGGAATCCTAATTGGAATTAATCCCAGAGGAAAAGTAACTTTTTTAACTGCTTTCGTATTTTCCTAACTTTTTTTTTTATAAAAATCTACAATTTTTTTCCTAAACTATTTTTTTTCCTAGGAACAGGTGAAGGAGCTTTTAGTGCATTTAATATATAAAGAGGTCCGTTATAAAAGGATGGCCCTGCTACATTTGAGTCAGTCCCAGAGGACACTCCAGGTGTTGATAATTTTAGGGAAGCTTGTAATGAGCCTCAGAATCAAGTGTGAGCATTCAAATTGAAAAGTACATTGTGGGAAGGTGTGTGTGTGGTAATTTTGTCAGCATTGATACTTTTCCCATTGGGAAATTCCTGCAGATGGCTTTATTCAAAGGACTCTTTTTGTCCAGTGACAATAAAGGTTTTGTAAATGCTGGGGGTCGTGTGGGTCTTGTCAAGTCAGAAAATCACTGTCCTCTTGAAATACCCCTCAATGGATCGTACCCTCATAAGTGGGACAAATTGCTCTGTACAAGTCTTATGGGGAAATACATGGAGTTTTGTCTTTTGAATTAAAAGCTTGTCCCTATGCTCATAACATGGGATATTTGTATGGAAATGCAGACAAAAATAAGGAAGTTAAAAAAAATCAAAGGCATAATAAAAGTTGAGAAAAAGTTGAGTATTGAAAATGTGCAGAGTTATTTCTGGAGCAATTTGAAATCTGTTGTCATCACAAGTGACTAATCTCTATCAAAGGGTTATGGCCGCAAGATTCCCTGTCCCTTTGTATACGTTCCTCAAATCCTGGGCTCTGGATTGTGATTAGGCCTTCAAACGTGTCCAGGGTTTTTTTTTTGTACATTCTAAATACACGTATACGTACATGTCATATCTAGAGTTAACAAAAATGTTGGAAAATGCCGCCTGGAAGGGATTTTTTTCTTGGATAATTATTAAGAAAAAAAATACGGGAAGATATTTTTGGGACGGGAAATATAAAGATTGTCGGCAAGGACTCAAAGGGACTCTGTAAATCCTGTGTTTGTAAATGTTCATTGAGTGTAAACAAACTCATGTGTGTGTCTGTTTGTGGGGGGATATTTGCATTTTAATAATTTCCTCCCATGTTTAAGTATACAAGCACTTATTGAAATTTCAGGGAGCTTGGGAATAGCTCTGTCAAAATTAAGCTACAGTGTAGTCTGTTTTTGGGAGACTCCCTTTAAAATAAGGACTTTCTCCAGGGAAGGGAAATTTTTTAAAAAATTTTGTTCAATTGGGAATTTTGTAGGATTTGATGTAACGTTTGTTTTTTGCCATCTAAGGCAACGGGTACTTTTTGTCGTTTACTACAATGTTAATTTTTGTCGTTTACCACAATGTTAATTTTTGTCATTTACCACAATGTTAGGTTTTGTCGTTTACCACAATGTTAATTTTTGTCATTCACCACAATGTTAATTTATACAACCATACAGTTATAAAAGCGTCCCTAATAGCACGAGCCTACTGTACTATACATTTCTACAAAGACAATTTTTCCCCGAGTCACTGAGCCTATTTTGAAGCTCATTTCCATGCAATCATCCCCGGTTACAATTCTCTGTTTATTTATGAGCGGAAAATGACTCATTAGTAATTCCCTCTTTGTTCATCCCATCTCAGCCCAATTGGACGTACCGACATACAAAAAATCCTGTAATTCCCATATGTACGGAATAACAATAATTATTGTCGTTTGAACTGTACCAAAACCAAGAGTACTGTTAAAAGAGCCAATTCGTATTTCAAAGCCAACTGTTCATTTTGCTGACGTATGACAAATGCCCTGAATTTCTATAATCTCTCTGCTCACTCAGAATTCCTACTTCGAAGACTAAATGTAAATACTCGTATGGAAGATATTTATACATACATATTGTCACTCATTGTCAGGAAATAATATCCTTGCTAAAATACCGATAGAGGAAAAACAATCCTTGAGGATTAGCTCGATGGAACTATATATTTGAAGGGTGATTCGGATATCTGTTGTAAAGGGCCAAATGGAACTTGATATCCTTTTATGGATTTTCACACATGATAAAACCATGGGACTGGATTGAAAATTTAAAAGCCCTGCATTTGTGTCTAATGGGAAAGTCGTATTTTATCTCTGAGTTTACAGATTACCCGATTTCTTACACTTGTTTGTGTAATCTGTCCGAAGGGAAAAAAATTGATAAATCTCTGTATAAACAAAAGTAACGTTAAAATCAACATGCACTACTATTGTTTTTGAATGGGACAATCTCCCGAAAAAAGTAGGACCTTTGTCGTGTGGCATTTTTCAAGACCATAGGGAAAAAGATATGATAACAGAAACCTTGGAGAAAATTGGGACCATATCAGCGTAAAAGCGTTTGTTATCCTGGAAGTAAGTTCCGAAATAAAATGTTACTTTGTGAGAATGTGAGATTTTAGGAAGTTTGACTCGACCTTGGAAAATTGTTTTCTTTGGGATTTTTCTCAGAATCTAAAGTACGTGAGTAATATAAAGTGACGGGGAAGAGATGCTTTTTTTTCCTTTGGGAAAAATTACGTAAAATTTTCAAGCTTCCGTCAATTACCAAATAAAAATTTTCCTCCAGAAATTACCCCACGAAAATTTTCTCTGACATGCGAAAATGTTAATTTTTTATCCAGTTAAAATTTCTCTTATTAAATTCCAATGGCAATTCTCCTGAAAAATTTTGTTCCGACAATCCTGGTAGACAATTCTTAAATTTTCGGAGATCTTTTATAAAGAGAGTCAACTCTACCCATCATGTCTGAAGAAGCCCGACTGTTATTGTAATCTCAGATTTCGTTTTTACACACAGAGCCCATAACCAAGCGGAAAAAAGCAAGGGAGTCATATCACTTTATTTATTTTCTTATAATGTCAGTCAACCTTAGATTTATGGATCAGGTTGGGAAAAGACAATATTTGTCTTTAGTTTCGGGTCAGGTCTTTTTTTTATTTGCTCAATCCTCTTCCACTCTCAAAACATGACATCCGAGCTCCAACTGACTCAACAATTCACTCAACTTTTAACCTCCCAAAACTCACACACACACACTCACAGATACTGTCCTTGTATCCCAAATCAAGTTCTACAAATTACTGACACATGATGATGAAAGCGAGAACCGTAAGGGAAAATTTTTTTTAGAATGAAATCCAATCCGGATTTTTCCATTTGTTACAAATATCCAGTTACAATTTTATCCTGAGCTTTGAAAACTCAGCAAAATATCAATCAGTAATTAATTATGAATCACTCTGCAGGACTCACTATAGCATAGGCTCATTATTGTTAATTGTAATTGTATACAGAATCCCTGCGTAGCCTGTTAGTAATATACAGTCCTGTAGATACAAAAATCCCATAGCATTGTCAGAATGTTCAGTCCCAGGCGATTTTATCATCTGGTTCAAAAGCAAGAGAGAAATAACAAGTTTTCTCAGTCACCTCATCATTTCTCATGATCGGTTCCTTTGAGATCAATTGAAGGGTCGGACGCACGTGGGTCCATTTATTTGTATTAAAAAAGATTTTTAGGTACAGTCAGCTCTGTGTTATGACAGAGTGCCTTGAAGAAAATACCATTAAAATTTTGAACAAATTGTCAAATATGAATGGGTAATAAAATTTTGGTAAATACAAAAGTATGAATATATTTTTCCCTGTGAAATCTATTCTTGTGGAGGGGGTCCGTGATAGTGAGAGTCTATTTGTAAATAAGCGGGACAATTGTCTGACCCAAAGGACATTTCTATCTCCTTGGGACGGAAATCCCTGAGAAATTGAAAGGAATAAATTGTCGGTTGATAAGAGTCCAAAAGACTTTGACAGGGTATCAAAATCCTATATGTACATGATGATTGACGTTTGTTTACAGTAGACTCTGTTTATAGATCCCTTTGACGGTTGGATTATATTCTTAGGTGAAATTAACATGGGGTAAAGGGGAAGGTAGGAAAAATTCCTGGGGTTTGTATGTATGTATGTATATGTGGAGGTGATGGGGACAGTTCCTTATAAAGGGAGTGGACTGTAAGAAGAGTTGCTCCATTATCGTTCCTTTGATTGACGATATATTTGCATATAAAAACTACGAGAAGTTTGACTTGAGTCCAGGTTGAGAGGTTCGTGCGTAAGTTATATGATTGTATGTGGTAAAAAGGTTGGATAAGAATCGTAAAGCTGTCACTTGTCCCCAATAGTCGAATGTCAAGTTTTAGGGGTCATTTGATTGATTTGTCAGGCTGTGTGCCTCATCTTGCATGATAACTGGGCCTGTGTCAGCTCCCTCAGCAACTTACATCAATATCATTGTATAGATTCTTGGGGTTGAGATAGTTATATGGAGGGTGTAGGAGAGGAGCAGTGGAGAGTGGAGATGACATTATAGATATAGGGAAATACAAGAAACTAAACGCTGGGGTTTTTTCAAGAGGGAAAGAGCAAGGACTGTTAGTTAACTTATTGTTGTTTTCTATTATCTTATGAGGGATCTTACAAATTACTGTATGCTACTTGATTCGTAGGCAGAAATACTAATTTGTGTTTGTTTCGGGTTCAGGCTTAATTCAGTTACAGGAATAGTAATTTTTTAACAGGAGTTAACGTAATGGTAACTTTTCTACAATTTAACGTAATAGTGACTTTTCTACAATTTAACGTAATAGTGACTTTTCTAGAAATTACTGCAATGGTAACTTTTCTATAATTTACTTAATGGTAACTTCACCTATATTTACCACAATGGTAACTTTATTTGTATTTACCACAATGGTAACTTTTCTTGTATTTACCCCAATGGTAACTTTAACTGTATTTACCATAATGGTAACTTTAACTGTATTTACCATAATGGTAACTTTACCTGTATTTACCATAATGGTAACTTTACCTGTATTTACCCCAATGGTAACTTTGCCTGTATTTACCCCAATGGTAATTTTACCTGTAGTTACCACAAAGGTAACTTTACTTGTATCTTTAACAATGGTAATTTTACCTGTAGTTACCACAAAGGTAACTTTACTTGTATCTTTAACAATGGTAATTTTACCTGTTGTTACCACAAAGGTAACTTTACTTGTACCTTTAACAATGGTAATTACTCCTGTATTTACCACAATGCTAACGTTTCTTGTAATTATCATAACGGTAACTTCTCTGCTTTTACCACAATGGTAACTTTACCTGTAATTACCATAGTGGTAACTTGTCCTGTATTTACCATAATGGTAACTTTACCTGTAATTACCACAATGGTAACTTTACCTGTAATTACCATAACGGTAAATTTTCCTGTATTTACCGCAATGGTAACTTTTCCTGTATTTACCACAATGGTAACAATTCCAGTATGTACCACAAGGATAACTTTTTCACTATTTACCACAATCATAATTTACCAATGTGATAAATCTACAATTCACCCCCGCGCTGTTAATTTCCCTCAAAAGGAAATTATCATCCAGTAATATTCAAAAAATACGTGTTTTCTACTCAGAGCCGACTGCATACTCCCCAAAAGTCTCGGCATTTCAATGAAATAAGGACCGAGTCCTGGGAATATTGAGATACGAAATGGAGATTCCAGGGAGGAATGTCTCCATGAAGTTATCAATCTCCCACCCTTTGGAGAGGATCCCCTTTAAATAGGTTCGATTTTAAATAGGCACGATGGAGCGACTCTAATGTGCTCCTCTTCCCTCATGTGACTGTGTGGTAAAAGAGTGTCATAGCACAGTGGATGATGGGACTTAGATAGAGCCAGAGCCATAGCCAGAGCAAAAGAGACAGAAAAAAACGTAATCCATCTTTAATATCGGGAGATAAAAACCGGGTTGGTAGAAATAGGAAAAAGTATAGTGGTTTAATTTGAAATTGAATGGAAATATATTCCACCTCCTTGAAGCCCGTCCGCCTCTTTCAGTTCCAATGGTTTTGTCTGAGAGATGAAAGGGAAAGAGGCGGAATTATAATAAGCGACTGCACGCGTCCAACGTGTCTTGTATACATTTCCCATGTCAAAGGCAAACTCAAATTTAAATGTCGGCCCTTACTCATTATATCACATGACAATCACTTCTATGCCTATCTGTACATATATCCCCAGCCCCATATCTGCATACATTATAAACTCCAGGGAAATGCATTTCCATCAAGAATTGAAGATGCATCGTATGCACTCAATTTCCAGGAGATTATAAGGTGCTGTGATATAGGACTGCACTGTACTTATACATGCATTAGTACATACTTACATACATATGTCCGCTGCACTTTTAACATGTCAAAGGCTCGCTCTGTATTGTCATTTATTGAGATTGGGATTGTCCCATGAGATTCCCGTCCTATATGCACACAAGGCCTGTCCCAGAATACCAATGCAAGTTGATGAGATATCGATGCCAATATCGAATTCCATGTGTCATATTTACAATTCGACGTGTCCCGTGTCTCCTCCATTAATGCTGTACCATGTCCCTCTTTATTCTAGAGCCTTACATGGACCTCCCCCTCCTCCCTCGAGGTATTCCCTCCCCCCATTAATATTACTCCTGAGCCCTGACACAGATAATTCTCTCCCCATATAATTACATACATATACATACATACATGATCCATCCAGCAGTGTAGCATAGCATTTTCTCTCCAAGACACTTTTTCTATAAAGCCCCATGTATGTATGTAAAATAACATACCTGGTCAAACACATTTATTCAAATATTTCTCAAATATTTCCCAAGAATTCCAACCCTCATAAAAAATAATTCTATACAGTCAATCCCAGCTCAAAGGACTTTTCCAATCTCTCTGGCAAACACTATAATCTCAAAGTCCAGGGCTCGCTGAAGGTTTCCCCTTTTGGGGCACTCTGAGACATTTCCCCCAAATAAAACAATTAAATTGCCCCCCTCATATTCTAAAGATTCTGAATTTGTCAGAATTTTTTTCCCAGGGGGTAATGCACATCCGTAGTAAATAGCCCACACTGTAAATACATTTATTAGCTCAGGGACTCATCAGCCCAAGAGAACATCTGTTATGGGAAGAGCGGTCAATTTTTGATGCTTTTTTTGCGCAACGTTCTGTGGGACGATTGTCAATTTTATTGTAGGTAATTGCCGCACATATGTATCCTCATGTGTTTAAACGGAGCTTTTTGTAAAGCAGGAATGTTTTAATAAGTTGGATTTAAATTGTGAACCACAATGGAGATAATGGAGTGAATTAAAAAAATATTCATTGTGAGGAAGGAAATCGAACAGGGGGTTTGTTTGGATATTTCTCTGTAATATCATTCTTTAATGAAATTTATTATCTGTTTGGAATTTACATTCATAGTTTTATAGGAATGTATTTTTGGGGAATAATCCCTCATAAATATTTCAGGAATTTTTGAGGAAGGTTTAATAAATTCTCATAATTTCTGAAAATCCTGCGACCAATGATGCTGTAAAATTACAAGATGTTTACTGTCTTTGGACATTTGAATGGGGAGCGTATACCCAAAAAGGCTTAGTTTTTCAAATGGAGGACATACAACAAAGTATAGTTACAATCCTAAGAGTTAGACAGTTATTGTACTCTAATACTAAAAAGGTCTTCAAATGTCCCTCAGATTTCAGGAGTGGACAGAGTTCTAATTTAAATTCAGAGCGAGTACCCGCTCAAAGCTTAACAGGAATTACCACATTAGAGAGTCAAACTTGAGGAATGTTACGAGAGACGGAGGTCTTGGGAGAACTTTAGTAAATGCAGTCTCTCCCCCCATCCCAGTGGACACACACAATCTCAAAAAATATAAATATCCAAATAAATATTCATGAGCCTGGTGAGACAATCTTGATTTCGGTCATT
Source organism: Allacma fusca (assembly GCA_947179485.1). Lineage (NCBI taxonomy): Eukaryota > Metazoa > Arthropoda > Collembola > Symphypleona > Sminthuridae > Allacma > Allacma fusca. The sequence continues at coordinate 22,269,620 of OX359246.1, read as the reverse complement.
GGACACAACAATTGGAGGGAATTCGAGCTAGAAAAATTTTGACAATGATTTACGATGAGTGCGGGGATGATGGCCGATGAGGCCGTACATTTTCGAGAGGCGAGTGTCATTTTTGTCGTTCCATATTAATATTTCCTCTCCCTTTGTGCGGTACTCTCGACCCTGGTTTGGAATATCAATCAGGTGAGTCCTGGCGGAACTCTCAATTGCAGGACCCCTGTCTTTGTAAATACTTACATGTGAGAGAGCATGTGTCGTAATCAGGGAGCAACTACAAGCATTTAAGGACCTTCCGTGTGTCTTTTATTAATTTCGTAGCCTTCCAAGCCTGAAGCTTTAAAATCTATGGAAATCATAAACACATGACTTTTGTCAATTGAATCAAATCCTGTCAAATGCTACATTTTAAAGTCTTAAATATACAAAATTTTTCTCACAATAAATGTTCCAATAATTTTTTTTAAGTCAGATTCAGATTTGTGAAATTAAAATAAATTCGAGGATCATTGGTAATTTAGCAATACAATATGTACGTACATATATAACAATATGGTACTGACCTCATAGGGAAAAAAAATCTCTGAGCATTTCTAGTACCACAAGCCTCATAAAGAGACATTGATTTGAGAAAAAGTAGCTCAGAATAAATATCATGAGTAGGGAAAATTGCTTGAAAAATCCAGAGGAATTTTATTGACAATCTTCCCAGACATTGCTTCAATTGACACTGAACAAATTACGTATAAAATAAACATTCAGAGCCAGGGGACATTACAATTAAAAATTCCTCCACTCTGGTCAATCCTGGTCCCAGCCCCGTCTCATCAGTAGTCAAATGGTAGAGTATAAGTGTGTTTCAGCCCAATAATTACCTCACTGTGTAAGTTCAGCCCATGCAAGTCAAATAGGTTTGGTTACAATATCCCTACTCCAATAATAATTGTCAATCATTGGGAGATACGGAGTGGATTTGCAACTTTGTTGGACGATAATGTCACCTGTAAAAAAAAAAACTTGACTGAATCAGAACACTGTTACAAGTCTCAGGAAGGAAATCTACATGACAGGTGCAATTTGACGTGTACAGTGTATACTTGCTATAACAGCCGAGCCAGAAGATCAAACGACATTTTTATTCTTTTACGAAGAGTCTCATCACAGTCGTCTGTTCAATTCACTGGATTTTTAGGAGACAAATTCTGTTATTTGGACGGTCAGAGTTGTTACTATGTTTAAGGAGGACGTTTTAAGCAGAGCTGTGTTTTTTTGTAAATCTGTAATCCGTGGGTTTTTGGAGCCATTGGACAGAAGGCGAGCAAAAGTCATTATTGACGTGTTGTTTTTAGTGGCTTGTAAGGATAGGAAGATTATCACCTCAAAACTGCTTCAGGGATAAGCAACAAACGAATCATCAAAACCACTAACCTCTGTGAATCCTTCCCTCAGCCCTACTTTTAACGATGAGTAATAAATCCTATCTGAATTAAATAAATAATTGAACATATAAATACTTTTCCCTGTAACGAAGGAAATTACCCAAAATCTATTTCAGCTATAGACACTGTATGTACATACATACCTATTGAGTATATTTAACTATAAACATGTGTACAAAAAAAAATTTTATAGTAAAAGGAGGAGCATTAATTCCCCAAAACAAGTGAATAAAATTTCAGATCAAATGTCAACATTTGTTTGCGTTTTTTTTACGTAGGAAAAAAAAAAGGTCAGCGTAAATCATTATTGGCAAGTGGTTTCAACAAAGGACCTAAAATCCTGTTGGGTTTGAAAAATATGTTTTTAAAAGGAGGTTAAATGCAAATAAGCTTGATTTTGCTCATGTTAATTTCCCCATGCAATTTGATCCAAACTTCCATTTAAACCCTCGTCAGAGAGCAAAGACCTGGTGATAAAAATTTCGGGAGGACATAAATATTTAGAATTAAAAATCTACATATATGTACATACATATAAAAATCATGCATGTACATATTTACAGTAATTAATTATGCTTGAGATGAAGGGAAAGGACTTTTGAACCTTTCCCCACAATTTTTTTATTTCAAAGGAATCAATTACTAATCAATCTTTTGAGGGGGTTGGGAATGTTTTAAAATCTATATGAAAAAATTCCAGGAGCTATAAAAATATACTCAGGAACCTTTAACTCGTTACTGAAAAAAAAAAGAAAAAAATTCCCTCCAGCACTCTGGCACGAAACCTCTCCAGAAGCTTCCTTTCCTGGACTCACTTCTTTTCAGCCACTTTTTCCTAATAATTTCATTTTAAACTTGGAAACTCCATCGTATGGTGAGTGAGTTCGAGGGAGGGAAGTTGAGTTACGTACGTATGTATGTATGTACGTCCAGTGTTCAATATAGGACCTATACTGTACAATAAGTTCAGCTATCCCTATAGACTGCGTGAGTGAAGGCTCAATCTCCAATCTTCCCAATAATGTTCCACAAACGTGTACTACAGTGCAATTTTCAATTTACAGCAATCCTTGAAAATTTTTTTAAATTAGGGATTTTTTTTCAAAGGGGAAACATTTTATGGGCTAAATTTTGAAAGTTAAGATTTTTATTAAGGGGAGAAAAAATTTAAAAATTGTTCAGATTTTTTTGGGCATTTTAAAGGGAGAGAGAAAATTTTGTGGGGTGTGTTTCAGGAGGGGCTGACTGTATTTAGGGAAGCATGCATGGTTTAAACCTAATATTATTCCTTGGGAGGGAAAGAGGGAAAAAGTAGGGAAAGCTCCCTTCCCTCTTACACGTTCCCTTTATTTACACTTGGCTCACTTAGGAATTTTTTTTTCACTTCGTGCCAACCTATACAAGAGGGAAAAAAACCATGGAGTCACATAGGGCAAGCAATCAAAGTCAAAGTGAGACAGCCAACTTTTCCTAAGAATCAAATGAAGGCTCTCTTTCATGTACTACTCCAAGTTGGAGTCAAATACATGAGGAGTCTCTGTCTGTAATGAGAAATGAAACTGTTTTTTCGGGAGCTTCAAGTCAAAAAAAAAAAAGAAAAAGAGAGGAGAGGGGTAGGAGCGAAAACGAGAGTTTAAAGGTGCTTCAGGCATTTTAACTTGCTCGCGTATTCTCTATAAAGGAGTATAAACGTTTTTGGAGAGTGCACTTCACAGGGAGGAGATGGTAAGAGATGGTTGGGAATCCTTGTATCCGTGTAGGTTCGCAGGTATGTATGAAGTTGGAAGTCGCGGAGACGGAGAGTTTCAGAAGTCTACACCACAAAAATTTTCCTTGGGGGGAAAATGTTAGGGGGAAATCAAGAGGAAAAGTATTTCGCTTCACGGACAAATATCATTAAACAAATACAAGTTTTGGGGAAGCTGGGAAAATTTAAATGGGGTGTAGACTTTCTGGAGGAGATGCTTCCAGGGGAATTATTACTGGTGCAATTTTCTTTAGCAGTTGGATTTATAGAGGCTCTGGCGAAATGCTAAAATATTTTTGGGTGTTGGCACCGACTGGTGATCGCGAATGCAATGTTGTTATGGTAAAAGCGAATGCAATGTTACCATGGTGATCGCGAATGCAATGTTGTTATGGTAAAAGCGAGTACAATGTTACCATGGTGATCGCGAATGCAATGTTGTTATGGTAAAAGCGAGTACAATATTACCATGGTGATCGCGAATGCAATGTGGTTATGGTAAAAGCGAGTACAATGTTACCATGGTGATCGCGAATGCAATGTTACCATGGTGATCACGAATGCAATGTTGTTATGGTAAAAGCAAATGCAATGTTACCATGGTGATCGCGAATGCAATGTTGCACTGGTAGCAGCAAATGCACTGTTACCATGGTAACAATAAATGCAAAGTATATTATGGTAACAGGGAGTGCAAAGTTACCATGGGAACGACTGCAACGTTGCCTCGGTTACGGCAAATGGAATGCATACCATGGTAACACTGCATTCGCGGTTACCATGGCATTTAATGTTAAATTCAATGGTAACATAGTAATAACGAATGCACTGTTACCATGGTACCGGTGAGGGCAATGTTAACATGGGAGCGAATGCAGTGTTAACTTGGTAACAACGAGTACACTGATAACATGGGAGCGAATTCAATGTTATCCTGGTAACAGTGAATGCAATGTTACCTTGGTAATAGCGAATTCAATGTTACCTTGGTAATAGCGAATGCAATGTTACCTTGGTAATAGCGAATGCAATGTTACCTTGGTAATAGCGAATGCAATGTTACCTTGGTAATATCGAATGCAACGTTACCTTGGTAATATCGAACGCAATGTTACCTTAGTAATATGTAATGCAATGTTACCTTTGTAATAGGTAATGCAATGTTACCTTTGTAATAGGTAATGCAATGTTACCTTTGTAATAGGTAATGCAATGTTACCATGGTAACAGTGAAAGAAATGTTATCTTGGTAAGAAGGAATTCACGGTTAACATAGGGACGAATTTGCTGTTACCATAGTAACAACGAATGCAGTGTGACCATGGTTACAACGAATGCAGTGTTACCATGGTAACAACGAATGCAGTGTTAACCTGGTAGCCGTAAATGCAATGTTAACATTTTAACAACACCTGCAATGTTACCATAATAACAGCCAACCCAATGGTAACATACTAATAGGCAAAATATTGTCTACACAACTCTTGAAACAACAATGTACTGTAACCTGTAGATTTTTATCCTGCAAACTATTACACGTTGGAAAGCTCCAACTCTGCTTACTCATTTCCCACTCTCAAATGTGTTTTCGCCTAACACTGTTTTCTGACTCCTATAATTAATATAAACCAATCCCCTTCTCAGATTCTTACTTTAACCATCAAGGAATAACCTCCTTCTCCCTTGTATTCACCATAGAAGGAAAGGTACGTTTAAAATTGGTCCACAGAAGACAAAAAGCATCAGAAGGAAGAAAGCATTTCCCAGGGAGAGAGAGAGGGAGAGAGAGAGCGAGAAATCGAGAGAGAAGCGCCCGGCAATTACACAAAGCTGGAAATTTGTGCCAGGATAAAAGTTGGGGCCTAAGAGTCAGGAGAAAAGGGGAGAAAATTCTTTGAAAGCCGCTCCTCTCCATTCCTCCACTTTGGGTCCTCAGATAAGGAAACAACAGACGGGGAGAATGACAAGAGTGGAGAGGAAAAATGAGAAGTCATTGAAAACAAGGGAGGTTTTATCAAATTTTAATTTTTCAAGTGTCACACAGACTTCAGCCTCCACAAACGGGCTTCACCCATGATTTATTCTTCGGCTGCATTTGATTTACGCCCTCGGATCCTCTAAAAGACCTTTTATTCACAGGAGAGCCAATGTCAGTGCATACGTTTACAGTCCGTCCCTCCGTCCCAGCAACCTCATACAAAAATACCCTCCGTATAAAAAAACACACACGCTATCCATCCCCACACAATTTCACACCTCACAAAATATTCCAAATTTCCAGAAAATGTCCAAATATTTTCTATAAATTAAATCTCCCTGTTATTCCAACAAAAAATTCCCTTCCTTCAGCTCCTGTTTTTTAAACCCAGACAACAGAAAAATTTTGAGAGAATTTTCATGGACAGTAAAAGTCTTTAAGGTAAGAAACCGTTGGTTTGGAATGTCCATTGTGTATTTTGGAGGGATATTAATTTAGGTGTTGGGTCCGTTTGTCTTCCCATTAGAATCTTTTGAGATTGTTTTCTGTCCCTGTAAATTTACATGGGACAGTGCTAGTATAAGAGGACTTTGAATATAAAACACTTGTAAAGTATCTATAAAAAAAAGGATTCATGCCAAGGAATATTTAAAGGCTTTAATAGCCCGATTCCGTATCTGTTCCTAAAAGTCCAGCTGAGATGTTTTTATTTTTTTGGGAGAAGAGGACCGCAGTATGTTTTGTATATCTACTGTAGCTGTGTAGGTTCAGTGTATTTATTGGTCTGGGGTTGAAGACTCTTTAGGAATTGTGGACACCTTGAGCTGACAAGCTTAATTGGTCACCTTGTTCCCTGTCCACTTAGGAAGTGGAAGCCCTTCATCAACAGATGACCGCAGAGAGGAGAGAGAGAGAAAGAGAGAGATGGTCTGTGAAAAAAGAAACAAATGATTCGTTCCGTCCTTTTGGCAGCTTCTTTGGCTCAGATTTGTGCCCGTCTTTTTCTAATGGATGATAAATGGTCACTGGAGAGGAGGAGATTCAATCAAAGTGTAAACCACTGTACTTGGGAGCCAAAAGTAAGGACTAAAAGAGGGAGTGAAAAAATGTTGAGGAAAGTTATTCAAAAGGAAAATTTTATGTGGGATTATAAGGGGGGGGGGAGAGAGAGATGAAGAAATAATTTGTAGCTGAATAGTAGTAACTGTTGTTGGTAATTACGGGAAATCAGAGACAAAATCAGGCTGGTAATTTTGTGTGAGATTATTTTGGAGGGTAGAGTATATTTTGTGGGGATTTTATGGAGAAATCAATTTTTTTGGGGTGACCAAAATCAACTGGAAATCAAAGTATAGGATTGATTGTGTTCTGAATTTTTTTATGTTTTTTTTTGTGGGGAGGAAAACGTGAGTTACCTGGTTTCGTTTTGTGGTTTTACTTCTTGGATATGTTTTTGGAGGTTGGGGGGATCTGCAGTGAGATCTGGATATAGGAGTGATATTTTTGGTAGGGAATTGTTTGGGGAGGCATTTTTGGAAATGTTTTGTTTCAATTGCTCGGATGTGACGTTTTCTGGGGTTTCGTACAAAATATTTTGTTTACAGTACAAGGCAATGGTAATTTTGTTGGAATTTTGTTACACAAGGTTAATTTTGTGGGAATTTTGTTACACAAGGTTAATTTTGTTACAATTTGCGACAATGATAATTTTGTTACCATTCAGGACAATGATAAATTTGTTACCATTTACGACAATGTTAATTTTGTTACCATTTACGACAATGTTAATTTTGTTGCCATTTACGACAATGCCAATTTTGTTACAATTTACGACAATGTTAATTTTATTACAATTTACCACAGTGTTAATGTTTTTACCATTTACCAGTGTCCATGTTTTTACCATTTACCAGTGTCCATGTTTTTACCATTTACCAGTGTCCATGTTTTTACCATTTACCAGTGTCCATGTTTTTACCATTTACCAGTGTCCATGTTTTTACCATTTACCAGTGTCCATGTTTTTACCATTTACCAGTGTCCATGTTTTTACCATTTACCAGTGTCCATGTTTTTACCATTTACCAGTGTCCATGTTTTTACCATTTACCAGTGCCCATGTTTTTACCATTTACCAGTGTCCATGTTTTTACCATTTACCAGTGCCCATGTTTTTACCATTTACCAGTGTCCATGTTTTTACCATTTACCAGGTTCCATGTTTTTACCATTTACCAGTGTCCATGTTTTTACCATTTACCAGTGTCCATGTTTTTACCATTTACCAATGTTAATCTTGTTACCATTTCCCGCAATATTAATTTTGGTGCCATTTACCAAGATTTGTAATTCGTTACCATGCATTTAAGCCAATGAGAATTTCCCTACAATTCCCGACATCATCGTCCCAAATATGTTTCCTGCGGTTGCACCTACAAAGCGAGTGGACTGTACACAATGGGTGACTGTAAATAAAGGAAAATCACTTGTGTGTGTGGAAAGATCCGAAAATGTACGTTGTTGGGAAAGAACAAGACAATCATCCCATATTAGGCTTGGGAAAGGATAGCATTATAAATTCTAATGACAATTTCATCTGGGCTTTTACATTCGAAATATTAAGTTCCCTTCTAAATTGAACCTGCGAGAGTGGAACATCAAACTACACACAATCAAACTCACTCATAATATACGTGGTAATAGCACACCACACGCTTTCAATCCAATTTATGTAACACGCATGAGATGAACAAGGACACAAGAAATTGAATCTAAATTGCACCTATATTAAGAAAGGTTTTGTGTTCAGCTACAGAAACATCCACACACACACACACACACACACACGTCCGAACAGATCCAACATTAAGATACTTGAGTCATTCAGTTGAGACATTTCCCTCTATCTACAGGATCCTATCTTTATAACCGAATCCCTCACTCAAAAATCTCCCTCTCAAAAAAATCTGAACACTCTCCACGTTCAATTTATCTCTTCCCCATCCAAAACCATTGTACAAAAATTAAAGGTTCTAAGAGTTATTGCTATAATCCAAATGCACTGTATTTACTCTTGAGGTTTTGTACCCTCGAAATTCTGTCTGTCTATAGCTGTGGTTCATCATTTTGGAACCCAATAAGCCTGTCAGTTGGATCCGGTTTCAGCAAGAGACAACATTTTTTTGAATTCTTACATAACAGTACATTAACTTTATGGGAGGATCCTTAAAATGATATCTCAATGTTAAAATGCGGTTCTCTTCCACAGGGAAAAATTCACATCGTTTAAAATTGGGGATACTCTTCCCTGTGACAAAAGTGAGATTACAAGGGAGTGTCTTTTATACAGAGGTCGGACTGTACTTGAAGATAAAATCTCAGCTCAAATGGGTATGAGGATGTAATAAAAACTAAACTCCAAATTACGGGCCTAATTCCACCTTATAAAAATACACTTGAAGTAAAAATACCACATTTGAGGGCCTCTTTTTGTCATTACAAAACGACAACTTTCAATTTCTTCAATTTTCCTTTCAAAATTGCAACAGGGATTGGAACTGCACTTTTGTACTAATGTCCATTATAAAGAAGCATAATAGCCCTTCCTTGACTGTACGTAATAAACCTATGACAAACAAATAACGATCATAATTGATAATAGCCCTAAGGTACAAGTACATACGTAATACCAACTTTGACAGTCCTAGGATAAATATATACAGAGGTTGCTCTTTACAACAGATCCCTTACTAGGAGCGAAGTTTCGACGTGAGGACAAAATCCTTTAGAAATAAACCCATGCTTTTTTCCCTAGAGCTCCTCGATTCGTTGAGAGCCCAACTCTGAGGTGCTGTTATAGAAGGAGTGTACTCAGAAGGTATATAATGTCCCTATGCCATAATAATTTATAGCCCAGGGGCAGCACATAATGGGAAGTGGCAGGATTGCGCAGGGTAATGTTGAACACCAAAACATGGGTTTTTGCCACACACACACACACACACACACACACACACACACACACACACGCTACAAGTAAATATGATGTGCATACTTGCACACACACATGTGATTAAATGTGTGCATCTCATGCATCCACAGAAAATTGCAAACCGTCGGCATCATCACTTAATTTCATTAGCACACATCTGACAGCTCTCTGATGGACTGCTGCAATTTTCTTTAAAAGACGTAAAATCACGTACGAGCTGGGGAACGGATACAATGCACCCTTGTCATCACAGCATCTTATCATAAAATTCTTTAAACTAGGTAAAATTCCAAGATGGGAATAAATATTATGTTGTGATCCCTCTCAAAGCTTCAAATATGTTTTGCAACTTTTTTTTACAACAAATTACTTACACTTTATAACTTGCACACGAGTTCCTTGGAAGTCAAACACGTGACATATTTTTACTTGCCCTGCAGAATACATGAACGCCGAATATTGCTGCATAAATTAAATCTAATACTTCAATAACTCTTGTTAGTGTTTGCACAAAAAGGGTTCAAGTTGTACAGAGCATTATACGGAATGATATCATTGCTTTGCATAAATTTGTCATAATAATTTTGAAACCGCTGCAGTGTGCAGATTTTATGTCCAATGGTAACTTTATTAATAACCCGGACCCATTAGTACTTGGCCTGTATATTTGAATACTATTTACGAATAGTATCATTCCCAGTTGGAAAAAAAATTATGTACTGTAACGAATATTTTATTCTTTAATATTTCGCTGTATTTGTTGTACTGTATTAGCAACCCAGCATAAGCCAACAGCTCAGCTACTTAGTTATATCATTCTGAATCAATAATTGAATATTATTGTAACCAATCAATTTATTCTCAATTACAATTCTAAAATAACCGTTCGCCACTTCTTTACTGACATTCAACGATTCAACAAATAAACATACTCTTGGGTTTGGATTCAAACTTGATATGTCCCGCCAGTGACAGGCCATAGCATTGATACAAATTAATGGGTCAATTTTTTGTCAAAACGTTATTACAATGTAAAAGAACGTTTCGATAGTTTTTGCATTTAGTTATAGAGAGCCCAAAGATGAACACAGTTGTTTCAAAGCTTGCTATTTATAATAAAGAATGAATTCCACTGAAAAAAATTTAAATGTAAAAACAAATATTCTTTAGCCATTTATCCCATAGCTATAAATATAGTTATTTGGGATGATTTGCTGTTAATTCAATACTGACATCATCCGTTCCCTGGGGAGTGTGGAGCGTGACTTGGAGACCAGAACAATTGAGATGCCTTTGCAAAGATTTTGCAGGGGTGCTCTCATAAGCGGAACGTACCGTAATTACGACAATAAGCCCTGGCTGTTATGAATATGCATATGAAGAAACAGGTGTCGACAGATTGCCCCAAATTTTAATGTAATGATCTATGACCATGGAGCTAATCATGTATTTACATATGTACGCTGTTCTATGCTAAGGATGAAAATTCCCTACGATTTTTACACATGCAATAACCCAAAGAGCATTGAGACTCTAAAGGATAAAATAATTAGCACTGTGTCCCATTATCCTTCAGAAGAGTTACTTATGATAGGATTTTTGTTATATTGCGGGATGATGAAATTTTTTTTTGGCAGAGGGAAATTATTATTGTTTTGAAATGGGACATTACAGCCCAGACGTGATTGAATGCATTTTGGCATTTGAGAACAAGTTGAATTAATTTTTAGGAGGAATATTAATATTCAAATGGGCTCTGATGATGGATCACCATATTTGAAGGCAACTCTTACACTCCTCTATCAATTCTTTATTATTAAACCCAAATGGGATGATGCGCCCTGTAAAGTCATACACTGACTCTCTGAATAGTTAAAATTTACATAATGCATAAGTTTACATTCACTTATAACGCTTCCTAATTCACTTGAGGCTCCACTTTCCAAAAACATCTTGATTCATGTTTTTTCCCTATTACGTGATTCTTTCTAAATAGTGAACACCACATAACAAACAGCCTCTATGTAATCATATATGGCAGGTGCACTGTTCTGTTTGTACAGGTAATTAAGGACTCGCATTTAAAAAATATTACTCAACGTTTGTGTAAATACCAGGGAAAGCGTATGATTTTAATGTTTGCTAATTTACTGATGTTTCCTGGTAAAAATAATTATTTGGAGGTTTAAGACTACGCTTAATTTTAGGGGCGAAAATATTTGGGCAAAAATTTGCTTAAGTAGAAGAAAATTTGTATTTTTAGGGGCAAAATCTGATAGTACAAGAAAAGTTTTAATTTTAGGGGCAAAATTTGATAGTACTAGAAAATTTGTATTTTTAGGGGCAAAATTTGATAGTACAAGAAAATTTGTAATTTTAGGGGCAAAATTTGATAGTACAAGAAAATTTGTAATTTTAGGGGCAAAATTTGATAGTACAAGAAAATTTGTATTTTTAGGGGCAAAATTTGATAGTACAAGAAAATTTGTATTTTTAGGGGCAAAATTTGATAGTACAAGAAAATTAGTATTTTTAGTGCAAAATGTGATAGTACAAGAAAATTTGTATTTTTAAGGGCAAAATTTGATAGTACAAGAAAATTAGTATTTTTAGGGGCAAAATTTGGAAGTACAAGAAAAATTTTATGTTTGGGGGCAAAATTTAGTGTTACTTTGAACACTTGTTTTATTTTAAGCATATGGGGCTACGTCCCAGCTAAAAGCATGGGGATGAGTCCAAGTGGATTTTTATTTATTGTTATGGCATGTACTCAGTTCAGTGTGTTGTTAGTCAACAGAACAATAACACACTCACCAATGACAGGAACATGCACGGAGGACTAAGCCTTATGACTTATGTCAAAGTCGTAAAAGGACCAGAGATAGATGGGAGGGGATGGGATTGTGATGCTCCGAATGTATTATCTGAGTGTAAGATTTAAATGGGGATCTCCCTCTCTTCTCGTCAACGTCCCTTGTCCTCGTCCTCACGATCTTCGCCTCGACTGTGTACACAGACACAGACAGTGGATGAGTATGTATGTAGAATGTAGAGACTGGGAGTTACGGAGACTCAGGGTATTTACATATGGTGAGGACTCTATTATCCGGTTTTACAGGGTAATTTGAAATGTGTGGCTGAGACTATAGGGGATGGAGATAAGAGTGCTCTGCGTACAGAGAGGATTCCTCCTGAGGGGATGAGCCAGCCAGGAGGAATCCATGCGGACGTATTATCTTTAATGTGAGTCCCAATGTGAGCTGACACACTGTTATCCCTTCCTGACTTCACTCCGGCAGCAAGATCATGTCCACGTCCGGACTCATATCAATAAAAAGGTATTAGATCAATATGACCAGAAAAAAAATGAATTTATATGCAAAGCAGTGAGCCTGTCCGGACAATGCTGAGGAAGATAGAGGGACAGGAAAAAATACGTTTGGAAATATTGGGGGAATCAAGGTCGAGTTTGGACAGTGGGGTCCCTTTACAACGACGCTCCTTGTTGGAGGAAATCCGACGTTTTTAGTTTAAGAGGGACAATTTTAAAAGCAGGTTTTGTTTTGAGGTCAATGAATATCTAGTTGAAGTTTGACAGTTCATTTTTCTGCTCTTTGACGCAATGTTAATTTTTCAATCATTTATTGCAATGTTAATTTTTCGACCATTTATTGTAATGTTAATTTTACGACCATTTATTGTAATGTTAATTTTTCGATTATTTATTACAACGTTAATTTGTCGAACATTTATTACAACATTAATTTGTCGAACATTTATTACAACATTAATTTGTCGAACATTTATTACAACATTAATTTGTCGATAATTTTTTACAATGTTAAAATTCGACCATTTACTGCAATGTTAATAATTCGACCATTTATTGCAATGTTAATAATTCGCCCATTTATTGCAATGTAAATAATTCGACCATTTACTGCAATGTTAATAATTCGACCATTTACTGCAATGTTAATAATTCGACCATTTATTGCAATGTTAATAATTCGACCATTAATGCAATGTTAATAATTCTACCATTCATGGCAATGTTAATAATTCGACAATTTACGGCAATGATATTTTTCGACCATTTATGACAATATTATTTTTCGACCATTTATGACAATATTATTTTTCGACCATTTATGACAATATTATTTTTCGACCATTTATGACAATATTATTTTTCGACAATTTATGACTGATATTGTGTCCTTGTTTATAACAACCTTATATTTCCCCCCATTTTAAATCACTTTGATTTTTGTGCCACATTAAAAATTTTAATTTTGTTACCCAATCTATAAAAATTACTTAGTTTTATTTGAAGAATATTTGTCCGTAGAAATTTCCCCGTTAAAAATCCACTTCCGAGCGTCGGTTAGAATCCGAGCGAACTGTAAACCCTTGCAAGGGAAAGAGTGTTCGAGAAAAAAATATGGAGTCAAAGAGACAGGTTATTTTACAAGCCTGGACCCGACCCTTTACAACGGCGGCTGCGGTTAGATTCCATACACTTGGTCACCGCAGCAGCACAATGGGTCCCAGGGAAATATGCAAATTAAGACTAAAAGTGCTCCCACAATTGTTAAACCTTTTCTAAAACCTCTACTCTGTAGGGTTAGTACGAAGTCAGGAGTCGTCCTGTATGCACACCCTTCTTGAAAAATTATTTTGAAAGGGAAATCTACCTCTAAAAAATCCAGTTTTTTCTCACCCTCTCTCTCTCTCTCTCTCTCTCTCTCTCTTTCTCTCTCTCTCGCGCACTCCAACTTCCCAAACGGTTCGGCACTGTAAAAAAAATCACAAATCAGATCTGATTATCCCAATTACGAGAACTAAGACCAAGGGATGAGGCCATGAATATTTCATGGACCATTTCCATTCAACTGAGTCGGAGATGAAAGCTTTTTTAATTTTTTAATGGCCCACACACCTCATTTCCATTCTCTCTCTCTCTCTCCCTCTCTCTCTTTCTCAAAATCTCTCTCTCTCTCTCTTCCCATCATATTAAAATCCCCAGAGTCAAATCTTCCTCCTGTCTGAAAAAAACCATTTGAATTTTCCACACTATTTTTCCCTTTACATTGTAATGAAAATAATACCAAAAAATGTAAAATTTGTTTTCAAAATTAATTTTAAAAAATTTTACGGAGGAAACTCTATTTTAATTTCCTATCTCATTATTTATATTTATAAAATTTCTTAAGGAATATCTCCTCCATACAAAAAAACACTGTACCCCAGAAGTGTTCCAAAAAATCCCCCTTTCAACATTAACAACAGCCAAAGCATACGAGAAAAGACTGAAGCTGAGCAAATGATTGAAATGGAAATAATCCTGAACTTTTTGACCCTCAATGAATTCAAATGTGCCCATTCCTCTCAATGATTTCCCCAACTCTGAAAATTGTGTTCGACAGAGGTACAAATATATACAGCCTCAAATATATACAATAAGACTGTACCTTGAGGAAGATCCTAAAAAAAATTACACATGTAAAAATACATATTCGGAGTCTCTCCCAGCTCCCCGCCGCAACTTGAGGAAGATGAAGATTCAGTAGAATTTTTTTTCTCTTGAGAAAGAACAGGATTGGAAAAGGGTTGGTTTGGAGAAAACACACAGAGAATTGCCTTCACTTTACCACCCACCGTTGAGTCTGGCCTGCGCCGGGGCCCCCTCCCTCCAACTCTTCGGAGTCTCTCGCCTTCACTTTCCGTCCAAACACACATCACCAATAACACTATACCATACAATCTCCCACACACACATACACACACACACACACACACATACAATTCCCCATCCAAGCACAAGTCTTTGGGAAAGCTCTCAGTTCACTTTGAGCGGCGTGAGGGAGAGTCCACACTCAGTACGAATTGTCACTTTGTTGTGCACAAAACCCAAAATTCCAACGATCTATATCATTATTTCTAGAATTTTTCGCAAGAATTTCCAAAAGAAATAAATTTCCTGCTTAAAATCTCGTCCAGGTTTAATTCCTCAGAGAATTTCAGTATCAAAAAATTGTACAACAAAAAAAAAAAATTTACCCGGAAAAACTCAAGTGTCAAAAGTGAAATAGTGTTTTCACTGGTTGGATTTCTTCTCAAGTGTTTTTTTCTTATGGAAGGATTCAATGTCAGAGAAAAGAGGAGAGAATTTTCTTGAGGATTGTTCATCAATACTGATAAAATAATTAAAATTGCCGGATTCTCAAATCCTGCGGATTTCCTTGTTGAGGAAAAAGTTTCCTGGGGAATTTAATCCCGTTTATTTCTGGAGCTCTTCTATGACACCACTCAAAAATCTAATCTTGGAGGATCTTCCCGGAACGGATTTCTGTAAGGAAGGGATTCAGTCAAATCTTTCAGCAGTTAATTAATCTGAATTTTCCTGGGATTGAAATTTCTCATTGGATTCAATAAGAGACTGGCTGAAGACAAGTCCGTTCCCTGAAACTCAATCCATCAGGAGAGAAGTTCGGATACATTTGAGAAGATACCCGAGTCGGGTGACAGCGGGGAAGGAAATACAAGAAATATATTTTCTTTCGAAACTACACTCAAACTGACATTAATAACCCCAAGTGCTCTCAGGATACATCAATAGAGGGGATGCAGAGAGCGGAGTGAGAGGGCATCAAGTTACAAAAATAGCACCTCCCTTTAAACTACATCTATCCGGATCTGTTTACAGAATCTGTGAAAATAAAAAAAAGATCCCGGATCCTATAAACTAAGGATTTAAAATTCAAAACGTGTTTTTTCAAAACATTTGCGTTAAAATAATTACATTTTTGTGTGGGAGAATTTCAGGATTTTAATCCTTCAACAATAAAATTCTCATTGAATTATTTACATTTGAAAAAAAAAATTGTCCAGTGTATTAAATTACGGACATTGGAGATATCCGAAAAAGCCCAGACCTTGTCAATGAAGGGGATAAAATTCACGAGTGAGAAAAACAATTCCACTGGAATTGACTCATTGTTTACATTACATTGAATTGCTCCTTTAAGAGTGTGGGAACTTCCTCAAATTACATTTTTTTCCTCAGGGGCTATATAAAAAGCTCAGTGACAGGATTGGATTTTTTTTTATAGAGAACATTATAATTATTACAAGAAAAATTGACACTTGAATAGAAGAAATAGGAGAATTATTACTGTTGAAAAAAAAAAAGGAGTGGGAGCTGATGAGCTTGATATTGATTGGTTTTTTTTCTTGTCACCAGTTACGGTAACTTACAGAAGAGTGAAGTTGGCTATAAAGAATATATTGGGAGAAAATGGGATGGTAAAATATTCAAGTGTTTTTTTTTTAATATTAAATATAGGGGATTATTATTGAGTTGTCCTATATATTCCGGGCTTCATTCATGGACAGGTTGTGTGTGGAAGTGTGTGTATATGTTCATGTGTGTGTAGAGTACTCAAATGTCTCGGGATTGATTAAGCATCTCATCACTTGTCAAATCATCATTCCGCTCTTGGGCAAATATTTACTTTGGCTGGGGTAATAGTAATCTTGAGAAATTAGAGTGTGTCTATACTCCGGGCCCAAAACCACGTTGTCACATTTATATTTAAAAGACAACTTTTATCAATCCCTGGATTTACGCTCTTGTCTCATTCTTAAGGGCCTGTGTTTTAAAACAAATATTCTTCTTTTAAGACGTGTCCAAGTGTATATGTGTGTGTTGTTTTTTTAACAAACAATTTTGCAATTCTACAAGTTGTTCAACTTCAAAGACAATTTTCTCCTTGGAGCACATTCCACTTAGCAGGTGAGTAATTATATTTCCCTTAAAATGTATAAAATTCCTGGACAGTATTCCCTCAAAATGGTTTTTCTCCACAATTTACTAAATTGCCCTAAAAATTTTACTTTTGCAAGGGAAGTGACAAAAAAAAACAAATTGAAAAATTTTAGGCTAAATTTTAAGGGCAAAATTTGAAGGAATTTTCCCTCATGGTACTAATTTAGGGGAGATTTTGGGAGAAAGACTTTTTTGGGGCATTGTGAGAAATTTCAATAAATTCGCCCGTTTTGGGGTCCTAGGGTTGTAATTTTTTGAGGGAATTTTTAAGACTGGGGTTATAAATTCAGGCGGAGTGTTTACAATGGAGGGTCGTTATACAGAGGTGAGATTGTAGGAAACGTTGGTTTGAGAACCTCAAGGAATTTTTGATGATTAAAGAGCAGGTGTGCCAATTGGAACTGGGTCAGTTGGAACAACTCCACTGACATCCGAAACTCAACTCTGACTGTTGTAACGAGGCTATGCATTATGTAAATACATAAATGTAAAATAGAGACGAGAGCATTGTCAACTGTCACTGGAACTGACAAGGACAGGAACGAGTGGGATCCGTCCCTATGGAAAATGCAAACTTTCCCAAAACTCCTTCAAAGATGAGAGAACAAAAGACCACGGAGTTTTTTTTACTCAGCCCAACCCCCCCCCCCACCCTCCCCCTGTCCTATAATTTATGGAGCTGTAAAAGAGATATAGAAATTCTTGAAACAGTTTTTTATTCAACAGTGCTCAAGTTCTATTGATCCATGGATGTATGGCGAGAGGTACATACATACATACAGGGATATGGTAAATTTAAAAAGAAATTGTGGGCTTCTTTCCCACCGAAAAAAAAAATAGTAGAGAGATTCCATATGCTTTGGGAGTATATATCAAAGCCATTGCTCAAAGTCAGCCGTCAAGGACCGAGCCGGGTCATATTACTATTGCAAACACATATAATTTCATGGATTCATTTTATCTCCACAAGTCCCAATGCTCTGGCCACATTTGCATATGCGAAAACTTTCCGGGAAAAGCTTCCCAGCCTCCAAACCTGACTCTGTCATGTGATGCCATTTTAAGTGTTTCTCTGGAGCATGTCCCTCTTGTACTGGAGTAAGTTAGGGCTCTCGTCCTATCCCCCTGATTTCATATTTTATTCAGGATGCACTTTATCAGGAGAGCATATCGGAAGAGCATGTGACAACGACACTGGTACTAGGACATCTCTATTTTGGTTGTTGTCAGAGGGAGACAAGAAAAATTAACTTTTCCTCCCTTTATTTTACACTTCAGCTTCATATATGATAACACTAGGATTTTCTATTCTTATAATTTACAACCCAAACTATACTTCTAACTCAGGCCTTGAATCCTGCAAGGATTTGTTCTTTAAATTTTTTTCTTTTGTAAAAAAACTTTAATAATAAAAATGTAGGGGAAAAATTATGTCCTTACAAAAAATCCGGTGGATTTAGAATGCACTGTAGTTACAGAAAGGATAGAAGGCTAGTAATCCAGTAGTAACCATACGGGATATTTTTTAATGCTATAGATATCCTTGGTTTCTGGACGTCTGCTGGACTTCGGACAATCCTTCAATTGCAATTTCCCCCCCGCGAATTTCAAACGTGCATGGTTGAAACGTTGAAAGATTTCTCTGAGGGATTGATCCATCCACAGTCTGGTATTTTTTACGATGTGGAAAATCAATCATGGGCGAGAGAGAGAGAGAGAGAGAGAGAGGGAGGGAGAGAGAGCGCAGTTTATTAAAGTGTGGCTCCTGGGATTTTTTAGCACAGTAAATAAGTTATCTTGAGGAACAAGACTCAAGGAATGCCTTCTTGTTAACCCAGTGGCAGTTCTCTGATAACTAATGGTCGACACTTGTCTCTACAAGCTCAGACTCACTCGTTATAAGACACGCTCAGCAGTTGTCTCACAGAGACTGGTTTCTCAAAATTCGTACCTAACAATGGGTCGATCCAAGCTTGGTTTTTAAAATTCCGAAATAACTCAGTTGAGAGAGATTTGACAATTCCTTTTGAAACATGTTATTCCTGATTTAGTGGAATCGATGACTGCATATATATATATATATATATATATATATATATATATATATAATTATATATAGAAGAGATCTTGAGAGATCCGAGCCTCACAGCTTGAGAATTTAGATTGGCGACAAGGGAAGTCACACTAATAGAACACGTTGGTGGTCTTCGATTGGGAAGAACAACTGTCTGAGAATACTGTACTTGTGAGGGATCGTTATATGCCCAAGATTGAGCAATCTATATAAATCTTTGGTTTTTAAAATTCCGAAATAACTCAGTTGGGAGAGATTCAATCAATACTGCACAAGCGTCGAACTCATGTAATCACAGTCAGCTATGTAC
The DNA here is from genome assembly GCA_947179485.1 of Allacma fusca. Lineage (NCBI taxonomy): Eukaryota > Metazoa > Arthropoda > Collembola > Symphypleona > Sminthuridae > Allacma > Allacma fusca. The sequence goes on along the minus strand of OX359246.1, from coordinate 22,250,253 downwards.
GTTACGATCTCCTTGTAGGAGCTGCAAATATGGACATTAACGTTCCTAGGCTCTGGGACAAGCTTCCCTAACATTTGTATTTACCACAATGGTAATATTTGCTCCTTGGAAGAGATTCCTTCAAAACTGTCAATTGTTAAGGAAATAATTGCATTTTTGTTATAATCCTTGCACTAGTGTCTTGATATAGCCACAGGTTCTTTTTAACATAGTACAATTTTTCGGAAATGAAGGTATTTACAGGACAGTGCAGTTTTATAAATTAAAATTTTAAACGAGACTTACATGTGTCTTACAAAAAGAATCTTTTGGAATAAATACCTCTGGAGACAGATTTGCTACAATTTTTTTTCCCGGCCCTCATTATGCAAGTAAAATTCCCCTTTAAACTACCCGAATGATGCAGTACATTGTACGTTTTTAGCCCGGATTTTTGATTTATAAGAAATGGGGATTGCAAGGAAGGGAAGAACAAATGGTTTTAAAGCTTGGCTTGGGAAATATGAATGTTGGAACTGATGCAGTACTTCACTATGAGATTTGACACAGACCCAGCCATAACACACTTGCTCAATTCGTTCCTAACGAGCTCATATTTTTCTCCAGGATTTTTTTCTAAATGATCTTACAGAAGGGAGAGGAATGATTTGAGCAGACAATCTAATTATACACGTTATTCTTATATGCACACTCCAGATCCTTTCCCAGTCCCACATCCCAAAGCCCATGCACTGTCGAAGCAATGATCATTACTCCAATTTAACACACTCGGGAAATAATGAATGAGTGTTGGGAGTGAATTTGAAACCTCTCTCATTCCTCGGAACTGAGGACTCTCTCTGCCCATGTACAAATGTTCCTCATGTACATTTTCATATGTAGTTATGTACATGGAGAGCTTTTCGGAGAGAAAAATTCTTTTAATATGAAATATGATCAGACACCATCAGCTCCCTCAAAATGAATGAGAATTTCTTATGTTTTTACCATTTTTGATCCACTATAACATAAGTATTCAAATGCAAGGGGACATGCTTATACAAAGCACGTTTCCCTTCTGGGATGAGTCCCCATATTTATGGTATTTGAGTTTTGGGTGGAAGGAGAAAGAAGAAAAAGAGGAATGATGATTTAAGATCTCAGAAAGTTTTTTCTCCTTCTTCTTCTTCCAATGGTGAAAACAAACTACAGGAAAATTCCCTCCTAGATTTTTCAACGTGTACATAAATTTCCTCCAATATATGTACATACAAGAAAAAAAGGTCCAGAATTATCCAGCCTAGAAAATCTAACTGTAGGGAAAGGAATCGGAATTCTCTGGAAAATATTGTTCTCCTCAAGGAAAGGGTCTTGAGGTATAGAGGACCAGAGCAAGTGCAAAACTTCCCTTCAAAATTTATTTATTTACCTAAAAAACTTTCTGAGACTGGATTCTTCGGCTCTTACTTTTATTCCCTGTAAATTTCCCTCTTTTGAATCCAACAAGTTTTTCCATGTTGACAGGAACAATTCTCAAGGAACATTTTTTAAATTGAATCCAATCTTCAAGTAATCCTATGAATATTTTTTCTTCTTAAATTTTTTTAAATTTTTACAGCAAAATCCCTGTTCAAAATTTTCTCCAGTCTAAAAATTAATTCCTTTTAATTTGCAACAGCGTTTTAATGTAAGATTTATTTTTTGTCGCTTTAGAAAAAAATACATACTTTGTGTATTAAATGTTGGAAACATTATGTGAATTTTTACAAGTCAGGTTTTTATAATCTTCTGGGTTGAGAGGACTATAGTTACAAGACCGTTGAGTATAATGATGATTTAGTGATATATGTATGTGAAAAAAAATAAGTGAGAGGTTTTTCTCTACTCTGGGCATAAAATATAACCATCCTCGACACTATATGTACATGATGCCACAAAACAGTGAACCTCCAGCATACGGCGGCTGTCACACGAGATCATTGAGGAATGTCTGTGATGACCGTCATTATTCAAAGCGTCTCTTGTGCAATGACATTCATAATTCATACTGAGCATTAATTCTTCCCCGCAACCTCAGTATGAGCTCGAGTCTCCATCCACACTCAGAGTTCCTCGCTATGTTCTGTGTGGTCTTCCCTTGAATTTTAAAAGCTCTTCCACTCTTTCCCCTCCCATCCCTCTCTGGCTCTAAATCATTCATTTGAGAGTCCTAAATTACTATTGTTTCCTCACAATTTTTCCACAATCCACTCTTCTTCCTCTCACTCTGTAATAAGTTCCTTCATAACTTTTTCCCATCCCATTGGGACACTATTCCTCCGGAAATAGCAAAAGAGATTATTAAATTTGTAAGGAACAAATTCTGAAAATAATTCCCTATCAAAATCTCTATCTGTGCAATAAAGGTTTTGTAATAAAAAGGATTCTCTCTGAAATTAATATTGTCTCATATTGCCCCAAAAGGAACCCCTGTCTGCTCCCGCTCCCTGGCGGACGTGCAAATAATTAGTAAATTGGGGGAAAGTGAGACAATTCTCTGAGAATCTTATATGAACTGTTTTCTTTACGTTCTGTCCCTAAGGAAGGGATTTTTTGAAGGGAAACTTATCACTTGAGACCTTGTGTGTGGGGACATTAGAAGGAATATGAATGTGTGGAATTTTGTGATTTGTATCCATTTCCACTCATGTGTAATAACTCACTTGCTCTTTTCTCACACAATTCTCTTCAACCTGTATAGTATAAAGTATATATATATATGTATGTATGTATGTATGTGTGGGCCTACGGAAGTTGTGTATACTTATAATCCTAAAGTATTTAACTACAAGAAATATTATTTGCATTGCCCTCGCTCCTGCTCCCCCACCTGAATTCCTAAAGAGCTCTCAGGAATTAGGAATTGTGTGCTTGGAAACAAGAAATGAGGATTTTCTGACTCTCTCTCTCCATTTCCACAAAATGTCTGTAGAAAATCCTATGGAGGCAAACGGACAAATTGCAATGTTACAAGGCTTCCCATATAAACTACAAATGTTTTTGTATAAGGGCTATAATATCTATATAGCCAATGTAGAAGGTAATGTTGGAAACTTGTATTTTCTCTGGGATATTATATGAAGGACCAATAAGTAATGGGCCCTGTCAGGGAAATTTGTGGAGCTCAAAATCTACATTCTCTGTGAGGAGAGATGCTGAGGCTGAGGGGGTTCTGTGAAAGATAATTTTTGCAGGAGGAAAACTTACATGGTTCATATAAGAGCTTGAGTCAAGGAATAAAATAAATGTCCTTGTCTTTTCACTTTTAGCTTGCCAAAAAAAAAAAAAAAAAAAAAAACCCTGTCGTCCCAAGCTTAAGTTCCAACTACTCACAGGAACCTACAGCGAAGAGGGTTGTTTATTACAATCTAGCTTAAGCTAAGAAGTCATAGATCCACTCCAAACACTGGTTATGGTGGAATCAGGAGATTTTTAAAAATTCGTAAAATTTTGTATTGTCATATAATTAGTAATTAATTGTTAGAGTGTCAAATCCTGACATAATTAAAATTGTGGGGGTCAAAACTGTCCAGGACATTGAACTTAGAAAGGGTAAGTGCATAGGCTTTTGAGCTTGACATTGAGAGTATCATTTCCTATGAGGAGCATTATACTCGTGGAAATTGTATTTGGATTATAAGGAGGGGTGAAAACCCATATAAAAAGATTAACTGTCGAGATCTCGATCCTGAGACCATCATCTCACTCCTGGTATTGTTCCGAGGCTGTGAAACACAATCACATGCAGGGCCTTTGTGGGATCTTGTACGGGGGTCTTGTCTTTTACAGAGTGAGAGTATACATTTGTGTGAATTTCCAGTCTCTGTCTATAAAACCCACTGTTGAGTTGTATAGTGTCCGATGCGGACATGCATCGGCCATAAATACAAACTTATATGTATACAAATCCTTGTACAAATTCTAAGTTGCATGTTCCAAGCCTATCAGCCCTAGTGTAGGTTGTGTTTGTAATTATACTGTGACTGTACAGTGGACTCTTGATAAATAGGAGAGCTTTGGTAGAAATGAGTGTGGGCTTTTTCGAGGGGACGATTGTCCGATGTGGATGGTTATTTTTAAAGGGATTTTAATTTTTCGGATCAATAATTGCCGGACCAGAGGATATGTTAGGATTGAGGGGATTCTCTTGTAACTAGCGTCCACTTTGGGAATGTCCTGACTGCCTACGTAAGAACCCAAGAGCATGTAAACGACCTTTATCACCCCTTTTAATAGCGAGGTGTAATTGTAGCTTTTAGTGTTTACAAGTGTTTTCCATCTTTTGTTACCCTAGAATTGTGTGTGGGGACGGTACATTGATAGTATTGTTCTATTTTTGTATTTTGTTCCAATATGGGCCTAAATTTAGGGGATTTTTTAGTTTCTTAAGGAAATCCTCCTTTCCTGTTTTTCTATTCTTTGAGGACACATTCTCTCAAAATTTACCTTTGAATTTCATTTATTTTTTAACTGTACACGTTTCGTAAATTTTATGGCATTTGAGGGCAATTTTTTCCTATAAAATTTTGCCGAATTTAAAGTATTTGGGGAAATTTTTGCAGAAAAATTCTCTTGAATTTTATGATATTTGGGGAAGTTTTTGCATAAACTTTGCCTGGAATTTCATGGTATTTGGGTAATTTTTGCTGCAAAATTTTCTGGAATTGTATCGTATATGGGGCAATTATTGTAGCAAAATTCCTTAAAATGTTAACACATTTGGGGCAATTTTGACAATAAAATTTCCTTGAATTTTATACTATTTGGGGCAATTATTGTGAAACAATTTGCAAGTGCTTCTTGCAATTTTCCCAAGGACCCTTCTAAAATAATTGTGGGAAACAATTGGGCATTTTACTGGGAACTGGAGCTGCCCCATCCCTTGACAAATTGCAAGCCCATTGATTTTCCGACCCAGGAAAGAAATATCGGTTCGTAAATATTTACGCAGTCTAGAAGAGGAACAAGTGGGTTGTAATAGAAATTACATGTTTTTTGCATATGTGTATGTACATGATCCTCTTTGAGTGTGCATATCTAAGTAAGTGTAATTCCCCTCAAATTTTCTGAATTTCGAGTTGGGAGACTTCGTATGTATTTGTGTGTCTGTGTTTGTGTGTGTGGGTGTATACCATACGTTAAATCGTGCTCTATCCAGTTCCTGAGACTCCATATAATAAAAGATGATTTATCGTCCTTTGTTTCACTTGGACTGTTCCTTCACGCCGGGTGGAGAAATCCGAGCGTCACATGTTGAGTTCTGGAGAGTTCCATAAAGCCTGTACAGTTTGACTCCTTGCTTGAGTGAGCACTCTGTAGATGTAATGGGGAGCCTTTTGGGAGAGAGTTTCTGTTTTTGGGAGAAGTCGGAGAAATGTGTGTGTGTGTGTTTAAGAGATATTGATTGAGCCCCGTGGAAGAAGTTACACAACTCTTGTGGAGCAAGTTTCACTTGACACCATATAGCTTCTGACATGACATGCCCTGACATCCCGTTTCCTTCTGAGAACCAACTTCTTGTCTACACAAAAATCCCCCTCAAAAAGAAATATTTTATAAAAAAAACTCCAACTCAAGTAGAGTGTATATATTGACTTACAGTAAATTATACTTATAACATCCCCATTTCAAAAGCCTCTTCCCAGAACTGTGTTACATCAGCCAAAAAATTTTTCTCACAGTGCCCCATTTGCAAAACAAAAACTCTCCTTGAATTTCTCAAATAAATTTTCTCTCTCAAAAATTTTAGACCCAATATTTACTCCGACATTCTCCCAGGGAATGTTTCTCATTTGAAACTAAATTCAAATCAAACGATCAGAACAGAAATATTATTTACATTGAATATATTGTAAATACCATATGATTATTTGCAAACCTTAGAATTCCCAGATTTTTCCCCTTTTTGAATAAATATGTAAATACGTATTTTTTAATATGCAAACAGAACCCTTTAAGAAGAAAATCCAGATATGGATTCCGAATTGGGAAAAAATATGAAAGGGACTTTTTTCAAAAGCCTCACCTTTTATTCACAGGGAATCATCTCTGCCTGTAGGTTTTCAAAAGGTGTTTGCAATTATGTATGTGTTTCCAAAAGTGAAGAGGGGAAAGGGAAAGTTTTTTTTATTTTTTTTCAGGGCTCCATTCTCAATCAACTTTTCGCTCCAACATTTTCCCTCCTCTTTCTCTCCTTGACTCTTGAATTTGCATATGAAACCGAGAGTTTTCCCCTTAAATTATTATTAAGTTTCTTTCAGAGATCCTTCCCCTTGGATGTACATACATGCTAGTATGTATGTGTATGTAAAAGTTGGGACTCAAGCTTATTTTTTCCCTCCATGTTTCTCAAAAAAAAATAGAGCAGAGAAAAAAAATTCTCGAGACTTTATACACTCCAAGACTTTCTCTTCCTCCAGGCAAACTCTTCCTCTTCATCTTCCACAGACAAGACAAGAAACGGAAGTGGCAGTTGAAAACTTAGGAATGAGAGAGTAGATGATAATATGCAAATGTGAGGGAACATGAACCGCTTGTTGGCGCAGAGAGAGAGAGAGGGAATAAAATTTCCCTCTATGGCAAAAACTGTAGCTATGTACATATTGAGTCTAAGAGATTCTAGTCTTCAGTAAAATTTCCCTCATAATTTACATAACGCATTGAACCCCAGTCAGTCCTGGCAATGTGTTTTTTTGTACAGTGCTGCAGTTGTAATAAAATCCGCAAATAAAACTGAGAAAATATTGGGTTGGTGTAAAAAAAAGAACAAGGAAATCTGGAAGCGTAGAACAGTTCAAGGAAAAATGTTTGGAAGAAAAGGGTGCCAATTTTTCGAAGAAAAGGGTTTTACATTGCAGAGCAAATCCATGTCCAAATTTAACCTTGGCTTTTAAGTTAAGCGGGAAATTTTGAAATTGTAACTTTTAAAAGCTAAGCAATTTCCACATAATTGTCATCTCTATTGTAGAATTCTAAGCTGAGGTTGGGAAATATGGACGGATAAAATATTCGTTACAGTACATAAAAAAACTGACTGGTGACAAACCTATTGTTGGGAATGAGTGACAATTGGAAATCAAACTTGGAAGGCTTGCGTAATTTTGAGAGAGAGGAATTAAGAAATTATTCCAAGGTGGAATATTCTTTTAGACAAGGCGATTTTGCGGGAACTTTTTTTTATCTTTTTTCGCAATAGGTCAAAACGTGGAAGGACCTATCGATCAATCTCAAGCGTGATCAAGTAATTTGGAGGATTTTTCCCCCCTGACAGTTTTCCTCGATTCCGTTTTTCTCTTTTCAGCATCCTTTAATGGACAGCCGTCATTGTTGAGATTGGAGATAAAGAGTAATCGAGACTTGTCTCATTGTGCCATCAGGAACAATTATTCACTGCCGTTGGAATTAATTCTTTGAATTCCAAAAGGTTAACCTGTTTACACATACACACACACATAGGCATGCAGAGACAGAGACACACATATGAATTCTCCCTGCCGTCTCTGCGAGTCCAATCTACAGCTCAAGCCTAGAGCTCCTTGTGTACATTGTAACTTCAAAAGTGGGAATTAACCCTTTGAAGCAATTGCTTTTAAATAGCTCGTAAATTAGAGTTCACAGTGTTTGTACATACATTATGCTCGTACTGTGTACTCTTGCTGTATGGGACTCCCTCAAAATTGGGATCTTTAACTATAGACGCTATTCCCTTAATTTATTTTATGCCAACGATAATTTTTCTAAAATAGCAAAGTCCAATAATTCTTTGAGTATACGTCAGGCCAGTTATTACCAGAACTGCTTTGTTTGGTTAAATGTAAACCACAGCAGGATTTCCCTTAAGAATCTGGCAATGAGGGGTTTAATTTTTAGTTATTTTTGACGGCCAATCTCTACAAGGATAGTCGACTGTATTTTTATAACCACAGCCGGTGATCAAACTAATCCTCAAAAGAGAACTGCAGTCAGAAATGACAATTACATTAAAAGTCTCATTGGGTCTCTTGAGTGGATTGATAAATTGTCATTTATACTTGTGCACAAATCCCTATGCATTACAATCATAGATCAGACTTTGATTGAGCTGTCAGCGAAACATGAGCTTACACTTTGAATTAAGGTTAGACATGGAGCGGACAGGGCATGTATGCAATTATCAGAATTCACTCCCTTGCACAATCACAATACCATTACAAAATCATGCTCAAGTTAACAATCCCAGGCAATACGTGTGTGTGTATATGTGAGGGTTGCTCGTGCTAGTACGTACGTTTACAGTCCGTTACAAAGAGAAGGGCGCCTTCGTCATTAGTAATGTTTTGAGAATAGGCTCCTGCTCATTGTCACACTATATGGTCAACTGTCTGCCCATACGTCAGCATTCCCAATGGTTTTGACCGCCTGTTTTTGAAAACAAGGCTTCATCCCAGTCCCTGCCAAAGACCAACTTGTCAATACTCCGTGTGGCGTGTGCCTTTGACTCAGGAACAATTCCATAATTATTTGAACGGAGGGAGAGGATTCCCATTCTTTAACCTCACTCACATTCAGTATAAGCAAGGGCTGTTTAAAATCCTACGTTGGGAAATCAACCTTCAAAGATACGAGATCCTATTCCATTATTCCATGCACTAATGTTCAGGCTGTACTTTTTCGAAAATTCAATTAAATCCAAAGACACTTTTGAACGCAATTGAAGGGAACTTGTCTAATGGATTTATGCATAATTATTTAAATTGGTTTCAATGGAATCCATTCTTTATTATAAATAGCAAGCTTTCGAATAACAACTGTGTTCATCTTCGGGCTATCTACAACTAACTGCTAAAATTATAGCAACTAACTGTAAATGTTCGGCGGAGAGGATTTGCAATATTGAAGGAAGCTCCTGTAGCTGGAATAGCTTTGTTTTTTAAATCGTCTTCCTTTTTCATCACAGATCTGGATATTAGAACTACTATTCGCAATTGTGAAAAATTCTTGTATAATGAAGATGAATTTCTGGAAAAGGGAAAATATAAAAAATATTTTCTTAGTAACATTCCTAACCAGCAGTTAGCGCAAGGGCTATTTAATAAGCTGCAGTCTCTTCCAGGTGAAGGAACTCAATAGAGGGATAATTACTCATGCAAAAATTGCATGTAAGAAAGTTAAGGTACATGTCTATTGAAGGAAGCCTCCTCGCCGGAGGGGATTGCACTCAAACAGTCTCCGACACAAAAAAAAAGTCCCAAGATTGATTCCTGTAATGAATGTGTAGACATTACTAACCCACTTACATTTCTCCCATTCGACAATATAATAATTTTAATTATGCATTTGTATCTATCTACCTCAAGCCATCCAAAGGCTCCTTGGCCAATGCAACAGTACAAGTACATTGCTGCTCGATTTAATTTAAATGCATGCACACGAGCCTGGGATAAAATGCGAGCCGACGGGTAGGGATCATTAGGACATATGTTAAAAATGAAACTTGAATATTACATACCATCTCACAGGAGGATTTTTGTCTTGACTCTGTATCTCTCCATATCAGATAAAATTGTAATGATAAAAAAAAATGCTTCGTCCCAGACTCAAATACTATGACGTAATATTACATGGGAATGGCTCGAAAATAAAGGAGACGCTTACAAAGGCATGGATCATTCATTAAGTCTCAGACCAGGTCCTTGTTATGCATAAGAGTAATTAGTCATGTATATGTTGCAAGTACAGAGGGAAGATCTCAACGGACAGGTTTATAGCCCCAGGGCTTTATCAAAAATCATAAGTGATTTTACAAATGCTAAAAAATGCAAAATGCAAGGAATGCATCCCTGATAGTTTAAAATTTTAAGGAAATTACCCTTAATTTTTTTGGCAAAAATTTGAAGGGTAAAAACTGGCGCCAAGTTTGAATTTTTTCAGGAAAGATCCGTTAAAAAGAACACTCTGAGTAATAATTTTTGGGAGCTGGACTTTTTGTTATAAGGGAATTATTATTATTGCAGGTAAATCAATGAGACCCAGGAAGAGCCAAGAGTTTATAATATTCCAAGTCACAAATCATGCATTGTAAAGGAACGTTTTCGTGCTTTGAATTTCCTAGCGATTAGAACAAGTTGGGAAAAGACGACTGTAAATGTAAAGTAAATAGAAATAGTGTTCCTCATACTAATCGCTGTTACAAGTAATTCTACTTTTTTTATGAGCTTACATCAAATATGCATATTTGCTCCGCGGAATACTCTGCAAACTACTCGAAACGTTACTCTTTCCCATTCGGCGGTTATCATCACTTAAGTGCACTTTGTTGTAGACCTACTGCTCAATAGTGTGGAGGATTAGGGGCATTTATAATCATGGGGGAAGGTATGTATGTGTGAGCGTATGCGTGCATAATGTACACAAGTGCTAAAAAATAAATAGGAGTCTACAGTTAGCTCAAAAGTGGGTAAGACTGGTCCCGATGTGGTCTTTATGGAACTTAGATTATGTCAAATGTGATGCATATGCATATGTATGTAGAGAGAGAGAGAGAGAGAGAGAAGTTCTAGAGCAATCTGTGGCCCCAAGTTTTCGTGAGAGTGTTCAAGTCATAAACTATTTGCATGTCAACGAGTTTATCTCTCTTGATAGATACACACACACACACACACACGCTTCTTGTATGAGACTCCGAGGCGTATCCTTTATCTTGAAGTGCAGTGCACTCTGTTTGTAAGAGTCGCTGTTTGGAAGGAGGGAAATGTGAGTGGTGAGATCCAAAAGGATGGTTTTGGGAGAGAAATGAGTTCTTGAATAAATGAGGAAAATTGTTTCGGAGGAGAATGAAATTAAATTCGTGAGTGGAATGGGATACTGAACTTGTGAATCGGACTGGGGGTTCATCGATGGGAAATGGGCTGATTAGTTTGTGAATCGGATTGGATAGGAGTACATCGATGGGGAGTGGGATAATTTTCTTGTAAATAAGCTTGCATTGGTTTACATCGATGGGGAGTGGGATAAATTGATTGTGGTGCAGCTTGTGTAGGTCTACACCGATGTAAAATGGGATACTTTTCTTGTAATACAGCTTGCAAAGGTCTACATCGATGCAAAATGGGATACTTTTGTTGTAAAGAAGCTTGCATGCGTCTACGTCGATGCAAAATGAGCTAAACGTCTTGTAGTGCAGCTTGCATAGGTCTACGTCGATGCAAAATGGGATACTTTTGTTGCAAAGAAGCTTGCATACGTCTACGTCGATGCAAAATGGGCTAAACCTCTTGTAGTGCAGCTTTCAAAGGTCTACGTCGATGCAAAATGGGCTAAATTTCTGGTAATGCAACTTGCATAAGTGAAACAATGAAAAATGGGATCATATTATTGAAAAAGCAGCTGACATGAATCCGCATCGATGAAAAATGCCTTAATTTTCCTGCCAACCAGCTTGCAAATGTCTGCATCGATGCAAAACAAGTTATTTTTCTTGTAAATCAGCTCGAGTGGAACTACATCGATAGAAAACCTGCTAATTTCCTTGTAAATCAGCTTGAATAGACCTACATCGATGCAAAATGTTCTAATAATCTTGTAAATCCCCTCAAATAAAACAACGTCTGTATAAAATAGCTCCAAATCCTTATAAATTAGCTACAACAGATCCACATCGTTCTCAACTTAGCCAAACAAGTCCCGCATGTGTCAATTCTCATAACTTTTGATTCACTTTGATCCAAAGTTACGCAACAAAAGTTTTCTCATCCAGAAAAAAGAATTTAAAAGAAAGTTCCTCACAGCAAGAGTGCCCTGTACACTCTCAATGCATCAGCAACAACTCATACTCAAAATGCACCCAAAAAGTCAATAAATGATTTCCCAAACTCCAGAACGGGGAAAATGAAAGAAGGGAAAAAATATCGGCTGTTGAGACGTTATTTATGATTATCGTTGTAATATTTTAAGGAGAGAGAGAGAGAGAGAGAAAAAAAAAAACCAACAAATCTTCCCCACTTGTTCCTCGCTCATCCGGAAGATTTTAATGGGCTGCGATAATAAAAATGAGTGACGGCTCTCCTTTTACACTTGAATCGATCCGGGGTCAATATTTCAGAGGAAGTCACCTCCTCTGACCCGACAACTCAAACCATTCGTATTTATACGTCTCACTCCATCCCACAAAACTATAAACACTGGGCTTTCGCTTGAACTTGATTATCTGTCATCGAGAGTTAAGCCCCCTCAAAGATGTGTATTTACTCTCTCATTCACCATAAATTTTTCCCGATTAGAAAATTTGACCAAATGATATTTAACGGACTCATTAAATCCCAAGCTATTATCACATTTATGCTTCGCCTCTACTCAAAAAATAAAACTCATCTCACAAACACGCTCCCTATCATTGATGACATTTAACAACTTAAGCACAATAACGCTGCAAATGCGTGGGAGCCTCTACAGTACACTCCTCATGTATTAGGGCTCTCCTAAAAATATTTTCTTTGAATTTTTAACGACAAAATATCCCTTGCCCATAATAATTCTATCCGTCAATTTTTTTTTTTTTTTTTTTTTTTTGGGCGCCACTATAACCAAAATTTATTGCTCAAGTTATGAAATCTCTATTATTATTTCCTCCGCATCTGCTCCTTCACATCTTCAAGTGAGATCCTTTCAACAGGGGTGTACAAATATGATAATTATGTATTCGAACGAATTTGTTTTATATAGTGTAACATTACAAAAAAAAGCATATGAAAAATTGGAGGTTGAACACGCGAGCCATATGGTCTGGTTTCGAGACTTTTTTTCGTCTCTTTTGAAGGAAGCTGAAATCCTGGGTAGGGAAGGCTTGACTAGAAAATTCCTGTATGATAAGCATTATGTGCCTCTGTGTGTGTGTGTGTGTGGAAGTTACACATGAATTTTATTCTCAAGGTGAGTGTCCATCTCTAGAGGGGAGTCTCATTTGTTTACATTGTCGTACATATAGGGCTTGTGTAGGGAATAAGAATTTGGAAGCTACATATCTCTTGCGGTTTTTCTTGTCGGTGAGATTTGAAGAGAATTTTATATATACAATTTTATCTCTCATTTTTTGTGCTTATATAGTATATAGGTAGGGATGATTTTGTAATGCATAGGGGCAGGGCAAAAAATATACCATGGCTCATTTTCTACTCTTTTGTCAGACTCAGCCCGACATGTGATAGTATAATGAGGATATTAGCCGTCAAAACAGTTTTCAGCGTGAGAATTATGTTCGTTTGGAAATCCAGTCCAGGTCTTGGGCTGTGTAGAGCTGGTCTAGTTCTTGGGGGGAAATGGACGGGAGCGTGGAACAGCAGGGAGCTTTATGCTTCTTCAAAGTCTAAATATGTAACCCCCATGTAATGATGTAACTACTGGCATATAAGTAATGGGATGGATTTTGGATCCGTATCTTTCTGCAGATGCCCCTTGGGTAGTTGGAAGGCTTCGTTAGGATATACCAATCTCTGAATATTACAGGGGTACGTTCTACTAACATTTTCTCAAGAGACTGCCACCTTGGAAATTTTCTTGAAAATTCACAAGGGAGGGGTACGTCCACCCTTAAAACTCACATGTTAATTCCCATAAGAAATTTTGGGTTTTTCATTTCGAGCAAAATTCACAAACCACCTAAAAAATACCACAGGGGGGGATACGTCCACCCTCAAATTTTGCATGTTATTTCCCATAAGAAATTTCGGGTTTTTCATTTCGAGCAAAATTCAAAATCTACATTTTAGCGGTAATTTTCAAATTTCCTATTTATTTACGGAAAATAACGTGTTCACATTTCTGCCGTACAATTTTTCAAGTAAAATTACATAAAATTTATAGCATGGAAACTGGGATTTAAAAAAAAATTGTGTATTTATTTCTTGCTTCAAGAAAGCAGGAGGTCTGTGATTGACAGAGACATGACGTGTTTTGTCATCGTATAATGTTAGACCCAGTTTTGTACCATTACCTTTCAGGAAAATTTCAGGGGAATTTCTCCGTTGAATGTATGAATGTTTGAGTTTTGAACAGGATAAAATTCGTATGTTTGGGTCTTCGAGCTCGTTATTACAACTTGATAATATTATTAGTGCTCACCTTTTTCCTACAAGGGATTTAACAAATTTAGACGAATGTTACGGGCGGATGTGGAACAGTTATCTTTCCTTGTATCTGTAAATGCCACTTACATTCAATACAGAACGGTACGAATGGCACAGGACCCCCTGAAAAAAAACTTAAATTCCAAAAATTAACATTGAGTTAAATAGGGAAAATAATTTTTGGGGTTTGAGCTATATGCTGTCTATTATTATTAGGGGGTCTAGCGTGAGAGCTCTGACTGTACCATAAAATAACACGAGAACACTTACCCCTTCAAAAATGTTAGTTCTTCAAAATAGCATCCACACACGACACTTTCAACTCTCAAGCCAAGCCCTATATTTTAGTGCAAGGGGTATTTAGTCTTTGGAACAACATTGTAAACGTTCGGGATCATTATTATTATTATTATTATTCACTCTGGGACGAAAGACATGCCCAATAATTTGTCCGACACTTTAAACCAACACATTGTTTTTCATGGGGCGAGAGAAACAAAAAGTAATATTTTTTAAACGTGTGAAAGTATTTGTATTTAGGGATTTTTGAGTCATGTCTCTTAAAGGAGGAAGAGATATATGCTAGGGATGAGTAACACTTGTGGAACCTTCAGCTATTAAGTGCCTTTTACTATTATTAAATATTATGTGTCATTAAATTTTTCTTGGAATTTTTGAGAAAATTGGGTAAAGTTATGCTTGAAGGATGATTATCTCAAAATGTTTTTTTTTACCACAAGTAAAAGGGAGATGATGTCTCAAAAATGCATCTTCATGTGATGCACATTATTTTTTACGCTCACTCGTGTTTAAGTTACTTAAGGAGCTGTGTACAGTGGATGGTCCATATAAGGGCATTCCTTGAAAAATGAATTTTTATTGGGACACAGTTTTTGAATTTTTCCCATTTAATCCAATGTTAATTTTCCCCATTTGACACAATGCAAATTTTCCCCATTTGACACAATGCAAATTTTTCCCATTTAACCCAATGCAAATTTTTCCCATTTGACCCAATGTTAATTTTACCCATTTAGCACAATGCAACTTTTTCCCTTTTAACCCAATGTAAATTTTTCCCGTTTAACCCAATGTAAATTTTTCCCTTTTAACCCAATGCAAATTTTTCCCATTTAACCCAATATAAATTTTCCCCTTTTAACCCAATAAAACGTTTTCTCCATTTAACCTGATGTTAATGTTTGGGAAAATATTAAAACCCCCAAATTTTACCACTGTAAGAACTGCCCTTACAACAAAAGCGCACTGTACAATAAAATTTTGTGTAATAGCTGAAGCCATTCACAGATCTGAGCGACTGCTGACTCATTTTATTTGATGTAGGGATAATAAGGATGACGTTGGAAGATTCCTCAATTTTTTCCCTTCCCTATGTAAACCTCATCTCTTTCGATTCCCAAAGTCCAACTCTGCCATTTATCTCTGAAGAAGGAGCTACACAAGCTTAAGACGAAACCATGTCCGCCCATGTGTTTTCACAGGGTAGGGCGAGTGTTTGTGGGAAAATTGTGACAAAATCTGGGATTAGCGTCACGCCTGCGGAATGCCAAGCCATTAGTGTTAATTTCCCCGGATTTTATCTCCCTTGTCCGTGGTTTACCCAAAAATTCCAGGTTTTTTCCCTAAATTTTTCCAAACATTCCCAATTTTTTTCCCCTGCAATTTTCATAAACCCTCCTAATTTTTTCTTACAATTCTAACCTCCTCTCCGATGACAAACAAAAGAAGCTAAATACACCCTAATGACTATCTCACTTCTTTAATTTACTGGAAATTCTAATTTTATTTTTGAAAGGAAATAAAACCGTCACATTTGAGTGTTCAAACAACTTAAAGGGGGTCTCGGCTCCAACTGAAAAATTACACTGTCTTTCCTCACATTCAAAGCGTCCCAGCCCATTTAAGCCCGTTTATTTTGGCAGAGGTCTCAAGTGACGACGGAGGATCCAATGACGGAAGCATCTCTGGATGTTTCTCCCCATCCAATTTGATTTTCATACTTAAAGAAAAAAAATTCCCTGAAACTTTCACAATGAGTCTTTTGATGAGAGATGTTTTTCCGACCAGGAACGTATTTTACCACTCTTCGGTTAAAATTTGCTCCTTAATGCTCCACATTTTTTTTTTAATTTTCAGAATTTTTCGTGTATTTAACCTAACATGGGTTTTTGCAGGAAAATAAATGATTGTGGGCTAAAAATGTGAAAATTTTTCCAAAAATTTTGCCCCAAATTTTTTTTTTCCCGAAAATTTTTTTTTAGAGGGGTTTTCAATATTGACAGTTTACACTGTACTTGTGTCTGTGTCGAATATTTTTAGCGGTTACGTCCGCCGGCTGCCTGGAGGTGAAAGATAACCCAGAGATCTTTCATAGAGATTAGGGGCCCCTAAAAATTTACATGCACGTACATACATCTACGCATGTACGATTGAATATATGAGTCCCCTATTTTAAGATGAGACAACATTTCTCCCCAAGAGCTCCTATGCGGTAGTGCTTTATTGACATTTCCATGGAAGACAAATGAGTGTGCGTGTGCCGATGAGACACACTCACACAGAAAGAGAGAGTCAGAACTCCCTTCCTTTGAGCTAAGCCCGCATCAGAGGAACAATGGGGACATTGTTGCAGTTTCCTGATAATGTTCCCTCTCCATGTAGTACTAAAAACATTAGAATTTATACACATTGGCCCCACGTACAGGGAATTTATGAAGTGCAAAGAAAAATTTTCCCGGGAAGGGAAGTGCGGCACACAGGAAGCTATTTATCTTTTATTGCCTCAGGGCATTTGACGGAGTTTTTCACAAGAGGTGGGAAAATATTGTTGCATTTTGTCGAGTAAGGCGGAGGGAGTGTAATGTGGCGTTACATGCCCTGGTACAGGGCTGGCCTTGTTTTTAAAAAAATATGAACTTTGTATTATATTAATAGGGCGTAAAAAGTCCCTGGTGGTATTGACCTATCCTCAATGATAAAATTTCCCCCAAATTAATCTCTTGCAGAAGTGTCAGTTGCAAACATTTTTCTAAAACTGAAAACATTTTACTTAAAGTTTAAAAATACTCGAATAATTTCCGGGCAGGAAACATTTTGCAATTGAAATTTTATTTAATATTTTTCCAGGTGAAGAAAAATACCAGGGGGTTTCAAAATAGAGAAAAACCTGGACAAAATTCAAGAAAGCTGAGAAGGTAATGTTAATTAAAATCCCTATAATATTTCCAGGTCATCGTTCCGCGCGTGCATAAATTCTAAGCGGGAATTTGAAAATATGAAAAACTACCTAAATAAGGGAATTTTACCACCCAGGTGGAAACCAACCTGGGAAAAATTGTACTTGCAAAAAATATGTTAAGAAACCGCCTTTGAAAACATAAGCTAAAAGCTCACATGTTACGATTGCGAAAAACATTCCTTGCGTGTGGCTTCAAGCGTGTCCGATAACAGTTTTTTGGACATCCGATACATCGTACCGATGCATCGGTGCTGTTCCGATTGTAATCGTTAGTAAATCTTCGAGTATTTCTTTAGATTCTCTCTTCTGAGTGTTATTTTACCAATTGAGTTTTTTTTGTATCTTTACAAATGAGGTTTTAGAATTTTCGTCTTCAAGTCTAGTGTTCATATCTCCGATTACGATTGCATTGTTAAAGTTCGTTTCTTAACAAGTCTTGTAGAAATTTGTGAATTTTGTGTAAAAAAAGCAGGTAAAAAATCCAGGATTTAGCAGTCGATTTTTATTCAATAAAATTCCTTCCCCAAGATTAGTATTGCGAGAGTTACAATAAAAAGACTATTTTCGGGAGTGTGTATGGAAAAACCGAATAACTCATTTTTAATTCAAATGACCGCGTGTGCTGTTTCAACTCAAGGGCTGGAACAGAACAGATTGTTATCTTTAAATTGAACTCCCTCCCACCCTCGTCCCGCCTCTTCTTTGTCCCTTGCTAATCATGTTCCTTTCCGTATGCCCTCCTCAAATACACACTCCACATATATCCTTGCACTTAACAGTGAGGATGCACTAAAAGCATTGGAACCCTCTAAAAATTCAGAAATACATGGAATAAAATTTTTGGGGCATTTGCACGTATTTTCCTACACTGCCCCTTATTTTCAACTGTGCTCTCAAATCCCTGGTTTTTATATTAATTTAAGAATTGCTAGACTCTCATGTCGAAAATATTACATTGGTGCATAAAGCTCATAACATAGGCTCGTAACATGGCTAGTATATGTTACGTATACATATTTGATGCACACAAGAAAAAGGAGGTTTGGATAAAACTAAGCCTCTGTGTTTTTTTCTCTCACCCCAGAGCAAACTTGTATTTTTGAGGGGGATAACTCTGGCTGTGGACAAAGTGAGTGAGTGATTATCCTCTAGCGTGTGTGCCTCTGTTTTGGGAGTGTGTGTGTGTGAGTGAGGAGACTCGGGAGGAAATGAGTTTGTGCGTAAATAAATTTTATGTATGTACATGATTAATATTATTACACGAAAACCCAGAGCCATGTTATTAAGTGTCGAAAAAAGTATAGCGCAAATCTCACCCTATTTTTTTACCCTACAGTCGCCATGAACATTGGAACTTTCCCATCGTAGCCCTGACCAACGCTTGTTTAAAATTATGTTCTTATTTCAGGAAATTTGCCCTTAAAAATTTAAGTCTAAGTTTAAAATGTAGAGTATCAAAAGTTTTTAATCAACAGTAAAAATTTTGCCCTTAATTAATACAAAATCTTGTCGAAATTTTACCCTTAATTATACAAAATCTTGTACAAATTTTACCCTTAATTATACAAAATCTTGTACAAATTTTACCCTTAATTATACAAAATCTTGTACAAATTTTACCCTTGATTAAACAAAATAATTGTAAAAATTTTGCCCTTAACTAAACAAAATAATTGTACAAATTTTGCCCTTGATTTAACAAAATAATTGTAAAAATTTTGTCCTTAATTAAACAAAATCATTGTACAAATTTTGCCCTTAACTAAACAAAATTTTACACAAATTTTGCCCTTAATTACACAAAATCTTATACAAATTTTGTCCTTAATTACACAAAATCCTACACAAATTTTGTCCTTATTAAAATAAAATAATTGTAAAAATTTTGCCCTTATTAAAATAAAATAATTTTAAAAATTTTGCCCTTATTTAAAAAAATCTAATACAAATTTTGTCCTTATTTTAAAAAATCTATTGCAAATTTTGCGGGGGGTAAAAACATAAAAAAATGAGGCAATAAATTTAAAAAAAATCAAAAGCAGGGAACAATGACGTGTGGTCATTTTATGGGAATAAAAAAATCCGTTTATTAGAAAAAGTTTTGCGTGCAGCCCCAAAATTGTAATTTGATATGAGGCTCGTCGTATGTTCTGTATTTTGAAGAACAAGTGAAAATGAAAGCAAAGTTTTTCATAACTTGGACACACATGGAGCTTCAAATGAAAATAAAAAAAAACTTCTTTGAAGTTTCCAAACAACAGTCTGAGGAAAGAACCAAGCTTGGCAAATTTCCTATTACAGAAAATAATAGCAAGTACATACATACATACATAGAGGAAAAGTTATTAGCACATTTTTTTCAAGAGCAAATTACCATCACGATTTTTTTTTCTCTGAAGGAATTTTTGTAATAAAATAATTATTATCAAAGTATATACGTCCAGAATAATGGGGCGTCTTTGTTTCCCTCAAATATTTCGTTAGTATTTAGTAATTACAGAGCTTTAATTATTATTCCGATTATATGGGACACATATTATAGCTTGACAGTGTTGTGATGTCCGCAATTTTCATATGGGCTCAAATATGTATGTTTGTGTATAGGGTATAGCTTTTTTGTGTATTAATTCCTTTAAAATTTGTTTAGGCAGGAGCATGATAATTATGGGGTAAAAATTATGCTTTGTAATTCTTAAAGAATAGGTTGCGAGCCCAGTATTTAGGAGAGTTGTTAACAGGTGCCTTGTTTACTTTCATCGACAATGACGTCTTGGTGTGGACAGAACGACGACACAGCAACCAGAGCATGGAAAGGGCTCACTCTGGCCATTGATGATCAATATTTGTGTACAATGCTCAAATTATACACACTTGCTTTGAACTCCGTGTTTTTCCAAAGGAGAATAAAATAAAAGTGAGTGGCACCCCAATGTTTTAGCTCGTCATGGGGATGGGGTCGTGAGTTGGTTGGGTCGGAACCGATCATCAACTCTTATTTTCTCAATTGCTCTCATTATCTCACATCCATTTGTCTTGTGGCAATCCTTGCGTTTGCTAATATTCCCTTTTTGCTCTACGTGAAATCTATCAGGTTTGAGGGGATTTTTTGAATGCTTTTTTGAGGAACAAAATTATTTTTAAATTGTTTTGAGCTCGTAGTTTAAAAATTATTCGGCCAAATTTTTTTTTTGTTTTTGTGCTAAAAATTTGTTACAATATGCTCATTTTTGACTAAAAATTTGCTACAATTTGCTCATTTTTGCGCTAAGAATTGATCAAAATTTGCTCATAATTGGGCAAGAAACTGGTTAAAATTTGCTCCTAATCGGGCAAAAAATTGGTTAAAATTTGCTCATAATTGGGCAAGAAATTCGTCAAAATTTGCTCATAATTGGGCAAGAAATTCGTCAAAATTTGCTCATAATTGGGCAAGAAATTCGTTAAAATTTGCTCATAATAGGGCAAGAACCTGGTTAAAATTTGCTCATAATTGGGCAAGAAACTGGTTAGAATTTGCTCATAATTAGGCAAGAAATTAGTCAAAATTTACCCATTTTTGGGCTCAAAATTTGATAAAATTTGATTACAAATATTCTACACCTATCCCCAAGAATTTATTTACAGTAGCTAAAAATCACACCCCCTGTTCAAAAAACTAAGCCCTAAATTCCACTGAAACAATTCAATAGTAACATTTTAATTAAACATAAATAAAAAAATATCCACTACAAAAAAAAAAAATCTACAAACGCACATAACCAAAAATAAAAAATCTTCCTCACACAATATTTATTTAGACCCTCTTCATAACAACTGTAAGTCCTACTAACTGTAAATAGTGTACCATCGAGGCTCAAATTGATTCCTTTCACTCCAACACATTGCTCCCAATTTGGGCATATAAACAAGCCCCAAATATCGATTAGTAGAAATATCTGTCAGAGTGAATTTCCATGTGCTTTATTTAACAATAGGGATTGATTTTTTGGAAGGACATTATGTACTAATGAAATATTAATGAGTGCAAATTTACAACTCGGGCCGTCTGAATCATTAAACACCCCAACTGTTACAGTCGCTCCCATTACAACACCATATACCCTTCCCACCCTAAACAAAACATTTAACAGAAAACCCCTTTCTTTTCAAAAGCTACAAATTATCATACAAAAATTTCCCCCCAAAAAATTAATTTTCCTACAAAAAGTTTTATCCCCCAAATAATAAACAGTACTCAATTCCAAAATTCCCTACCAAAATACCTTTTTTACCAGTAAAATTTTATCCCTGGCGTTACATTCCTTACAAAAGGGTTTCGCAGTAAAAAAAAAATATTACGCAACAATAAATAATTACAGACTCTGCGAAAGCAAATTTATTCAATGTGTAAGAAAACATATGGGAATTCCTTTGATTTATTAGTAAAGGCTTGAAGGGAAATTCGTATTGTTGTCAAATTGTTGATTATCGCTTCAGAGAGCCGCTTAGGATAAATACAAAATTTACAGTAGTCCTTGCTTATAAAAACCCTTCTGAAAAAAGCCAATATTTTTTTTATAAAAGGGGGTCCTTGTATTAAGAGTCCTTTGTATTTGTAGAATTGTGCCAGGAGGGAACCTGCACGTTTCTATTATTAGCGTTATTATAAGACCTAAAAATAAAAGTATTTATTTTCCTTTCAAAAGCTCTTTGGAGCCCCCGGCCTTTGAAATACATGTAATTATTTTATGTGTGAGAATCTAACAGTGAACCTTCGTTGTAAAAGGGCGCAATTTTATTCAGGAATGTTATCCCATAAGAAAAAAAATTTTATCTGAATATTTTCTTGAGCATAAAATATGGGCAGTTGGTACGATTTTGAATTTTTAAAAGGGACGACTGTAATAAAGGGAGTGCTCTGTATTTTTTTACAGGGGATGGTAACAATAGCCAAGCGTCTGTAAATAAATGAGGAATGACGGTCTGTCAGCGTACATATAGTAAAGGCTCTGACAAATAAACCTGTCATATTGTCCTCATTGATCCGGCCCTCATCTCAGAGCCTTTCAAAAGATGGGCAATGTATACGCATGTAGAGACAAGGGCCTGATGTATGTTTTATAAATTTTGATTAAAGACAGTTACCATCGGCGGGAGCTGATTGAGTGACAGATGATCCTTAGTGTTAAAGGAATCTGCAGATTTGTGAGAGGAAAGTGATCTGTGGGGTTTTCAATGGGGGTTAAATTTTTGAATCCTATTTGAAAGGGTGGATTGTATTTGGTGTTTAAAGGGTGAGGGGATTTGAGAGTATTTGTTGCATCGGTATGTTTTTTTCTTTATTTGTCTTCGGCTTACGATTAATATGCATCGAGTTCAAAGGATCCTTTGAGGCTATTTGTAAATACAGGATTTGGGGATGATGGATGGGGTTCGTGGACAGTGAGCTCTGGTTATAAGGGAATTGGAATTAAAATAGTAGAGCACTGTGCATCGATTAGTGTATTGAATATTGCATGGGTTATTGTATTTGTTACTGCACTGGCTACTGCACTGGCTACTGCATCGGTTATTGCATCGGTTACTGCACTGGCTACTGTATCGGTTACTACATTCGTTATTGTACTAGCTACTGCATCGGTTATTGCATCGGTTACTGCATTCGTTACTGTACTAGCTACAGCATCGGTTATTGCATCGGTTACTGCATTCTTTACTGTACTAGCTACTTCATCGGCTATTGCATTCATTACTGTACTGGCTACAGCATCGGCTATTGCATTCGTTACTGTACTAGCTACTGCATCGGCTATTGCATCGGTTACTGAATTCGTTACTGTAGTAGCTACTGCACTGGTTACTGCATCGGCTATTGCATCGTTTATTGCATTCGTTACTACACTGGCTACTGCATCGGCTATTGGATCGGCTACTGCACTTGTACAGCATCGGTTACTGCATCGGCTATTGCAACGGTTACTGTATCGACTATTGCATCGGAACTAAATACAAATCTCCCCATAGAAATCCGTAATGATTTCTGAGAATTTATTACGACTCTTAGTTGGATTTACTTCCCCAAAGGAAGGGGTTTCTTCGCATCGTTCCGTTCGAGAGAAATGTAAAACTGTCCAAGGATATCCCTATATGTTCATTACAATTAGGTGTTAAAATCACCGGCCGTTCCTACCGTTCGTATTCCGAACCTTTCAACAACCATTCCCATTTCCCACAGGCGGAACTTGTCCCGTCCTGTCTTTTCACAATCAGAGTAATTGGCTTGATAAATATTGCCTAATTGTGTACATTTAGCCTTTAAAGTGTCTCGAATTCCCAGAGTTTCCCCATATACTCAAATGGCCCTGCTGCAGTTCCAAAATTACCAAGTATAGGTACGTATGTATACCTGTGTAAATTTATAAGCTAGGAAAAATACATTCCCCATAGAAATTTCCCATACGTTTAGGAATGCACGTATAGATGCTATTTCCTCCAGCCTGGGAACCCCTACATAGTATCAACTCACTCGTGCGAAAACAAAAGGTGGACAAATTGACAATGACATTGCTTACAGGGCTGGGGGATAAGGTGCGTTCTTTATTCGTAGGTATGGTATATTTACTCGTAGGACCCATTTGTACAGTGACGTACATACTTTTGGGAGTTTGTTCCTCGGAATTGACAATCTGCTCCGGAGCCATTACCTTGACAGGTTAAGTTAGCCGGGGATGTTATTAAGTGGGAAATACGGGGTCATTAGGAACCCACTCGGGTTCTACTTCTCCCTCCGTAACTGTAGATACTCCAAGTTTGGGAGAGCAAGGTGATAGGAGCAGTAATGGAGTTGGCGGGAGAGTACGAACATACCCTTCCAGAAACTCAACGTTCAACTTCCTGCTGAAAAGTGTGAGACTTGTGTATACAGCAATAGCAGTACGTTGTGTATGTAAATACAGTAATATCGATACGCTATGCAGTACAATGCTTATTGGGTGGTCCTCGAATCCGCGGGACATTTGAGTTGTACGGAGAATTTCTTTTGATGATATTCAAAGAACCAGAGGAAATCGAAGGGTTCAATCCGCATCGATTAGAAAAATTGAGGTCTACGGCAGGGTAATTTCCTAACGTGGGTCCCTAATTGTGTGATCATTTAACTAGATTTGTAGATGATGAAGCTGTATCCCGAAACAAAATAGTTGAGCAATTAAATAGTTCCTTGCACTCCTTATTTATTGTTATGGTATGCTTCGGCTTGGGATTTCGGAGCGATCAACAATGTCTTCGAAATTCAGATGTTTTTCGGATGGAGATCACTAACATAGGCCCCAGAGTGTTCCACAGAATGGTTCAGTTTGTTTCGATGGTATTTCATAGTTTGTTCCCGTCTGGTTCGATGGTATTTCGCAGTTTGTTCCAGTTTGTTCCGATGTACTTCCACAGTTTGTTACAGTTTGTTCAGATGTACTTCCACAGTTTGTTCCAATCTACTTTCACAGTTTCTTCCAGTTTGTTCCGATGTACTTCCACAGTTTCTGCCCGTTTGTTCCGAT
This sequence comes from Allacma fusca, assembly GCA_947179485.1. Taxonomy (NCBI): domain Eukaryota; kingdom Metazoa; phylum Arthropoda; class Collembola; order Symphypleona; family Sminthuridae; genus Allacma; species Allacma fusca. The sequence continues at coordinate 22,225,345 of OX359246.1, read as the reverse complement.
GTACTTCCACAGTTTCTGCCCGTTTGTTCCGATGTACTTCCACAGTTTCTGCGCGTTTGTTCCGATGTACTTCCACAGTTTCTGCCCGTTTGTTCCGATGTACTTCCACAGTTTCTGCCCGTTTGTTCCGATGTACTTCCACAGTTTCTGCCCGTTTGTTCCGATGTACTTCCACAGTTTCTGCCCGTTTGTTCCGATGTACTTCCACAGTTTGTTCCGATCTACTTTCACAGTTTCTTCCAGTTTGTTCCGATGTACTTCCGCAGTTTCGTCCAGTTTGTTCCGATGTACTTCCACAGTTATTTCCAGTTTGTTCCGATGTAATTCCACAATGTCTTCCAGTTTGTTTCAATGTAAATCCACAGTTTCTTCGTTCACAAATTCAAATCGTCGTTAATGCAAATGTCTTAACTCTTGACATTCCCCCCTAAAGAGGGAGCTCCTACAAGGGCTCTGTCATAGATAGAGGAGATCCTCAATAAATACTTACTATAACCCTATGCTTCACATTCTTTAATAACAAGGGCTAATGCCTCTGCCACGAAGCCTCCTCCCACTCCCGGATCCGACCATCATTCTGAGGTTAAACATCATGCAGTAAAGATGCCCTTCTCTTACAAAATGTATACATGCCTAATTCCAAGAGAGATCCCTCTAGTTTGTGTCCACGCGTCCGGAATATCAAACAATCCCCTGACAAATAGGTTCGGTTACAGCCCTCGTATATTTAGAACAAGTGCCCGTATCTTTAACATGGACTTGTTACAGTAGCTCTCGGGGCCCGAAAGCCCCAGAACTTGCCCAGAATTTCATCTTTACATGTCAGGGACTTATCTCAAGAAAATGAAGATTTCCTTTCCCATCCCGCTCCCCATCCTGTCACACTTGAGCTCCTCTTGTTACTCCAACTTTGGCGGGGACTCGGTGCATGTGGTTTCAGGGCAGAGTAGCTCTTACAAATCTGCTCCTTCACAGGGCACTCCCTTTATAACAGACCCTCTAAGAATTTCTCCGGCTTTGATTGTGCTTTCTCCAAAAAAAAAAAAAAAAAAAATCTCCTAATGCCCCATTGATGATTTTACACCCAGATTTCGCCCTTACTAAAAATTCTACAGACACAAATTAAGCTGTAACTAATGTGAAGTGCTGGTGCAAATCCAGAACACTGTAGAAATCAAGACTTTCGAATAGGAACATTCCTTTTGGAAGTTTCCACTTCTATACGATACCTTGTTCTTGTATTCTGTGTAAGAAGAAGGGAAACTTCCGGAAATCCGGATCCTTTAGGCTCAACGATACTTTACTTAAATGCAGTAAGCTTTAGTTATAAAATCATTGAGTTTATACAAGACCCAAAAAAAAATCGTATAAAATTATTCTGAAATTTGATGGAATTTTAGGGATGCTGTTATAAAGAGCCAGCCCTATACTTAACAAATGAACTTCCAGTTGATTCCGTCTGTATGAGCAGAATGAATTAAACCACATGCGACCACGTATAGTTAATAAGGTGAAGTTTAGTCTGTTTCCTTCTCTTTCTCATCGATTCCAAGGGAAGGAGAAAATTTCCAAGTATTTAACAAAAGTGAAAGTTTCACCAGATCTGTTTTGGTCTCGTGGTTTCCCGTCCTCCGCATCTCCTCTTACTGTTCCCATACTCTCCATTAATACTCCTCGCACTTGAGGAACTTACTCAAGTTTAAACTCTAAATTTTTTGCCCTAAACCACACAAAAGAAATTAAATTTTTTTCCGCAAAATTTCTCCCTCAAAGTTTTTCCGTTAAATTTTTCCCGCAAAATTTTTCCCGCAAAATATTTCCCACAAAATATTTCCCGCAAAATATTTCCCAGAAAATTTTTCCCACAAATTTTTTCCCGCAAAATATTTCCCACAAAATTTTTCCCGTAAAATTTTTCCCCTGAAATTTTTCCCCTAAAATTTTTCCCCTAAAATTTTCCATCAGAAATACTCCTTTAATTTTCAATTTTTTAAAAGACAAAAAATTGGGTAAAAAAATGTGTTTTTAAATTGCAAAAAATAATTAATAGATACAAATCTTGTTTTTGTAAAGGGGTAAAAAGAAAATTTTAAAAGTAAAATTTCTATGCGATTTTTTTTTGGGAGTGAAAGCTGTGGGAAGGAGCGTTTTAAGGAGAAAGTCCTTTGAGGGGAGAAGGGCGAACCTGAAGTTGCGTCGGGTGGGATGAGTCAATGGAAGATAAGAGAAGAAGAGGAGGTGAATTAAGTGAAGAGGAAGTTGAGGGAAAGGTTCTCCTTTTTCTCTTTTTCTTTAACTCTCACTTTGTGAAGCGTCTGTGGAGACTAGAAAGCAATTACTTTTTCAACATTGAGCAAAAGCTGGGAAGAATGGAGGAGTCAATTCTTCCTTTAATAAACCCATGTGATGTGTGTGTGTGAGTGTGTGTGTGTATGTGTGTGTGTGTGTGTGTGTGTGAGTGTGTGTAAAGCTGGTTCTTTTGTGAAGATTTTTCAAGGATCTTTCTCAAGACCCCTGGCATAGAGGGAGGTGTTGTCCCTTTCAATTTCAATCCTTTCCCCTCCTCATTCCTTAACTTTTGTGATGGGATTAAGAGCTTTATTTGCAATTGAGGGTGGAATTACTCCCCGAACATTTTCTATTGAAGTTTGCACTTGGTCCAGTTTTTGCATTTATAAAACAAATTTTTTAAAAATGGGTTTGCTATTACTAAAACGCAAATGTGCTAGAATGTTTTCCCTCTTTGACAGTGGTACATGATAAGAGGGGAAATGGTCCAAGTGGTGTAAAAAAGTATGCGTGTGTGGACGGTTTTGCCTCTATGGAGAGAGGAAGTGTGGGGAGTAAGGAATGTTGGGGTTGTGCTTGTATTTAGAAACTGTGGATGAATGGGGTGACGGAGTGAGTGAAAGTTGGCAAGTCAAGTCACCCGAACATGTGTCACATGTCAATGTACTTGTCTCTTAATTGAATTCACCCAGCGGACCATGAGGCCAATGGGACTCTCATATGGGAAATCCACTCTTGTTGACAGACGGCTGGGAAATCTTTTGAGGCGAATCTCCCTCTTGGACCTCAACTCCATTTTATGTACATTAGAGTCTGCTGCAATATGCCCAATATTTTGGAGGCAATATGTGTCTCCAATACAATTTTTGAATGCGGATGATTTAGAGGGTTGAATCTACAGTAGCCTCTTCCATATAAAATTGTCCAGGCGTATAGAGTGCCAGGTGTCGGGGTGGGGCGATTTTTCGTTTAGAAAAATGTTATTTCTTCCTTTAACACAATGTTATTTTTTTCCGTTTAACCCAATGTTTTTTTTCCCGTTTAGTACAATGTTATTATTATCCGCTTAGCACAGTGATATTTCTTCCCTTTAACACAATGTTATTTTTCCCGGTTACCACAATGTTATTTTTTCCCGTTTAACCTAATGCTATTTTTTCCCGTTTAACCTAATGCTATTTTTTCCCGTTTAACCTAATGGTATTTTTTCCCGTTTAGTACAATGTTATTATTACCCGCTTAGCACAATGTTATTTCTTGTCTTTAGTACAATTTTATTTTGTCGCGCTTAACACAATGTTGTTTCTTCCCTTTAACACAGTGTTAGTTTGTAACGGTTAACACAGTGTTAATTATTACCATTGAACACAATGTTAATTATTACCATTGGATACAATGTTAATTATTACCATTGAACACAATGTTAATTATTACCATTGAACACAATGTTAATTATTACCATTGGACACAATGTTAATTATTACCATTGAACACAATGTTAATTATTACCATTTAATACAATGTTAATTATTACCATTTAACACAATGTTAATTATTACCATTTAACACAATGTTAATTATTACCATTTAACACAATGTTAATTATTACCATTTAACACAATGTTAATTATTACCATTTAACACAATGTTAATTATTACCATTTAACACAATGTTAATTATTACCATTTAACACAATGTTAATTATTACCATTTAACACAATGTTAATTATTACCATTTAACACAATGTTAATTATTACCATTTCACACAATGCTAATGTGTACAGTTTAGCACAATGTTAATTCGTACCATTTAACACAATGTTATTCTATCCCTCCGTTTCCTACCATTATTTCGAAAGCCTAATGCTACTGCTCCTATCCCCACAAATTCCCAACCTGAACGCCAAAGAAATAACGTCTTTGGTGGCGGAGGTAATTTGAAACTCGGAATTAAAAATGATATTTATATGACAGCCCCTCAGTGCATTTGTTATCAATGACTTGATCAACTCCAACATCCATTCCCGCCCCTCCACATTGTTTTTGCATTTAGTCGTAAATTTCCGCAAGCTTTCTGCTCCTCTCTAGCCTCATGCATTAGCTCCGTAATTATACAGGGCCCTCCAGTTATAACAAGCCAGTCCTTAGAATGTGGTTTCTCAACATATTCCCATCCAGGAACTTGTTTTCGGACAAAAATGCAGAGCGGCAAAATAATTCTAGGAGCATCCTGGGTGGGATTTTGCTCAGTCTGAGGATTTCATACTGTACGTTGGGTACAGCCAGAGCCCACTGTATAAAGCTCTGACTCCAGAGCATCAATGTATGTAGTATCAATCTTCATTTAGGAGGAAAGTCCTAGGAACAAGTTAAGGATGATTTAGAGTTATGACTTTGTTAAGCGACGTCAATTCCTGGCTTTGCCCTTGGCTTTCCCTCTCAGATTTGCAACATATTAAAGTCTCCGTAGATTTCCTTATTCGAATATTTATATAGAAAACTTTGGGGGCTGAGAGGCAAAATGGTCTGTACATTTTACACTAAGAGCAAAATTTGTAAATTTCCTCGGAAAAAAATGCTTCTCCACGGACGATATAGACATATACGAATATATGCACGTTCAGTATATAATTTTCTGCGTGACTCGACATAGGCCTTTGCAAAACAAAGTTTGCAAGCGAAACGGTCTAATTTCGTAGAATGTGTAGATATGCATGGAAAATGTTTCCCAGAGAGGAAGCGATATTTTAGTCCTATACAGACATTTATACGAGGGTACTTTATACAGGAGAGTCGTCCCTGGGAGAGACGTTAGGTACATTGGTGGGAGCGAGAGGGCTATGGATCGGTATTTCCTGCCCCCATTTGCATTCTAATGAAACATTGAGAAATTGGTGAGTAAACGTGAGGCTCTTTGATGGGAATTTATGGGACAGGTCTCTATATAAATAGTGGTGTTGGGCTTGATATAACATGGACCTCGGAACTCGTACTAAGCTCCTTGATGAGAACTGGGAACGGGGCTTGAGCTGTAAAATCCAAGGTGGTGTGCGGGACTGCATTGTTATGCGAAGGATTCGAGTGATACCTTAAATGTAGGCCATGCTTATACTGACTACTGGTCCAGGTTTGAGTTTACAGTCAGTGTGGGTGTTCTTGGGAGGTGAAGTTGATTGTTGTGTATTGGTGTTATTTTCAATGGTGGGAAAATTACCATTGGGGTAAATCGTCGTGTAATTACTATTGTGGTAAATCGTCGAATAATTACCATTTGTGGTAAATCGTGGAATAATTACCGTTTGTGGTAAATCGTCGAATAGTTACCATTTGTGGTAAATCGTCGAGTAATTACCATTTGTGGTAAATCGTCGAATAATTACCATTTTTGTGGTAAAGCGTCGAATAACTACCATTTGTGGTAAATCGTCGAATAATTACCATTTGTGGTAAGTCCACCAAAAATATCATCACAGAGTTAACACACTACACATTGTAGGGAATGGTCGAAAAATTACCATAGTACTAAACGGTCCAAAATTTACTATTGTGGTAAATGGTCGAAAAGTTACCATTACTGTAAATGATCGAAAATTACCATTGTGGTAAATCAACGAAAAGTTACTAATGCGGTAAATGGTTGAAAAGTTACCATTGCAGTAAATGGTCGAAAAGTTACTATTGCGGTAAATTTTCGAAAAGTTACAATTGCGGTAAATGGTCGAAAAGTTACCATTGCGGTAAATGGTCGAAAAGTTACCATTGCGGTAAATGGTCAAAAAGTTACCATTGCGGTAAATGGTCGAAAAGTTACCATTGAGGTAAATGGTCGAAAAGTTACCATTGCGGTAAATGGTCAAAAAGTTACCATTGCGGTAAATGGTCGAAAAGTTACCATTACGGTAAATGGTCGAAAAGTTACCATTTCGGTAAATGGTCGAAAAGTTACAATTTCGGTAAATGGTCGAAAAGTTACCATTGTGGTAAATCACCGAAAAACTACCATTGTGGTAAATAGTCGAAAAATTATTATGATAATCACAAAATTACGTTAGTGCTGAAAGGTCGAAAAATTACCATAGTGCTAAACAGTAGAAAAATTATCATTGTAGTAAATGGTCCAAAAATTACCATTGTAGTAAATGGTTCAAAAATTACTGGTGTAGTAAATGGTCGAAAAATTACAGTTGTAGTAAATGGTCAAAAAATTACCGGTGTAGTAAATGGTCGAAAAGTTACCATTTTGGTAAATCACCGAAAAACTACCATTGTGGTAAATAGTCGAAAAATTATTATGATAATCACAAAATTACGTTAGTGCTGAAAGGTCGAAAAATTACCATAGTGCTAAACAGTAGAAAAATTATCATTGTAGTAAATGGTCCAAAAATTACCATTGTAGTAAATGGTCCAAAAATTACTGGTGTAGTAAATGGTCGAAAAATTACAGTTGTAGTAAATGGTCAAAAAATTACCGGTGTAGTAAATGGTCGAAACATTAGCATTTTAGTAAATCGTCGAAACACTACCATTGTAGTAAATCGTCGAATAATTACCATTGTAGTAAATGGTCGAAACATTACCACTGTAGTAAATCCCCATAAAATTACCATACCAGAAATTACAGTAAAATTCAACTCCATATATTTCCAAGGGAGTCTCCCACATCTAAGATCCACTGTCCCAGTAAGTTATGACAGTTGAGATGCCTCCGGTATCACTCTATCTCCCTACAATTCCTCCTCACAATCCCTTATACTTTACATCTCCCTCTATATAGGGAATTGAGCTGAGAAAAAATGAGCTCTCTTTCAAATATTTCAACTAAGTCTACAGAATCGTTTGGGGGTCTTCAAAGAGTGACTGAGAGAGAGAGAGAGAGAAAACGAGGAATGATGATAAGACGAAAATGACTTGTCCGGGCTTTCCTCTCAGTGTCTCTCTCTCTCTCTCTCATTTTCTCTCTCTCTCTCTCTCTCTACATTAATGCTCCGTTGAGTCCTAGCTTTTTCCCATTGAATTCCTCCCGTTGGGTTGTTTCCATTTTGGAGTGCGAGAGTAGTTTGTACTCCTCAGCTGGAGTCAAATGCTCCATCATGTTCAAGTCATAATAATAATAATAATAAATTTATTCAGTCGATTTGGCCTAAGCCTTTACAACATTTCTTTGTTTCTCTTACAAGATGTGCACATTTACTTACTTATTCTATATTTTTACAATTTAAATATATTAAAAATTAAAAGTTTTTAGTTTCGTTGGACTGCTTCCATGTATTGTAGATATGTACTTCTGACACGCATTGCAAGTTTCCAGAATTGGTATAATTTCGTATAATCTTCCTTACTGTTCTCTTTGCCGAACATAGCGTAAATATAATTTTCTCTTGACATTTCCCCTGCGTTAAAACTTATCAGTAGGTGTCGACCCTGAGTGTAGTGGATGCATTCCCACATAATATGAAAGTGGTCTTCTATTGAGCTGGCGTTGCATATTTCACATAGACTACTAAATTTTGTGTTGTGCCAGATATTGTAGGCTCCATTTAGAATGTAGTTTTTGTCTGTTCTTACTTTTGGAAAGCCAACTCTAAGATTTTGAATTAGACATACTATATTCCAACTTAGATCCAGGTTATAGAAATCATTAGGGAGAACATTGGTTTTTATCTGGCATAGTTGCGTCCATTTCGGGTTGTTTAACATACTGGCCACATCTGTGTTGATTGACCATAGGTAGTACTTTGATATTATTTCTGCAAATTTCATCTTCGTGTGATCTTTCACTATTCCAGTAAATTCTTCCATCATGTTTGCTTCGTTGAACATTTCTTTGATCTGTTCTTTCCAGGAGAATTTTATTGATGCTTTTGTTCTCATTGTTTCATTGAAGCATGATCTGGTCATAGATTCCTCCGTTCTGCCTAGGACAAACTTGAAAAGAAAGTTTAATGTTGCCTTAAATATTGTACATTTAATATTGGTCGCTCCTGTCTCTAGTCGTATTATATAGTTTGGTGTATTATTTGATAACTTGCAAAGCTTCCTAAGGAATTGAGTTTGATACATTTCCAATTCACTTGTATATCTTAACCCCCACACTGGGGCTGCATACATTAATATTGATCCAACTAGCGAGTCAAACAACATTACAGCTTTTCTAATATCTTTGATTCTGGCTTTCCATAGTAGTTCGAAGAGATTTGATTGAGCCGCTCTTGCTTTAGTCATGAAATGATCTTTTGCTTTATTAAAAATCCCTGTGGACTGGAACGGGATTCCTAGGTATATATAGCTCTGTACATTTTCGATTGGCATGTTCTTCCATTTGAGTACATCAGTTTTTTTGTGCCGCCCGTTCTTGCTGAAAATTATGGCTTTTGTCTTGTCCAAATTGACTTTCAAGTTATTTTCGTCAAAGAATGCTGCTAAGATGTTGATCATATTTTGGAGGTCGTCTTTTGATGTTGCCACTAACACCATGTCATCAGCATACAGTAATATTTTGATATTTGCTATGTGCATATTTATACCTTTGACCTTGCTATCCTTCAATATTTTGACAATCTTGTCTATGTAGATAGTAAATAAAGTCGGCGACAAAGTCTCGCCCTGTAAAACCCCTTTTAATATTTTCACGAACCCCGTAAGTCCCTGCTTTCCTCTAATTTGAGTTTTGGCCTTGTTGTAAATGTCCTTTATAAGATCAATTAACTGTTTGCTCAATCCTTCTTCTACGAGTCTGTTCCAGAGAAGCGTGTGTACAATGGAATCAAAGGCTTGACTGAGGTCAATGAAGAGCGCATACAATTTCCCCTTGTCCTGGTTCAGTTGTCTACACACAATGCTGTATAGCGTAAATATATGTTCAGCGCAGCACTTTCCCTTTTTGTACGCCGCTTGGTTTTCGGAGAGAATATTGTTTTTATTACAGTGACTTTGGACTCTAGATGATATTACTGCTGTGAAAAGCTTAACAATTGTATTTAACAGAGATATGGGTCTGTAATTTTTAGGGTTATTGCAGTCTCCCTTTTTGTAAATCGGACAAGTTATAATATTGCCCCAATAGTCCGGTATACCAGATTTCAAAACTGCATTAAAAATATTTGTCAGGTGACCCAAAAACATTTCATTTAAATTTTTCCAAACTTCGTTTGGAATTCCGTCACTTCCTGGCGATTTTCTGGTTGATAATGTTCTTAGCGCGGCTTTCACTTCCGAGTCAGTTATGTCACTCTCTTCCTTCGAATTGACTTTGCTACAGGTTGTATTCATGGTCATAGTGTCTGTGATTTCAAATAGATCCTTGTAGTGTTGCTCCCATTGACTATTCGTAATATTGTTTACTATTGAATTGGTACTGTGTTTCCGGAAGACTTTTATTGCGTCCCAGAAATCAGATGAATTCCTCCCATCATTTATTTGCTTTTGGACTTTGTCGTAGAATTCTCCTTTTTTGTTCTCCCGCATGGCCTTGTACGTTTTCTTAGCTTTATTATACTGTGCAATGCAGCTGCTTAGGTGCGTGGCTGGACATTTTCTAACTCTTCTTAACATTCGCCTTAATTCTAATTTTGAATTTGTGCACTCTATGTCAAACCATTTTGGGCCATGTTGAGCAGGTGAAAAATGATACCCTTTGCAAGTCATTCCGCTAATTTTTGCAGCGTCAAAGATACTTGCATACAACTTATCAATATTGCAATTTTCTGAGTCTATGAAAGTTTCGTCTAAGTGTCTTTTGAATACTTCTTTAGCTTCAGCTTTCCAGTGGATTTTATTGCAGGGGACTCGATTTCTATCTTCTCTGTGTTGTGTTGCTAGTTGTAGTTGAATGCAAAAGTGGTCAGATTCGGCGTTCTCAAGCACTTTAAAATCGTAAATGTGTCTAGCCAGCGCTTCTGATGCTACACAAAGATCTATTGTGCTCCCTCCCATATGGTTTAGAAATGTGAAACTCCCATTTGTGTCTGATTGGCTTCGACCATTTACAATTATCATGTTATTACTCACTGCATCTCTTAAAATTTGTCTTCCCTTGCTGTTGGTTATTTTGTCCATGTTTTCCCTTGTTTTGCTCAGCTTGTCTGTAAATATTCCCTCTCCGTTATTTTCCTGTTCTGTGCCGACTCTCGCATTCATGTCGCCCATTAAAGTCACCTTACTTCTTCCGTCATTTAGTTTTCGTATAAGCTCGCTAATTTCAGTAAGGGTTCCATTTGGAGATACATATACAAATATTATTGTTCCTATGTCAGCGAAATTAATTACAAAATTATCAGTACCTTGAGAAATTAACTTATATTTATTGCTTAACTCTTTCTTTACGCCGAGTAATAATCCACCACTCGGCCTGCCACTTGTTTTCCTTGCCTCAGCTATATATATGTCATAATCATGTAAAACGCGCTCTTTTTCCACTCTTTTTTTTTCATAAATCCAGGTTTCTGAGAGGCAAAATACACATGGCCTCATGTCAGTAATAAAATTAAGCTTAAGTTTAATGTTCGAAAGAAGTCCTCTCACGTTCCAATAAATAATACTGTTCACTGTTGTTTGTTGTAAAGGCTGGCCAAATTCTCATGTATTTCGAGGCTTGTTTTCCGTAAGAGTATTACGCTGCTTTTTTGTAGTCTCCTGCTCCCGTCTGAGTCTGGCTTTCTCTGCGTCCTCTTTATTTAGATCAGGTGATACAAATACAGGAATTTGTTTTGTATTGAGTTTTCTTCGGTTGCTGAGGACAGTCTCTCTATCTAGATTTTTGGAGAAAATGACTTTCACCGCCCTAGGTTTTCCCTCTTTACCAGTTTTGACTCTGTAAGCCCCGTCAATAAACACTTCGTCTATTTCCATCTCGTTCCGTATAAATCTATTCACGTTCTCCAGCAACTCGGCACTTGTCTCTCCCGCCCTTTCGGCCAGACCGTAGAAGACGAGATTATTCTTTCTGCTCATTCGATCAATTTTTGACTCCGTTGTTTTAACCCGTTGTCTTAATCCTTCATTTTCTTCCTGTAGAATTTCCAGTTTTGAATTTAGTGTGAGTGCCTCCCCTTCTAGTTCGTCAATTCTCGCCTCTAGTATTTCCATTCTCCCATTCATAGATGCGTGAATATCGGTGAGTTTTTTAGAGATGCTTTCCGTCTGTGCTAAGTTCGAGGCCATAATTCGTTTTTCCATGCCCGTCATCAGTTCCGTCATTATGTATTCAATTGTTGTTGTGTCCTGTCTGCTACTCGTCCCTCCCGTGTGTCGGGCCTTTTTGACCTCTGCTTCCGTCAGTTCTTCTTCCAGTCTACGTTTGTTCCCACCTTCTCTGTTGTCTGCATACATTTCAGATTCTGCCTCCTTCCCATCAGCGGATGCCTCGTATAGCTTTTTTGGTGTATGTCCCACGCACGCCATATCAATGGAAATTGACCTGCTTTAAATATGCTCTACTTAGACTTGTAGATATTGGTTTTGGTTTTCTCTTAAAGCTATTAAGGGATTATCAGCTGTCATTTGTTTGTATGTGAGACTTATCTGTGTAAGCGGCCTGGCCAGCTTTGGGCGATGCTATGCCTTTTCAGCTTTGCAATTGTGGTAAGCTGCCAGGCTATGGTTATCTGTTTCCTCAGGCTGTGCTGAGGGGGCTTCCCACTGTAAAATGTCTAGGTCGAATTTTTTTTTTTCTTCCCACTAATGTTACAGATTCTTTTTACTTACTAAGTCCAGATTCAGTTTAACCCCTTGTTTTATTGCTTTTAATTGAACTTCACTTCCTAGTATCTACTTCACTAGATCCGCTGATTTTTTCTGCACGTCTTAGTGTAAACCAGGTATTATTGTTTATATTTTAATTGTGAGGAAACTTATATTATTTACAGAGCAAAGTTAGTATACGTCCTTTCCTCTCGGTGACTAGTAACTTTTTCAAGTCATAATAGAAAAACTTCTCTGGCCTGTAACCTTCCCTTTGGTCACAAAAAGTCCCATAATAATCCATGCATTTCAACAATAATAATTCCTATTTGTACATACATAAATACAGCCCTCACATATCCCTCCCCCACATTTTTTTTCACTCCCAATTTTTTTATCACAGTACCCCATTTTTACAATTTTTTTTTACGATTTCAAAAACTTTTGCAAAAATATGAATCTCCTTCTCTTCTTACGAGATTCTTACCATTAGAATCTCTGATTTAAAAAAAATTACTAGAAATAATCCTTATGTGCTTTGGAGCTGTAGTGAGAAAATAAGGGCAAATATTTTGGGGCGGAAAAAATGTTTTTTTGTAAAAATTTTTTTTGTAAAATTGTTTTTTGTAAAATTTTTGTGAGTGTGGGATATTTTAAAGGGAGGAAGTGAGACTACAAAAAGAATAGTAAATTGTGAGAGTGATATTGTCCCGAAGAGGGAATATTTGACTGGAGGAAAAAATAAGATGTGTTATATCTGGGAAGAACTAAGAGGAGTGAAGAGAGAGAGAGAGGGAGAGAGAGAGAGGGAGGGAGACAAAGTAGAGCTAATATTAAGGAATGGGTCTGAGAACTGAGGAGAGGAAGAGAGCACTGTGGATGAGAGAGTTCAAGTTGAAGTATTATTCGATGGGCAGGCCTATACTGTATGGTAGCAGGAGCAGAGAGCGTCTTTGTACGACTTGCAAAAGGCAATTCTAAAGTAAAGTGAAGGAAAATCAAAGTCTGAAAGACTTTTCCACTTGAGAGTCCCTATGCACTTATGTATAGGGACTTGTACATGGGACCTCAGAATAGTTGCCCCTAGTACGAAGCCCTTGCAGAAGTCAAATGTGTAGGCTCTAAAGAGCTTTGCTGTAGCGGAGGGAGGTGGATTGAGATGTGTAAGGTTTGATGGTAGCGGAGCATTTAGTGGAAGTGGACATATCGTTAGCGTAATGTGTGGACTGTGGAGGAGATATTACAGTGAGAGTTGCCGGGAGAGGGAGTAAACAGGCTTTGGGTCCTTATCTTATTAGCGCCAGAGAGAGGCGTTAGGAGAATCTCGGAGTGTAGAGATATGTTGTGGGATTGGGAGATGATAATTATTAGAGGTTGACATGGCTGGGACAATCTGGGATAGGTGCATTTTTTATCATTTCGGTTATCAGTTTGGTTAGGAGTTTAGTTAGCAGTTTGGCTGCCATGAAAGGGATCAGTCTGGTTACTACATTATCAGTTTAGTCACCATTTGAGGTATCAGTTTGGTTACTACTCCAGTTATCAGGTTAGTTACAATTTGGGGTATCAGTTTGGTTACTACTCCAGTTATCAGGTTAGTTACAATTTGAGTCATCAGTTTGGTTACTACTCCAGTTATCAGGTTAGTTACAATTTGGGGTATCAGTTTGGTTACTACTCCAGTTATCAGGTTAGTTACAATTTGGGGTATCAGTTTGGTTACTACTCCAGTTATCAGGTTAGTTACAATTTGAGTCATCAGTTTGGTTACTACTCCAGTTATCAAGTAAGTTACAATTTGAGTCATCAGTTTGGTTACTACTCCAGTTATCAGGTTAGTTACCATTTGAGGTATCAGTTTGGTTACAACTCCAGTTATCAAGTAAGTTACAATTTGAGGTATCAGTTTGGTTACTACTCCAGTTATCAGGTTAGTTACAATTTGAGGTATCAGCTTGGTTACTGCTTCAGTTATCAGTTGGTTATCATGTCAGCCATTAGTTTGGTTACCATTTCAGGGTTCAGTTTGGTTGCTACTGCAGTTATCAGTTGGTTACCATTGCAGGCGTCAGTTTTAGTACCATTTCACGTATAAGTTTGGTTACCATATCAGATACCTGTTTGGTTACCATTTCAGCTATACTTTGATTACCGTTTCAGGTATCAGTTCAACAACTATTTCCGGTGTAAGCTTGGTAACCATGTAAAGTATCAGTTTAATAATTATTTCAGGTGTAAGCTTTGAAACAACATCAGGTGTTAGTTTGGTAACCACTTCAGTTATCCTTTTGATTTACTCTATTAATTATCAGTTTAGTTACCATTTTGATTACCATTTTAGACGCAGTTTGGTTATCATTCTTTTACCATTTCAGTTATCAGTTTTATTGCCATTTTGGTTACCACCCGGAGCCGACGAGACAATATCATTTTTAATTCATACATCCAGAAAATAGAAACTTCAAATTTACGAGCTTCAAATCAAAACCATACTGTTTATAAACCCACGAATTCATAGCTACTGATAAAGCCAAGATGATACTCCCAAAAATGCGTTCCCTTTCTTGAAAGCAACAGAATATCTGACAGAACCTCGTACACTCACAGTGCTAATGCTCTACTATGTACATTCGTGTACATACACTCAATCTCGTCTCTTTCACAGGGTCTTTTTGTTTGAGAGTCATCTTGTCTCTGCCTTTCACTGTTCCACTATGCACACTCCCCCTCTTTGTACTACAAGCCTACAATCGAACCTCACTATTCAGTACCCCCTCACACTCACTCTTCCTCTCAACTTCCAAAAATAAATTCCCAATATAATTTTCATACACTTCCAGAATTCTCATAATCTTATATGTTACTCTCATAATTGCATATACAAGTTAAATTGTTCAATTCCAAGGATTTTACAGATGTTCTCATAAACACAAGCCACTGTACTCCTATATAGAGTGCTCGCTTGAGTTCCCTTCACGGCCCGGCAGTTCACTCACACTTTATACATAGGCACTCCCTGCTGAATTTTTGTTCCCGATTTGACGCTTAGATTTTCCTTCTCTTTTCCTAGGACGCTATTTTCCCTTCTCTGTTTCTTCATCCCTGTTGGTCCTATTATAATGGAGGGAGTCTCACTCCGTATGTACATATAGCTTCAGAAAATATAATGCAAAGATACAAGGAGTTTCTACACAGCCCTTGTTTTTCTCTCTAAGAAATTTGGAGAAACTGGAATTTCATGGGAAATTTTCCTTTGGCTCTGAAATCAAGGTAGAAAGGACTCCAGGTGCAAAGGCTGTTTCTATTGTTCTTGGGCTCTCAATTATGATATTCGAATTGTATATAACTGTCTATAGGGAAAAATAGGTAAGATCCTTATAAAGGGCTATAAGCACAAGGTATATAATATTCAGGGGTGCGGAAGATTCCAATGAGCTTATGGCACGTTGCTTTTAATTAGCTCTATTTTTCCCAGCCCTGGAAAGCACAGCTTTGTCATCCTCGTTCTAGAAAATCTTTCAAATTTTTCTTCTCTCAAGTAATAAAATTAATAACCGGAGATTTTTCTTACAGTCCCTTACAATAAGGGCAAATTTTGTACAAAATTCCGAGGGAAAATTTTAACAAGTAAAATTTCCAAGTACCAGGTTTTTTACAGAAATTTTCCAGAAAAGTTAAAGAAAGTTTCCCTAGAATTGATGCTAAAGTAGTGGGAAATAAAATCCCAAAAAATTGCAAAATTTGGCGTAAATTGCGGGCGCAAAATTGGAAAAATATAAAAATTAGAGAGAAGTTTAGAAATTTTAACGGTAAATTATTTCCCGCGTATTTGATCCGTACTGGGTGGAAAATTTTCTGATAAAAAATGGTTTGGAAATTGAGTGACAATTTTTGTGTCACATTTTGGATTGTAGGGAACAAATTTTGATACAAAAGCCCTAAATATAAGGAGGATAATTGGCCAATGGGGAAGCTCACCCTTGCTCAATGGAAAATAGAAAATTGTTACACAGACAGGTATTAGGGGGGCAAAACGGAGCTGAGAGAATCGGAAATTGTAGTAGTTGACAGGAATTCAAAGGGACTCACCCCCCGTAAGTGAGCCCATGCAATGATGCAACTGGTAATGACACTTTTGTCCCAGAGCCCTCACGCACTTAGGTATACTCAGCGTGTATGAAATGCTTTTATTCCGAACAGGCTCATTTCCCCATGTTATCTTCCACAAAAATGTGGAAATGTTTTCTGAGTAGACATTTTCTAGACAGTCCAATGGGGCTTCCCCATAGTGTGAGCTCACACACTATCACTCAAGCCCAACCGTTTCAATACAGTTGGAGCTCTGCGTCAAATATCGCCCCTTTACAAAACCTATGTGGGAAAAATTGTGGGGGAAAAACATTTTAGTAATAAAAAAAATTAACAATTGGGGCGATTAAAGGTAATTTTTTGTGTATGGGGCTAAAATATTAATGGCGAAAAATGTAACAAAATTTTGCAAACTCCTATATAATTACATGCGACATTTCGAACTGCTTGGAAGCTTCTCTTCATTTGAATGGAAGGGAATGTGTAAGAAGCAAAAAATTTGTGGGTAAAATTTGTTTATAAAATTTGTGGGTACAATTTGTGTATAAAATTTGTGGGTAAAATTTGTGCATAAAATTTGCGGATAAAATTTGTGCATACAATTTGCGGATAAAATTTGTGGGTAAAATTTGTGCGTAAAATTTGTGCATAAAATTTGTGGGTAAAATTTGTTGGAAAAAACTTCCTGAGATTTCTGAAACCCCCAAATATTTTCCAGGCCTTGACACAAAGCTGATAGAACCCGTTTGTATTTATTGACTCCATGCTTTTTGAGAATCGTGGAATTTTGCTAGAAGTGAGAAATTTTTTCCCGGGAGGAATCCTCCACTATAGTGGATATACGAATCGGGTAGGATTTTCATACACTATTTTCTCCTCACGCACTTAAAAGCCCCCATATGCAGCTCCTTCATGTACATATACAAAGGAGTGTTGGCTGGAATGAAAATGTCCTCCTCATAAATGATTCCTTATGTGCATACAAGCGTGAGTATTTCTCTGAGACTTTTTTCCCTCCTTGTGTGTATTTTTTTTTCTTCTCTTTTTTTTTGCGTAAGATGAAATGTGTTGTGAAAGGAAAGTGTGTTCAGACAAGATTGGAAATTTGACGGGCCAACATGTTCAATCTGTTTTTTCCCCTCCCTATGAGTATTGAGTTGAAATCCCTAAGTATTTGCATTTTCCTTAAGTATTGCTATTTTGTTTCCATACACACACACACACACACACACACACACACAGGCATAGAGCGAGAGAGAGAGAGAAAATCTCACGTAAAATACGTAAAAATATCCAAGACGTGAGCCCCTATCATTTCACATGCTAAATAAAGCCAGGCACGCATCTCACAGGATTTCCTCCTTTTTCCCAGGACAAATCTCCCGCTTGACACACTTTCCAATTTCCACGGAGAAAATGGCAAATCCATTTGTACCTTCAACCCCCTTACATTTCCACTCTTTAAATTCCACAGTCACGGACAAGGCTCTCATATATCTACATATATCCACACACATATAGCAAAAATTTAAAATAAATATAAACTCTAAAAAAAAAACCCTTGAGAAAGTATCATTTTGATTTTTGCGCAATCACACACATTTGTTCTCTTTGCAATTTCCCCCTTTTTTTTCCACCCTCACCAAACATTTTTATCAAACTTAAATTCTACATCAAATTGTACATATCTACATTTGACTTACAAATTGCTCCCACAAAAACGCGTCCAACTTTAAAAATGTGTCGTCCATTCTGTACACAAAAAATAGTATACCCAAAGTACGATTGTAAATGAAACCGTGCAAAATTCAATCCTCCACGGTTGTCTAAGCTGTAGCTTTCTGTACAAGCATTTGATTGCTTCGTTGCTCTAGTAACTCCTCACATTTTTATTTCCAAGGAATTCTACTGTGTCTGAAAGAAAAGGGAAAAAAATTAAACCCTTTGAACCACTGGCTGAGGATCCCCAAAACAAATGATTATCGATTGGCTCTGCTGTGAATGATTTGGGAAATTCTGTAAAATTTTTTTCACAAATACTTTCTACAAATTCCTCTCAATTCCCATTGAATTTTTGCCATTTAAAAAAAAAATTCTTATATGTTTAAATGGAAAGGATTTTTTTTCTCTTTACTTGTGTTTCTGTACAGACATATGCTCAAATGTTACCAGTGACCATATGGAGGGGAAATTACGATTAGTGTAAATATACATACATACATACGAGGGAATTAACAGCGAGAGCCTTTTTTTCTATGTGTAATTATATACAAGAAGGGGGATTTGTAGGATTGAAACTGGAACGAATCAATTGAGTCAAATCCCAGTGAAATAGTTTTTCTTGGGGTGATCAACGGGGAAGAGGGAAATTAAACCCGCATTATTACTACTACTGTCCTGTGTGGAAGACAACTATAACAGAGTCAATGATAGACTATAGGGAGAACCCTATGGGGCTCTGAGTAACCAATATGTACATATGTACGTCTGTGCAAGTGAACTTGGACTGTCTTCGGAAATAATTTGCGAAAATACTGACGCATTCGTGGGGAATGAGATGAGAAATGAGATGAGAGTGTCATTCCGACTACTAAAGGGGAATTTAATTCCGATCACCCCTTTCGTTGTCCTCGTTCTAGGGCGTTAATCATATGGTTGAGAGGGGCTCTCCAAATATGTACATCTCAGAGGGCTTGTTATGTTTTAGAGGGCTAGCTCGAAAAATTTATATGTGTATAGGAACTGTGGGTAAATTTCTGTACAAATGATATTGCTCAGGGATATGGTCCAATGTACTGGGAAATCGGTGATGAGAAGTTGATCTAGAAGGAGCATGTTTTGTTGGGATATTAAATCCTCCCTGGAATGACTCTTGAATGTAGTTACTTCTCCTTGCTGAGTAAGAGAGTGAGAGAGTGAGAGAGTGAGTGAGTGAGAGAGAGAGAGAGAGAGAGAGTGTGTATGATTATGCATTTGTGTGAAAGTAAACGGAGAAAATAGAATATTCCGAGTAAATTGTAATTCTGTTATTTATCTTGTGATTCATTGGGAGAGAAGCCTTATGGGAAGGGATGAACCCTTTTCCGGAACTTGTACGGCTCCCTTCCCTATAATACACTTGTTACGTACATACGCATGGAATTTCATTTTGATCCCAGGGGAAGTTCGTACTTGTGAACGTTATTATTATGTATTTGAATGAGATTGGACGGAGTGGTTTTATTATACGAAAAGTACAATTTTTAATGCATGTGTGGATATGGAGTTTATGTACGGGCATTAGAATTGTTTGGAGTTTGGAGGTGCTTTTATATAATTATGTACATATGTATGTATGTATGGAGAGATAGGGGGAGAGCATTGAATATGTAGTTTGGAGATATTTAGATACATGAAGCCACAGGATAGTTGTTGGCTGTCACATGCTGAGCTTTATTTCCACCCATATTAGAGGACACACAGGAATATGAGAGAGAGAAAAAGAGGGAGAGCGAGAGAGAGAGAGAGGGACACGGAGTGTGTCACTCTCTTGGCATTTATTACTCGGCAATCCCATTACGACCTCTATTACTATTAACTCTATTTGTGTTAGCTATTATTATTATTATTATTCGGGCTAATAGGAATGTCTGAAGCCCAGACCCTGGCCCACAGTTCCTGGGTCGGGGGAGATAAGGAGGGCATGGAGCAGTCCGGCTGTCACCGAGTGAGACTTATTGGAACGTGCGTATCGTCACATCAATTGCCTCCAGAACAATAACCCACATGAGGCTTATGACTCTCGCCCTATCGGACCATCTTATTCACTTGTTATTATGCTCACAGTCAGAGATTCCCCCGGCTTAAAGGAGTAATCATCGTGCGGCCAGGCTCTGTGGACTAAATGCAGCCCGAGAGTAAAGCGCGCTTTGTAAACGTCAGCCGTCCCATGGACTAACGTTTTGTTTCAGGAGTTCAGGACTGATCTCCACACTGCACAATCGTCACGAGTAATCCCATGGAATTGTATCTTGAGCAAAGGGACATTGATTTTGTATCCTCTCCCAACTGAGTTATTTCGGAATTTTAAGAGCCAAGAACGCTGGACGTAAAGACGATCTCATCATTGGGATCCTACTCTCCAGGAAATCTGGAGTTGGCACAGCTATTGATAATCAATAACTGGTGTGAGTGCCTTGGATGCATTTCCAGAACTAACAGTATGCAGGGAGCCTGAAGCTCAGAACGTAATTAGCATTGAAGATCTAGACATTTTTAGTTTACACATTTACGAAACGTGTCTCTCTCAACTGAGTTATTTCGGAATTTTAAAAACCAAGCGAAACTTGACCATGCAACTTGAGCTGGTCTGTGAACTGCGAATCTTAAACAAGAAGTTAAGCAAGGATTGCAACGTAGCTGAAATAAGTTACGCTTTTGTAAATACAATTGCACTAATGAAATTACGGATTTATAGAAACTGTGAGTCATTGAGTAGAATCTCTCTCAACTGAGTTATTTCGGAATTTTAAGACTCCTGTATGTACATTTCAAGTCAGTCTTAAACAAACGAGAGTTTAGAAAATTCAACCTCACGGAATAATTTGGGTTAGTTCATGGAGAAACAATTCCAATAAAATACAAACTTAGAAACTTCCCGTCCAAAGCCACAAAATTGAATTAATCTCTCTTAACTGAGTTATTTCGGAATTTTAAAAACCAAGCCCGTATGAGAGGGAAAGATTGGGAGTTTGGGCAGAGCGTGTACTGTTTCCTAATTATCGTATTTATTCCAGAGAATCAAAGCGTGAAAGGATTAGCAATTATCCAAGTATACCATTAAATCCGCTTAAGCTCAAAGGAATCCCTTTCAAATGAATTATTTCGGATTTACTCCAACCTTATACCTACATACCTAAACATTATCCTGCTTTTACACTCAGCATTTTGGAATGTTCCATGAGAAATCAATTGGGATGGAAATTCATTGGGATCCGCAGTGTGTGTGTGTGTGTGTGTGTGCAAATCCATGCAAATGAACTCCAATTACCACTCCAGTAATTATCCAATAATTTTCCCAGGCCTCCCTAAATAATTACTCCCAGCTCCTCACATCACCCTGACGGAGGCACACCTTCCCCATACCTTTGTACAAAACTCCCCACGGAAACCATCATCTCTTCATGGAAGACTGGCGCTTGGGACCTCCGTATGAATGGGCATTCTTGTCTGGCGTCCATTTTTTCATTGTCCCACAAAACGACGGAGCTCTCAAAAAATTCCAGAGTTTAAAAAGCCCAGAGTCGTCGTTGTGGAGAGGGAGAGGGCCGAGAGGACCTGTAATAATAAGGGGAGTGCGAGGAAGCATAAATATCATGAAGGAATGCCCGTATGTTATACATCCTCAAAACGAAAAAGAGCTACTGTCTTGGTCCTCCTCATATTAATACCTACCTCCGTGTATCTTTTAAACACTGGCTGGCAGGCCTCCCATGATTTGTGACTCCAAAGGCTTCCAGCTCCCAGTAATTCCTTCGTGAGTCCCTGTCTACACAGCTACGGTAGTTAGGAAATTAAGAATACGAAATAAATTAAACGGATTTCCCTCAGACCTCTCACAAAGCCTTCGGATCTCGTAACTTCTGGAGTGCTAGTCAGGCCTAATGAATTTTCTACACTTGTTTACGATACCTTTCAAAAATGAATTTCAGTTGTGTCTAGCCTCTTTTGAGTTCAGGTTTTGAAGACAGTTCTAAATCCAAATTTACATTTAGGACAGGATCAAGCGCAGCTCTTTAACACTGTCTCAAACGCAGCTCTTTAACATTGCCTCAAGCGCAGCTCTTTAACACTGGCTCAAGCGCAGCTCTTTAACATTGTCTGAAGCGCAGCTCTTTACCACTGTCTCAAGCGCAGCTCTTTATCACTGTCTCAAGCGCAGCTCTTTAACACTGTCTCAAGCGCAGCTCTTTAACACTGTCTCAAGCGCAGCTCTTTAACACAGGTTTAAACGCAGCTCTTTAGCACAGGTTTAAGCGCAGCTCTTTAGCACAGGCTTAAGCACAGCTCTTTAACACAGGCTTAAGCACAGCTCTTTAACACAGGCTTAAGCACAGCTCTTTAACACAGGTTTAAGCGCAGCTCTTTAACACAGGTTTAAGCGCAGCTCTTTACCACAGGCTTAAGCACAGCTCTTTAACACAGGTTTAAGCGCAGCTCTTTAACACAGGTTTAAGCGCAGCTCTTTACCACAGGCTTAAGCACAGCTCTTTAACACAGGTTTAAGCGCAGCTCTTTAACACAGGTTTAAGCGCAGCTCTTTAACACAGACTTAAGCGCAGCTCTTTAGCACGGGCAAAAGTTAACCTCTGGAAAGTGACATTTTAAAGGAAAAACGTCCCTCATTATAGACCCATTTGGATCTGAGTATCTCGTCGGATTCACGAAAGGTATGCAAGGACAGTGGAGTTTACCAAGTTAATTAGGGAAAGGAGCTCCAGTCATGTCCTACCTCTCACAACTCCTCTCTCAGTTCCTTCGTGAGATGATGATGATGATGATGGAGGCGGCAGTCTCATCGTCATCTCCCCCTTTTTAATTCAATCAGGAATGTGTTTCTGTGTGTGAGAGAGAGAGAGAGAGAGAGAGAGAGAGAGAGACGACGCTCAGGAAATATCCTATCTATAAGGAAGGCTTTTTAAGCATTAGGAGTGTTCCAGACCCAAAATTCACCAGACTCCCCAAGCAGCCTCAACAGCAGTAGTTGTAGTAGTGAGTGCTACCGTTTCTGTCCTGTCCAATGAATTACACCGACTGTTATGGACGCTTCAGACAGTAGCTCTCTCTCTCTCTATTATCAGCATTGTCTAAAAGCAAAGTCGGATCCTGGACTCTCTTTTGTCCCTCAACCCTTCCTCCTCTCAAAGGCCAGGAATGCATCTCTTCTGAACTACATTCTTTCCAAAGGCACAAACACACCGGCATTCCCATACAGGAGCCCTCCATTCAAACAGCATCTCTCCCACATATTCCATACAATCCCTATCTTAGTACCCAAACCCTATACAATTTACCATATTAAAGTGTTCGAAGTCCAGTATGAACATTCAATTCAAACTGACTGCGTCCAGTTACTTTTGAAACACTCCTCAAATTCCTCTGCATCAAAGACCTCGAACGTCTGTATATTTTAACAAGAGCTCACTGTAGCCCAAGTGATAACTATAGGGATCCCTCTTTCAAAAGGGGTCCGACTCTTTGTACACGAACATACTAAAGAGCATCTTTACATGTGTGAATTAGTTTAGTCATTCAATTCCCTGGAACTTTGAAACCTTGGGAGGGTACAGTGAGCTCAGGGTAGAATATTACAAACATTACACATATTTTTATATGTAAAAACATTACTCAAATTTTTTCCCTTTTTAGGGATCCTTATCTATATATTGACAATATAAAAATTTATTTTGGAAAAAAAACTGGGATTTTTTTAGTACTGAAAGGACGCCGGATTAGGGAGGTCAGACTGTAGGTTCATGTTCCGAATGAATGGAACGTTGAGGAGGGAAAGTCTCCTGGAACATGTGTAAGTATCTGGCGAGTGAATGGGGGGAAAGTGCAGAGAGATTTTCGGGATGCTAGAATAAGAGTGCAAAGGAGGGGAAATTCCTCCAGTTGATTTTCTAATAGGGGAAAAATGTAAGAGCTGGCTTTTCCTCCCTGCTGGCTCAGCCCATATGTAGATACATAGATACATATGAAATCCTATGATGTGCATGTATGTTAAGAGCCCTTATGTATATGCATGGCCATGAAAGGGAAATTTACAAGGGAAAGGAAGAGCCATGTGGGGAATCCGGGCATGTGGGTAAAATTCAAGGTTTAACATCAAGTTCACTTGTTGTCGTGGAAGCGTCAGGATTGCATCCTGAAAATTTCCCTGAATATTATCCCTCGTAGTTCCTATCCCTCAGCATGGACGTACATACGTGGGGTTACAAGCGTGTACAGTGCAATTTCCTTAAAAGAAACTACCTTAAAAACCTGGTCTTTTTCTGCTTAAAAATTTACTCTTGACTTTAATATATCAATTGAAAATTTTAGGGATATTTTTAATAAAATGGGGAAAATTGGGAAAAATTTTAAGGGCTTTCTCCAGGGTGCCTTTTTACAGAGAAAGCCTTGTAGAGGCTCTGTGTATGTGTTGGAACAAGCGGGCTGGGAAATATGCACTCGACTTTTATTAGGCTCTTATTTCCGACACTTTTGCATTTGTACTGTATGTGCGTGCATGAGTTTTGGGATCGGTATGTATTTATTGAGAGGATTAATGCTGTAATTACGTATGTATCTCAAATCTATGTACTTACAGGCATGCATTGCCTTAGCAGGCGTCTCTGGGTATTTGGAGGGTTTGGGGTAGCTGGAGCCGGAGTGCATGGGGGGAGGCTTTTCCCTCTTTATCCAATGTTGTAGCTCCCTGCACACTGGGGAATTTTCCAGTGACTCACACTCCGACTGTACTTTGGGCTCCCCAACTTTTACCCAAGAATAATAATAAATTTCCTATATTGGAGAGCATAGTTTCAGATATATAAATGCAAATCCCCTTCGTACTGATTCTCCGACGCTTTTCTACAGAGTTACAGAATCCATAGCCCACGCCGATACCACGGACGTGAGTTCCATGCAAATGTCCAAGGAAATTTACACAAGGGATGCAAAGCCTTTGAAATTTGAGACACAGCAGATATGACTTTACCTTTTTTTTTAGGTGGACAAAACATGGGATGAAAACTTTCACCACAAAATTTTCAAATAAATTACTGTCACTTCCAAAATCCAGGATCCTTCCTCAAAAATTCTTCAAATTAAGTCCCAAGAAAAAAATTTATCTTAAAATCTGGTTGCAAAAATTTGTTCCCTAACATTTTGCTACAACCCCCATAATTTTGCTAGAAAATGTTTACCCTAAAATTGTTTAAACATTTTTCCCCCGTAATTTTGTTACAAATGTTTTCACCCATAATTTTGTTACAAATTGTTTCACGCATAATTTTGTTACAAAACTTTCTTCCCCAAAATTTTGTTACAAAATTTTATCCCCAAAATTTTAAAAAACTGGTTTTAGTTTTATTGGTAAATCTAAACCCCTAACGCTTACCATTGTAATTTATGCACATGCTGAGCATCAAATACGGACGGATAAGAACCCTCCCCTTCAAAAATCGAGCTGTACGCTTCGCTTCATAAGGGAATAAAATTCAAATGGGAAATATATTTTCTTCCAGTGTCAGAAATTTTCCAGGAAGGTGTCTCAAGTCTTGAAAGAAAAATGATTATTAATCCGAAGATAAAATGCTAATGTAGTAGTATACACTATACTTCAAGGCGGATTTTATAACCCCACGTAAGAATTTCTCGAGTGAAATATTAGGGTAAAGAATGATATTGAGCAGAGTGTGTTACTTTCCCTCCCAAAAATCCTTATGTCCAAGTGTTACTTCCAATTTATTGGGTTAGGCTCCGTTGGGCTCCTAAGACTCCCTTCCCCTACAGTTTTGTCCCAAGCTTTCTTGTAGCATTGTGGACTGGAGGGCAAACTCTGGGAAGGGGGGCTCCTTTGAAGCTCAAAAGCCCCACTGCTGTGAGTTTGACTTGGGCGGAAGTAAATTAAATCCTTATTTCTCTGTCTCAGCACGACCATTATGCATGGAAGTTTTGAGGGAGAAAGTGGAGAAAGTTTTCTTACCAAATCCAGGGGAAAGGTCCCAAAATTTTCGAAAATGTTCAAACCCCAATTGAGGCAATTAGCATGAGAGGAATTATTTTTTCGGATGGGGCACTCTGAGACATTTAAATGTCCCCTCCTTTACATAAGGTCTTTATAACTCCAGTGCAGAAGCGAAGCTTTCACTCCCAAGTAAAAGTAAACAATTGAAGTTACACTTGGATTTTGATACGCTGTAAGGACGTGTATGATTTGGGATAGGATTTGTATCAGGATGAGGGGAAACTAAATATACTTGTAATGCTGGAGGAAAACACTCCAAGTGGGTCTCACTTTCATCCATCCCCCCTCAACCCATACTTGTGTATACAAAGATGCAGTTGCTTAATCACTTACGTGTCAGAAGATTTCGGGGAGAGTGATGAGCTCTGCAGAGATGAGTTTTGTATTTAATGCATTGTGTCCAGATGGAAAAGCCTATTTGTGCATATTTCCCATAAATATTCTAAGGATGGAAATGTCTCTCTGAGGACGGAACTCATCCGAGGGAATGATTCCATTCAAAATATAATCTCTGAGAAATTCTCAATCCCCAAACCCTCAAATGGTTTTTAACAGGGTCCTTCATCCTTAGAGGATCTCCTCCCCAGAATTTGTCCAGGGACACTTGAAAATTACAAAACAATATCTGTATTAGGATCCATGCACATTTCCAGTCTGGCTTGATTTGGAGCAGTCAAGGGAAAATTCTCTTCTGCGAGAGAGAGAGAGAGAGAGAGAGATAGAGAGAGAGAGAGAGAGAGTGCTCTTTAATCAAAAACATTTCAGGGAGATCTCTCCAAATTCACTATTATGAATCATCCCTCACAGATTTGATCATCTCATGAATAGAATTGCACTTTGTGGACGGACAGATCCAGACTCTTGTAATCCTTGGGAATAGTTCAGTTGAGAAAATATTTTTGTTATTTTAAAGGACCGATGCATCGGGCCACACATCGGAAAATATCTAACACTTGATCCTTGTATTCCCGTATATTTTGACAACAAATCCGTTTTTATCCCTCAAAATTTTAAAGCATTTTCTATTTGTTTTTCAATGGATCAGTGTTTTGTAAAAACACTGTATTTGATTGAATTGGGGCAAAACCGTTTGAATGAAATTTTTTGTCACTTTTGTAAATCAACGGTAATTTCAATTTTGGAGCTTTGGAGAAAAGAGGGTGCAGAGTAAATTTACAGATGATACCCTTTACTTGTGGGAAAAAAGGGGATTTAAAAGAGTAAATAAAAATCTCGAAAGGTTGTCACACTAGAGATTTGTACGTCTGAAAAATTGAAATGTCCAGTATACACAAATATAGGGTGGAGAGTTGGGCTTTGATTTTGAATTCACAATTGACAGGAATGTAAATCCAGGAACGAACGGGAAAATAGAACCCTCACTCCAAACACTTATGGGACAAAAACGTAAAAATCCTTTTCCTCTCTCAAGTGTGTTTTTGTGCTCCGTTAAAAAATTCAAGACCGTCTGGATTTTTCCAGTCTGGCTTTTACCGTCGGACGGCCTGTAATTTGAGAGGAGAGTGTCCGACAAATTTTCGTTTTTTAAGGAGAAAAATTTCCAGGAAAAATTTCATCGGAAATGAGTCTACGATGGAAGTGCCGCGTGTGTGTGTGTGTGAAACCGTCCTGGAAATAAACCCTTCCTGCTCAGTCCCCCTTGAAATTGTTTGAAGTAACGGACACTTATTTACACTCAGGGCTGTTTAATTACCAGAGCTGAGATTCCATATGTACATGGGCATGTCCAAATAATTTTGAGAGCTTCCACTCCAAACCCCTAATTTATTTACACCCTTAAAAATTTACAGCATCTCCACACGGACGGGACTCCCGCGGAATTTTAAAAATTCACAAGGGTCAAGAGTCACAGAGAATTTTTTTTTGTCTCAGATTCATGGGAAATTTTCCCTGGGATTTAACGGAACGTAAATTTTTAGATTTTACCCCAAAAAAATTGAGTCAAATTTATTAAAAAAAGTCTTTCAGACAGACATTGTCAATTTTAGGGTGATACTAAAAAATACAAAAGAAAAAAGAAAACTTGTCTATAAAAATTTTATGGGATTTCCTCATTAAATTGTCCCCATTATTTTTTTTCCATAGATTTTTATTCCGTTGAAAATAAATTGGAGAAATTATCCTTCCAAATTTTATTGTACAAATTTATTTACAGCGTAAAATATTTTCTGATTGAAGTCTGCCCTTTATGGAAGTTTTTATTCCCTTGTCAGAAAATCTGGACAGGGTTGTTTCTCAATTCTAAAAATTTTACGGGGGAATAAAGACATTGTTTTTTTGGAGGAGGAGAATTTTATGGGATGCTTTGATAATCACAGTGCACTGGTAGCCCGGCTCACTGAGAAAAGAGGGAAGATAAAAAAGGATATTTTGTGTATAAATTCGGAGGGAAAAAATCCGAGAATATTGGATTCGCTTCGCTGAGCATTTTTTTTGTGAACGTACGAAAAGTCCCTTTTCTTGAGCATAAGTCAAACGTTGCTTTTTTCCTCACTTTTGTTTCCATATTTGACTCGGAGCTTTTAAGAGGAATTATTTTCCGGTAGAGAAATTTCCCCTGTAAACGTATACAAGCCAATGGCCTTTATATCGTACATAAAATCCTGGCATGTGTGGAAAATAAAAACTGTAAATTCTATCCGGATATTTTTTAAACATCCGGGAAATTAAAATCTGAACGTAATCACTTTCTCCAACTCCAGCTCTTGCTCTTCCCATTCCACGGCAATAGTCATAATTATAGGGCCAGGGGAAAAAAATCTAATGAAAATTAGGCTCCTCAATAGAAAGCTCCGTACAATTTTCTTTATAAAAATGAGCGAGAAAAAAAAATCTTCATAACTTTACAGGAGGAGCCCCAGAAAAAAATTTAATTTCCAACTCTCAACTTCCGCTCTGATGAGTTCAATTTTTTTTGAGCTTTTAATATTTCCTCAGGGGTTGAGAGGGGGGAGGGAGAGGCGGGAAATAATTTTAAATCTCTGGAAAATTTTTTTTTACTTTGCAAAATATTCCGAGATTTATTTGTGTAAAAAGAATTATTCTAGCAATAAAATTCCTGGATTGGAATTAATATTTTGCAAAGAAATCTCAGCTTGCCCCAAATTGACTTTAGTGTATGAAATTTCTTCCAGAGCACTTTATGCATATATAAGACATGCTAAAATTAGGAGGAGGAGGAGAGGAAAGTAATAATTGAAATTCATAGAGTAAT
The DNA here is from genome assembly GCA_947179485.1 of Allacma fusca. Classification (NCBI taxonomy): domain Eukaryota; kingdom Metazoa; phylum Arthropoda; class Collembola; order Symphypleona; family Sminthuridae; genus Allacma; species Allacma fusca. The sequence continues at coordinate 22,196,277 of OX359246.1, read as the reverse complement.
TTGTTGGAGGAGTTCCCATCAGATAAGGCAAACGTCAAATGACAGATACAAATCTCCCTCGGTCCTTTTCCCACGACAATATTTTCATAGCCTGGACTTTATCTGTAAAATCTGGACTCAAGAAAAATAAATGCTTATAAATATAGATACTTGTAATTAGAAGGCGAGAGTGAGGGAAATAAAATCCTATGATGTGCATAATTCTTATATAAATTCATGCTCCTAAAATTATTACAGGGACATTTATTGATTAATAACTGTTGATTACGGACCTCAGCCCTGGAATACAAAATAGAGCAAATGAGCCAAACCTTTTATTGACCAAGTCATTTCTATTCCCTTTCCTTTATGCTCACAGTTTGAGAGGTGCGTGAGGGAAAGTCCGGGAAATTTCCCTTTCAAAAATAGGCAAAGGCCTTCGTTTGAACATTCGCCTCTCTAAAAACAAATAATTAGTTAAAAAAAATGCCTGTCACAAGGCTTGGAATTCATTTCAGAGTAAATGGGGCATTGTGAGAAAATTATTTTCAAAGGGGGTTTCAATTACTTTAAAAAATGTGAGGAGATTTGGGGTACATTGAGACAGACTTTTTTTTCTCACAGTGCCCCATTTAAAAATTTTGCTAATTTTAGGCCTTCAAATACGAGATTTTAAAGGGAATTTAGGGGGGATTTTGAAGACTGTTATAAAGGGATTGGACTGTATTTGAGGAGATTGCAAGCCCTTAAATTGCGACATGCTCTAGTTATTACTATTCCTTTGTAGTCCTCAGTTGACTGACTGGCTTTGAAGTCACAACTCGTCCCAGCTAATCCCATCTCCTCTGTAATCTCTGACAGTTGAGAGAGAGAGAGAGAGAGAGAAGAGAGAGAGGAAAAAAGTTGAGGGATAATGGTAATACATGATTTTAATACAATTTTTTTTATAAGTATACTTTTACATGTACATATGTATCTATGCATGTGTGTATGTAACAAAACTTGAAAAGCTTTCAAACTTGATTTGGATTATGGGATGAGTTAAAAGGTCTGTAAGTTGTGTGTGTATATATTTATTCCCAATTAAATTCTAAGTTGAAAAATTCAGAGCAAGTGAGTTTGCGAGCTCTAGAGGAAATTCTAGTTCACACATTTTGACCCTACCACAGTCTGTTTGACTAGAGGTTCAAATCTGTTTAAGGAATGTGTTAATATTATTATTATTATTTTCCCTTACAATTACAAATTAATATATTCGTCTTGTAAGTCGTCAGCTGTAATTTTATGACTTTAATTAATTGGGCTCGTAAAAATTTCTAGAGAGGTTACCTTACCAGACAAGTAGTTCATGTTTATTTTTTTACTGGTCATTCAATGGGCATGCATAAAATCATAAAATTCTTGGGAGTCATTGCAACAGTCCATGCCGCTCTTGGGAATTGCACTTTCAAAGCGCATCCCTGCCCTCGTAAGTCAAGCTTGTGTTTAGGTACGGAGTGTGTTGGAATATTTGTCCTCTGTTTGTTCTCTAGTGGAATGTTTTGGATTCCCCCAGTTTGTAGGAAATTTTGCGGGGGATTTTTTAAAATTTGTTTGGGTCAGCTGGGTCAATATTTGGGGTCACAGGGGTCAAAAGAGTAAAAACATTTTAATTTTTTAAATAATCAATAGCAATTGATTTAACATTTTTGTATTCCCACAGAACGATATTTTAAATTCAATTTTTTCGACCCGGCTAGTAGCAAATTTTGCTGCAAATTCTCTGAAATTTAGTTCAGTGACCTAGGTCAATATTTCAGGTCACAAGGGTCAAAACACTGGACCAAAGTCGAATATGTATCTCGGAATTAAAATTTAACCAAATCATTTTCTTACTACCATGCAAATACATTTTCAATTCAATATTTCAACCTGGTTTGCAGCAAATTTTGTGGAGAATCCCCCAAATTTTATTTCATAAGCTCCAGTCTAAAATTGTGGCGTCAAGGGCCAGGAATGTGACGCCAAGTTATGGAAACTTCCAGCAATACAAAATAACAGTTAAAAGCAACCCAATTTCACGTCCGTGTTTTGACCCCTGTGACCCCAAATATTGACCCAGTTCAGGAAAACAAATTTCAGAAAATATCCCCACAAAATTTCCTACAAACTGGGGGAATCAAAATTTCAAAACATTGTCCTTTATTGGGAAAACTGTCGAAACTAATATTTTGGGGCATTCTGAGACAGTTTCTTTAAATCCCCCTTAAAATTCCTATGATTTTTACATGCAATTTTTTGATCCACCCTGTGTACTCACCCAGCTTGGTCTCAATAGAGAGATTGGCCAAGAACTTGACTCTTTATATGGGAATGCCTCGGACTATCAGATTGATATTGAATTGTTCAAGTTCTTATTCCTATGCCGCGGCTCCACTTTTTTCCCCTTCCAATAATTATTATCCCCTCGTTCCGGACATAATGACCAGAGAAATGTGTTCATTGCTGAGGAAAACATGATTTGATAGCTATGCAGGGGCCTTTGAGGCCGCGTGCGAGCATTCCCCACTAAACATATGTGACTTGAGCCACTCGATAAGGAAAAGTAGTTTGAGAGCCAAGGAAATCATAATTACGGTGTTGGGTATAGTTATACATTAAAACCTCCATTTGTAAGCACATTAGAAAAAAACGGAAAATAACATGAGGGGAAATATCACTGAGGATTTTACACACAGTCCCCCTTGAATTGTACCGCTGCGTTTTGCCCGTATTTTATACAACCGTAATATTGTATATACGTATTTAAATAATATACATATGTAAATTCACGTGTAAAAAAATATATGGGAAAAAGAACAACTTTTGATCGATAGTGCAATTGCAGAAGAAAAACAAGTTTCAATTGACATTGATTCCGCTCCCGATTGTAATACAGCCATAACCCAAGAGTAAATATGATGAAGATCATTTTATGACTTTTTTACAATGCAAAGCTCAAGTCTCTATCTGAAATAATTGCTACTGTGTGGAACTATGCAGATATTCTATATGCACGCACCTACTTAGTATGCACACTTGAATAATTTTTTTTCGCACTCTCAATTCCTCTAGAACAATTCTGGCACTTTACAACTTTCAAGACGTATATTGTTCGACTGTGCGGGAAATTGTCAGGAAAATAACTTGTTTGTTTCGTGCATCATTGAGATTTATTGAAATGAGTCTGATGCGGAGATATTTTCAATGCAAAGAGCACCTCGTTACACTAAAAGCATTTTAAATAGCACAAAAATTAACAACATTTTATACTGTATTTAAAATCTGGCGTCACATTTTGTACCAGTTCTGACGCAATTTTTGACCCAGACACCTGACATTGGGCACAAAAAAATACCTGAAAGTTTTTCTACTAAGTCATGGTTTTAAAATATTTTTCCCACCAAAAATTTGGGCAAGAAAAAATTTGAAAAAACGTTTATCAAATTTTGTAAACTTTCAGTTCTAAAGAAATAAATGTAATTATTTTAACTTTAAATAGCCCTCAAGCCCATAATTTTTAACGCACAGATACTTTAAATAGCTCGATGGAAAGCCCGGCAAATTTCGTACAATTCTGCGTCCACATATTTGATTGCAAAGGCGTTGCGTGGGAATTAAAAAAAAAAGAAATATAAGGTGTTAATGAAAAAGCATGTACTTTGATTCTTGTCTTTGACCCTGTGACCGTAAAATTTGACCTAGGTCGATAAATCAAATTTTAGAAAATATGGAATAAAGGGTTTTAAATTCTGGGGGAATCAAATATTTTGTTAAATTTATTTCGGGGGGTTAAATAATTTTTACGTATTTTTGTAGAATGTTTTTGAGGTAAGTGGGCGCAATTTGGGATATTTTATCTCCGGATCCCTTTTTTGCATGTAAATTGTCTCCAGGAGCCAAAAGCATTTAAATTTACAGTTATCAAAATTATAGTAAAATCCTTGGGTCAAATTACAGTAACCCCTATCAGGATTAAATACTTTTATTTACCTCTTCGGAAAATCTTGGAGATTCCCTCGAAAGCTGGAACTTCTGGGAGGGATGTATTTCCATGTAATTTGTAGGCCCTCAGAACCCCTGGCTAAATTACAGTTACTTTAAATTACAGCTCCGTAAATTCTTCCCTTATCTAATATTCCCCAGTGGGCCTGATACATTACGCAAAAGGTGTGCATGGTAGTACGAGCCCAGTTTTAATTTCATATCTGGACCCGACGGTCTCAACTTTCCCTCCAGCCCTTTCTAATGTGAAACTTGTATTGCAGAGATGTTCTTTCGAAAAGGTACACTCTCCTTGTAACAGGATCCTTAAAAAAAACCCAAACGTTTTTGTTATAGAATTTACTATACGCCATTATCAAAATTATAGGGTTACATCTCAATTTGCCCCAGTCGTGAAAACATATTTTATTCTGCTCTCCACAAGCTTCGTACACTGTATTCATCTGATCAGGCTAAGTTTCCCTCCAATGGATTCGAACCTTAAAAATGCTCCGTTACGGAACAAGATTTAAAGTTTTCAGTGCTTCTGCCAATCTCAATGCCTTGTGGTAATTGCGTGCTGAGGAAGTCTGAAGTTAATTTGTAACGCATAAAATCCTCTACTGTTGCAAGAGACGCTAGTATTTTTACCATAGGCTCTCAGAACGTTCATTGGCAGAAACACCATGTTACATTTGTTTAATGAACTATTACCATGCGATTAAAATCCTTTCCTTGGGTATTCCACTTGTTAACTCTAACCATTTTATGACCAACGCTATTTTTGTATTATTACCTTACCAAATCTCACCATCTATCTTTGCATTTCGCAATTACAGTTCTCTGAAGTACATATTAGCTTATTTATAAAATTTAGTCCAAGATCTATCGGACAGTATCGTTAAAAGACGAAGGAGCGTTCGTAAAATGCATCAGCAGCTTGTACAGTTGTGCAGATTTTTAAATTCCGCGCGCTCCTTCCCTTAACTGCAAGCATGTCTTAGGGTTACATACTTGAAGCTGCACGTATCCGGTCTCAAGCTAAAGTGTCATTTGAATTTTACCTCCTACAATTTTGACGTCAGAAGGAAAAGTTTTGTCTGAAGCTCTCCCTGAAAGACTGGTGTTTTTATGGTTTCACCAAATAAGTGTAATCCTTATTGGAAAAAATTTGTTTCGTACTTTTTTACAGTGAGTGTTCGGTAGACGGGCGTTCCTGTTAAGAGGAGCGTTTTTGTGGGGGAAACAATTGCAGACTTTGGGACGAACGCTGTTTAAGATTTTCTGGGAAAATGTACCGGGTGTTTCTGGAGTAAAATTGTTAGGGGTTATTTTTGTAGGAGCTGGTGCTTGGGCGAGCGTTGACTGTACATGTGCTCAACGCTGGGATGAAAGTATTAGCAACTTTTTTTTCATCCTCGGAGCTTAGCCCATATAATTTGAGTGAGGAAAGTTTTCCTATTTTCTGGAACACGGACGTATGTAGTGAGTGTGTGTATTTACTGGGAGGAAACTTATTGCCATTTAAATAGATTACTGTATCCAAAGCCAGTCAATACTGATTAGCAAATTTGTTGGGAATAATCTCCGGCGAGGAGTACAGACAGGGGAGAAAAATGCAAAATCCTCAAATTCAATTAGTTGGGAGACTCCACCAAGTTTTCACCATTCTCTTTTGAAATTGGGGATAATCAGGGGAAAGCACTCTTTGAACTGGAAATTTACTGGTAGTTGTTTCCCCGCAACTACAAACACATGGACTTTTGGATTTTCTAGGCATTGTGTGTGCGTACAGTGAACTGTGTTTTAAAGTGTAGTCCTGTTCAAAATAGCTTATGCAATGGAAACTGTTTCTCAGAATTTTTTACCAATTTACAACAATGGTATCTGGTACATGATTTACCACAACGGTAATTTGTTCACAATTTACGCAAGTGGTACATATTCGACTTTTTAACCAAGTGGTAACTCTTAAACCGCTCCCAGCAATGTTAAGTTTTAGACAATTTCCTGCAATTTCTGACAATTTGCTATAATTTGTCTACGTCTAAATTTTTTGGCGATTTCGAACAACGGTTTTTTTAAACGATTTCTTGCAATTGTTACTTTTGATTAAATCTTTTACAATTTGACAGGACTGGAAATTTTGGCTATTTCTATTGTTTGACAATTTCTTAAAATGTTATTTTTTTGACAATTTTCCAGAATCCGTGTTTTTCGACAATATTCCACAAACCAAATATTTAGGTCAGTTCAAGTTGCTAAAACTTTTATTTTGCGATAATCTTTCATAATTTTTGTTTTTCAATAAATTTCGACAATTTTGGACGATTTTTGTCGATTTATGTCAAGTTTAGATAATTTTCGATAATTTTGGACGATTTTTGTCGATTTATGTCAAGTTTAGATAATTTTCGACAATTTTGGACGATTTTCGACGATTTTTGTCGACTTTTGACAATTTTTGTCGGTTGTTGACATTTTTAGATAATCTACGACAATTTTCGACGATTTTCGACGATTTTCGACGATTTGCGACGATTTTTGACAATTTTTGACAATTCTTATTTTTCGACAATTTCCAACAATGCAATTTGATCGACAATTTCCTAGGCAGTTTTTGAACAATTTCCTTCATTCCTGATTTTCAGTCAATTTTCTACAATTTGTCACATTTTATACTAACTTTGAAACATTTTGTCCAAATTGTGCCCAAAAAACTTACCCCTTTTTACACACTTCCCAGTTCAAAGTAAATTCACTGTATTCTCAGCCCACACAATTGCTTTCATAAATAAGCACCCCGGAAAAGTAACTGGATTAATAAAAAAAGGAAGACGCTCGGAAGCCATAGAAAAAGAATGGGATAAAATTATGAAGATATCCTTTCCCATGCTTTCTCTCCCCTCCCTTTCTTTTTTTCCCGAGGTATTAAAAGCAAAAGAACGAAAGGGAAATTGGTAAAGTTGAGTCTATTTATGTAACAATATCTGTATACACTCACACATTATAGGGAAATGCTCGTAAGGAAAAGGAAGGGGAAAGGACGAGAGTTTCCAGAAGGGAAAAAATGTCTCAAAAGCCTTCCCATATAGTTTGTTGTCTTCATTTTTGCTCTGTATACAACTCACGTATAAATACAAAAAAAAAGAAGAAGAAGACGCGAGCTTATTATTGTGGAATATTATAGACTGGCACATTAATGAGAATGACCATATAAAGGGGAAATATATGGAACTTTCCATAGCCAGAAAAAGTCGTTAGTTTTTCTACTCCGCAAAATCCCCGTTACGAACTTGTCCTTGTAATGAAAATCTATCGAGGAAATTTCTGACTTTCCTCATCCCAAGCTCCTCCGGTGGGAATAGTCATTTTCCCTGCCATAAATTCTTACACACTCCCTTTATAACAGCCCCCTTCAAAATTCACTCGTAATTCATCGACACAAAAATTAAGGGTCAAAATTTACCCCTAATTTTACATTATTTCAAATATGAATATTGGCAAATATTTTAAAAAACTGTTCTATTCAAAAAGGATCATTTTCAAGGGACTCTGTTATAACAAACATTTACTGCATCCCTGAAGAAATTGTCTCCTGCAGTGTGTGTGCCTAACCTATGAAAATTTTATTAGGGTTTGGACTTATTTCTCTGTCAGGTAAAAATTTACTGTTGCCTTTTGGGTAAAAACAGAGTTTTGTCAGCCCTGGTCCTAAGCGAGAGGGAAAATAGCGGGGAAATATAAAAATCTGATAATTTAATTTATTTCCGGAAATCCTTGTTTTCCTCGTGTTGCCAAAAGCAAGGTTTAATTTAATAACATGACGCAACAGATAGATAGGAAATAATTGGCAAATGTAGGGAAGATTTTTCTGCAAATCCTAACGCATTTTTTGGTTTTCTTTCAGATATTTCCTTGAAGCCGTCAAATTCCTGGTTCAAGCTTAATTTTTGCAGGGGTAAGAATACAATTTAATTTCTGCTTGTTTTTAGATTGGCACCAGCTTGGAGTTTAGTTTACATTTCCGAAAAATGTGGGCAAAACTGTATCACAAAATTGTGAAAAAAATTATATTTCAAAATTGCGGAAAAAGACTTTATCTCAACATTGTGAAGAAAATTTTATTTCAAAATTGTGAAGAAAAGTTTACTTCAATATTGTTTCAAAAATTTCACCTCAAAATTTTATCTCAAAATTATGGGCAAAAGTTTACCTCAAAATTATGGGCAAATGTTTACCTCAAAATTATGGGCAAAAGTCTACCTCAAAATTTTACCTCAAAATTATGGGCAAAAGTCTACCTCAAAATTTTACCTCAAAATTATGGGCAAAAGTCTACCTCAAAATTTTACCTCAAAATTATGGGCAAAAGTCTACCTCAAAATTTTACCTCAAAATTTTGGGCAAAAGTTAATCGCAAAATTGTGAAGATTTTATTTAAAAATTCGTGTAAAAAAATCGGAGCATAAAATGTGAGGAACATTTCATTTCAAAGTTGTGGAGAAAAGCTAAGCTCAAAATTATGGGCAAAATTTTATCTCAAAAGGATGTGCAAACTATTTCTGAAAATTGTGGGTAACATTTGATCCGAAAAGGTAAAACATTTTATGAAAATAATGGTAAATATTTGCCTAAAAATCATGAATAAAAATCGGCCCAAAATTTCTGGGCAAATTATTTCCTGAAAACTGAGCAAAATTTTACTTAAAAATTGTGGGCAAAATATTATCTGAAAATTGTGCGAGCGTTTTTCTGAAAAGTCTGGACAATGTTTTGCCAAAAAATTATAAATAAAATTTGGCTTAAAAATTGTGGGCAAAATTCAATTCAAATGGGTAAATTGTTTTCTGAAAATTACGTTCAAAATTGTCCCTCAAAATCCCCAACACTTTTGAGCATTGAAAACGAATTCATAATACAATTTAAACTTAACTGAATCATCTTCTCTTCCAAGAACCCCACTTGACTGTACTCAGATATTTCTAGACCCCATAAATATTTCATTAGTTTTCTAATTTGTTTGCACATGACTCCCCCTGAGGCCCAAAGTGCAATCTCCCACTGACTCTTCACAGTTTAGGCCCCGTAATTAAATTCATTTGGAAACCATTTAGGAACAAGTCAGGTCAGGTTTTCTCAACGGAGTTACTTTGCATTATGCGGAAATTATTATTCAAATGAATTGGTCCCTCTCCTTTCCAATTTTTCCCTCAACCACCCATTACCTTACACCGAAAGTAACTTAGGATTTTAATTACACTTCTACAACAACCCTCCTATGAATAAACTTATTTAAATACGTCCAAGTCTCCCTCATTCCAATAAATTTAAAACCAAAAAAATATACCAGTTACTCCAATCATTTAAAAACGCAAGAACAAATCCTCCAAAGGTTACTGACAAATAAGGAGAAATTTTTCTCTCATCTCCCAAGTGCTGATCTCAAAACGGATCCTCTCTTCTACAGAAAATTCTCATGTCTATAACACCCCCTTAAAATTCCAAAACTTACAAAATTTTTCCCACATTTTTTTCCAAAGAAATATTTACAAAAAAAAAGGAAATTCTTAAAAAAAATTTAACAAAAAAACTAGAATTTTAAAACAAATTTTCCATTTCTGAAAAACATTTTCTCAAGAGTTGCTCTCGAAAATAGAACCCACTGTAAAAATTAAATGCCTTTAAAGGAATAAGAAGAAAAGGTGCGCCTGAAATTTTTTCAGCTCCAAAGAGAAGAAATGCATCGGAATAATTATTACCCAGGGTTTGATACAAAAGTGAACTGTTTTTAGAATGTGATTCAATATTTGTAAAAAATCTTTAGACTTGAGGTTCATCCCTATATTACAATATACATAGATACTTGCAAAAAAAATTAAATAAATGAATTAATACAAAGGATTTTTTTTCCAAAGAATTCCCTCAACTCATTAGTGCTGATTAGAATAATGCAAATGAGAAGATGAGCATCTGAGTCTAGGCAGAGATTGGGTGTGGGCACTGGCTTTGGAAAAATTCATCATCATTTCTGACCCCCTCCAGATCTCTTCCAACTCTCAACTTGCTCTTTCATTTGGACTCGTCATAATTCCAGGGGCTCTGACATTTACAGTCGACGCTGTTTATGATGGAACCCCTTGAAAAAAAATTTCAAAATATTTATCGCCCAATTTTGAAACAAAAATTTTTCCAATATTTGGCGCCCAATTTTGAAGCAAAACATTTTGCAATATTTATCGTCCAATTTTGAAACAAAAAATTTCCCAATATTTACCCCCCAATTTAAAAAAAACGTTTCCCAATATTTATCGCCCAATTTTGAAGGCAAAGTTTTCCCAATATTTACAGCCTAATTTTGAAAAACAAAATTTCCCAATATTTACCGCCCAATTTTGAAAAACAAAATTTCCTAATATTTACCGTCCAATTTAAAAAAAATAGTTTTTCAATATTTATCTCCCAATTTTGAAAACAAAAATTTCCCAATATTTACTGCCCAATTTTGAAAAACAAAATTTCCCAACAATTTTTACCCAATTTAGAAAAAAAAAAGATTTTCCCAATTTTTATCGTAAAATTTTATTTTCCAAAGAGAATTTAAAGGAAACTTGATTTATTCCGAGGATTCAATAAGAGTCATTGCTCTTGTTCAATTTTGTCAGACCTGACCATCCTTAACAAAAAAAATCCTCCAATAAAAACCGAGTCTTTAAAACTGCCCTTAAAAGGTAATCATGTTGAGGATCTCCGGAATTTTCTTATTTATAAAATAGGGATCTGGGAATGCCCCTGTCAACTCCTCAAATTTTTTCAACCCTTCAATTTTAAAACAAATGATAGATTCCCCTTTTGTACAGTGAATTTTTGCTATGACAGCATTCCTTTTGGTTTTGGTAATAATGAATTGTTTTTCAATAGTGGAGTCGTTTGTAGTAAGAATTGACTGCTGGAGTTTTATTTGTTTTGAGAAATTGCATAAGTTTTGAACCTGACCCTTTTGAGCCCTTGTGACTGCAGGGGGTCTCCCCTTTTTTTAATGATTTTGTTTCCGAGAGTGTAAAATTTTTGGGTGTCTGCTTTCAAATGTAAAAAAAAACATGGGAAAAAATAGGTATGGGTTTTTAGTGGGTGATTTTGAAATTATGACTTTTGGGTTTTTTTCTCCTGTGGGGACATGTGGGTCTTAAAATATTTAGTTTATTTACTCTCCGAGGGCTTGCTGGTGCTTTTTGTCTGGCGGACGGTGAGAGGGCTGGGCGTCTTTGGGAAGAGATTAGAAAAATGGTTATGTTTTGTATATTAGGATTATGTGAGGACGGAAGAATGTTTGAATTGGGGGAAGATTTATTGCTATTGTGTGGAGTTTGTATTTTTGTTTGATTTGTGTAAGTGTGAGTTTACATGGGAATTCACATGTAACAGACGCTGATACCTGTGAAGGGACAAAGTGACCGACGAATGTGGATTTTTAGTGGAAATTCCTTGTTTGTTGTAATGATTTTTTTTTAGATTTTACTCCAATCCGTTAATTTTCCAGATTTTACCCCAAATTTAATTTTTCTATATTTTTTATCAACGCTAGTTCCTGGACATTTTACGTTAACATTGACTTTTCCTGATTTTACTCCAACCTTAGTTTTTCAAGATTTTAACTCAACTTTTATTTCCGAAGATTTTACTCCAGACTTCATTTCTCAAGATTTTTCCCTAAAGTTAATTTTCCAGATTTTATCCCAAATTAATTGTTTTCAGATTTTACCTTAACGTTAATTTTTCCAGAATTTACCCCAATGTTAGTTTTTCAAGATTTTACTTCAACGTTAATTTCTGATGGTTTTACTCCAACGTTAGTTTTTGAGGAGTTTACCCCAATCTTAATTTCTGAAAATTTTGCCTTAACTTCAATTTTTAAGAATTTTGCTCCAAAATACATTTTCCCAAATTTAATCCCAACGTTAATTTCTCTAAATTTTACTCCAACGTTAATTTCTGAATATATTTCCTTAACGTTAATTTTCTGGAATTTTGTCCCAAAATAAATTTTCCCAAATTTTACTCCAAACTTAATTTCTGAAAATTTTTCTTCAACGTTCATATTATGGAATTTTGCCCCAAAATTAATTATCCCCTCTTTTACTCCAACCTGAATTTCTGAAAATATTTCCTCAACGTTAATATTCTGGAATTTTGCCCTAAAATAAATTTTCCCAGATTTTACTCCAACCTTATTTTCTTAAAATGTTTCCTCAACGTAAATTTTCTAGAATTTTGCCCCCCGAAATAAATTTTCCCAGATTTTAACCCAACGTTAGTTTCTAGAGAATTTACTCAAATGTTAGTTTTTCTAAATTTTAACAAACGTTAGTTTTTGAATATTTTACACAAACGTTATTTTTCTAAATTTTACTCCAACTTTAATTCCTGAAGTCTTGACTCCAGCGTAAATTTCCTCCAATGTAATTTGTACACAAGGAATCAAACCAACTCCAATAATGCTCTTAATCCCCATTACTTTACTCTCTGACCATTGACTCTTTTGTCTTGTGAAGAGGCGTGAGACGCACAAAGAGATACAGAGAGAGAGAGAGAGATGAAAATTATGAAGAGATTGCCAAACCATATGAAAGTCAAAAGGAGATAATATTACAAGAAATATTTTCCAATATTCGTCCATCCCAGGAGGTCTCACTCCTCTTCCATTTTCCCATTCTTAATCATTGCAATTTTCTTTGTGCACACAAACCAAAGCTTGATATTCCGGTTCAATAACTTGTACCATTTTTAAACTCATTGCTCTTTTCTCTCTCTTTTATTATTCCCAACCTCCCAACAATATCTTGTTTTAATACTCGATTCCCCTTATTTTTTTTATTTATGCGTATCTCACCCCATTGCAAATTTTTCCATAATCTTTTATAATAATAGTAACGTCTTTGGGGGTAAGGAATTTTTTTAAGTAAAATTCCCTTATAATTTTTATCTTGACAAAAAACAAACTATAGGAACGTAAAATGTGCAAATTTTATCTTAATTTATTTTTTCGACCATTGCCCTTTTTGCCCCGTTTGACACATTTTGAAAGCAAAGGATTTTTGTTTGTAGGATTTTAATTATTATTTTCCAGTCAAATTTTAATAACTTGTAAATCCTTGGCTCAATAATCCTATAATATGTAAATCATTGGCGTCAAAATATTGTATTGAGCTTTGGGACCCTGGTCAATATTGAAATAGGGGGAATAATACACTTGCAATATCTAAGGGCAAGGTCATAATTACTCAAGACTTTTGACAGCCTTACGTAAACAGGATTACTCGTTCCGTTCAGGCGGTTATGGGCTAACCAGATGTGTGTGGAAAAATCCTGAGCTTGTGCAATGGTGAAGGTGGGGGCTTAGGCTTGAGTCATTGTCAGGACCCAATCTAAATGCAAATTGATTTGGATTTTCTGGGCTGAGTAATTAAATTACAAAACGTCAAGAGCCCTGGTTTTCTCAATCTATTTAGTCAACCATTGATTTTATGCACGTAACTTGTTCGCTCCTGTCTTCCTCATCCTAACGTCATTTTTTTTTCACGTGGGGCTCTTTAGCAAAAGGGTTCGGGAAATGTGTGGATGGAATGCTAATTATACAGTGGACTCCCAGGTGGAGGGACCCCCTCCAATACAAATTCCCTCAAATTATCTCTTCTTGTATTAATTCTTGTGTTTCTTTCAATTCAATGCTTGCAAGTTTCCTAAATTTTCCCTAAAAAATGCGTCTTTTTCCCAAAAATGTTTCCTAAAAAATTGGGGCTCTTTCTCCAAAATTTTCCCTAAAAAATGAGGCTCTGTCTCCAAAATTTTCCCAACAAAAATTGGGGCTCTTTGCTCAAATTTTTCCTTACAAAAATTGCAGTTATTTCCCCAAAATATTCCATAAAATAGAGCTCTTTCTCCAAAACGCTACCTTAAAAAATTGGGGCTCTTTTCCCAAAATTTTTCCTAAAAACTTGGAGCTCTTTTCCCAAAAGTTTCCCTACAAAAATTGGGGTTACTTCCTAAAACGTTTTCCTACAAAAATTGGGACTCTTTCCTCAAAATTTTCCATAAAACGTTGGGGCTCTATCTCCAAAATGTTTCCTAAAAAATTGGGACACCTTTCACTAAAATTTTGCCTAAACAAATTGGAACAATTTATCCAATTATTTTAGGGAAACTGGGGGTTCTTTCTCCAAAATTTTGCATAAAAAATTGAGATTTTCTCCAACATTTTCACTAATTTTCCCCAGTAATCGTAATTACCCTTCCCGAATGAGATTTGCCTGTGAAAACGTCCAGGGAAAGAATCTTTCCCACAGAAAGTTAGAATTTTGTGATGAATTTTCCTTTAAAGGGGGCAGAATGAATAAACCCAGAAGAACAACAGAAATTCGAGAGGAAAGAAATAGCGTGTATAGGATCTGTATTGTGGGGATGCCTGGAGGAAGATGAGCACTTGTATAACAAGCTCTATGAAAATATGGGTCTCTGGAGAAATCTCTCAAATCCAACACGAGCCTTGCAAAGGGAAGAAACGGAGGAAGTCCTTCCCCTCCGAAATCTTTCCCAGGCAGAGGAAAATACAAATAATGCTAAAGCCTGGAAGTGCATTGAAGATCTTCTCCTCAGCTTTTATCCCATCCAAATTTTTTACAACACGTTTGTCTTCATCCAGGAACTCATTTGTACATTCGGGTGGAATATACACAAGCCCCTATGGAGATTCCCAAAAATTCCCTCCAGAGGGCGCCACAAAAATTTAATTTTTTGGAATCACTAAAAACCCAGAAATCGCTATATACAGTTTATGCATGTTTTAGTATTTGCAGTAATTATATGAAAACATTTCCGCCAAAATTTGCATCAGAATTTTTACCACCTTTTTTGTTTTCTTGTATTTTATATCTACATAAGGAAATAAATTAAAAATTAAGGTCTGAGCCCTCATAATATTTAGAGTAAAGAGCCCCAATTAAAAAAAAATCCTTGCAAAAGCATTACCGCAGTGATTATTACTGTTGATAAAAAATCTCAAAATTTGATCTCACAAGCCTAACGACCCTGTCCTCAGGGAAGTTAAACTGGCTTGTCGCGTTTTGAAATTGAGAGAACTAAAAAAAATAATTTTCTCTGCATTACAAATGTAGATATGTACACTCTGCCCCTATATGAAGATCTATGAATGAGAGAAATGTATATATATATATATATGTACATATGGGCTATGAAGCACATGTACAAAAATAATAGGAGAAAAACGATCCCACGTTTTCTGACTCATCCACTAATTTTTAGCTCTGGGTCACTTTTGGTTTCACTTGCGAAATTATCAAGCATCCGTACACAAACACAATCGTAATTGAGAACGTGTCTGGATTTTTAAGTGGAGGGAAGGCTTGAGCTCTCTCAGGTGTGAAATTTATTTCTGATTATCAGCCCGTAAATTTTACTTTTTAAATGTGACTTCCATTCGTGCTAAATGGGGCTGGGTGTATTTGCTTGTAATTTAGTCCGCAAATTGGGATGCTTTTGGGGGAGGGGGAACGTGATACTTTGTTGATTTTTCTTGACCTTTTCCGTAACCCTTGGGAATGTTGTGGGGGTTAGTGTGTGCTGTGGCGGTGGGTTTGGAGCAGAAGTATGTATGCACAGTTGGGGTGTTTTGGAGGAAATTGGAGGATTTTTATTTGTTTATAAAGGGAAAATTACATTTAGTCTTTGAGAATGTTGCATTGTTTTAAACGGGAAATAACGAATTGTGTAAACTCTGGGGGAAATTTGCGCTGTATTTGATAAGCAAAAATTGGAATTATGTCAATGGCGGGGAAACTTTCAATATTTCCAATGCGGTTGAACGTGCAAATTCACTCAGATATGCCGGCAACTTTTTGATTTTGTCAAATATGGGTGAAAATTGCATTTAGTCAAATATGGGCAAAAATTGCATTTCGACAAATATGGACAAAAATTGCACTTGATCAAATATGGGCAAAAATTGCATTTGATCTATTATGGGCAAAAATTGCATTTGATCTAATATGGGCAAAACTTGCATTGGATCAAATATGGGCAAAAATCGCACTTGATCAAATATGTGTAAAAATCTGTGTAAGATTGAAGTATTTTCGAATATAGGAAAATTTTTGATTTTGCCAACTATACCAAAATTTGTGTTTGTTCAAATATTGAGCAAAAGTAACAAGTTTCAAAATATCGCTGAAAATTAAAACTCCTTCAAATAAGGGGAAAACATTCGAATTGATTCAAAGATAATCAAAAACTGCATTTTGCCAGATGCAGGGCGTAAAACGTTAATGTGATAAATAATTAAAATCAAATTAACTGTGTGTAAATGCTTGCGTTTTGTCAAATTCCGTAACAAATTCAAATTGAACCAATTTATTGGCTAAAATTACTATTGTCCCTTTTTTATTATGGCAAAAATCTAATTTTGACAAATAAGGGCAAAAATTGTTTTGTCAAATATGGGCAAAAACTGCATAAAAATGCATTCAAAAATTCAAAATGAATCAATTTATTGGCTAAAATTACTCCTGTCCCTTTTTTATTAAGGCAAAAAATGATTTTTGACAAATAAGGGCAAAAATGTTTCGTTAAATATGGGCAAACATTGTTTTATCAATTGTGGGCAAAAAATGCATAAAAATACATTAAAAAACTCAAGCGCAGTTGAACATGATCAATTTGTTTTGTCAAGATAATAAAATTTAAAACTGAGTCAAATATGGGTAAAAATAAGCATTTTGTCAAATACAAAAAAAAAATCCAAATGTATCAAATCCAAGGAAAAATACATATTAAAAAATATACATAGTTGAACACTGAAATTAAATAAAAATTTGGCAAACTTTGCAGTTTGTCAAATACTCAAAAAAAAAAATTAAAATGTAATTATCAAATACGGGCAAAAATTACATTGTATCAAACCTAAATAAAATTCCCACTGTAAATACCAATGTCTCTGAAAATATTTTCACCCCTATATACACGCCACATTAAAAAAATCCACAGCCCCCATTAAATGTTCCAATCTGGCAATAAAATATTGAGAATAGTTTTTTTTCCCTCGAATTTTTTTTTTCTCTCTCTCTCTCTCTGCCCAGTAGAAACACATGTACGAAAAATGAAACTAGGTTAATACGTCAAGTTTGCAGGATCTAATTTCCCCGTCCCTCTCATATTATTATAATCTGTTAAAACATGCTAGAAACCCATTGAGGATTTTTTAATGACAGATAAAGCCTGCCCCTGCACATTTGAGACGTCAAGGAAATTGCATCCAATGACTCCTGATAATAATATTAATTCTCTCTCCCATTGTTTACCTAAGGCTTTGGGGGCGAGGATCAAAAAATCAAATATGAAAGTGCACGAAGTCGTTCCTAATGTTTTCCATATGCACGCACTTTTCTTACACATATCCTACCACTAAATTTTTAATGCCCAGTGTAATGCATTGACTCATAACAATAAGTATAAGAGCACAATGGCTTTTATAATTGCAGAGACCAGCCTCCTTATAGCAGCTGCTATGAAGCAGTTATAAGAGGAAAAATTAATCTTCCCATATAGATAAGAGATTTTTTAAAAAGTGAAAAAAAAACTGCGGAAATTATTGTAATTTATATAAACTCGTCTATAGGGACTCATATATGGACACGTAAGAACACATATAATTATAATCACGTTCAAATACACCTGTCCCGTATTTGTTTAATAAATTTGTTCATCTCTCTGTCTCTCTCGCATCCCCTGTGATAAATGAATGGGGCAAGATCTTGAATGTAATTATCTGGTAAAATCTCCAATCCTTATAACTTTCTTCGTAAATTATTAGAGGAGCTGCAAAAGTATGGGCGCTTTTGAGGGAAATTATTTCCAAGGATTTCTTTGCAAGGAATAATTGGGGTAATGTGACATAATGTAATGGATGGGATCCCTTGGAGGAATTTCAATGCTTGAGGCCCTTTTATTGATGAAAATGCTTATTATTGGGATGGATTATTGATAAAGATTTTCACTTTCTATTTAATTCCTGGGGGGAGATATTTTCCTTGAATTTCATTCATTGAAAGAATTATGTGTCTGTAAAGGTTCCTCTGCACAGTTTGCCTTTTCAATTAGCAAATGTTTTTCAATTGGCGCACTCGTGGGGGGTTAAAAATAATTGGGTTTTTGAAAAAATATGGGATTGTTGTCCAATTCCTGTATTTTGGTACGCTGTACCTGACCATTTGTGCAAGGACGTTTTAATATTTGATTCCCCCATTTTGTCAGGAAATTCTGCAGACAATTTTGTGAAGTTAAATCATTAACCTGGGTTCATATTTGGGGGTCCAAAACGTCCAGATAAAAAAATTTCGGCCAGATAAATTTTCTGCGAAAATAAGAAAACATTTTTGGGGAAGCAAAATTTTTGGTATTAAAAAGGTTTTGGCGACACTTGTGGGGTCAAATATTGACCTGGGTAAATGGGGCAAATTTTTATGAAAATTTTGGGCAAATTTTTCCAGAAAATATGGAATGAAGAGCCAAAATTTTGAAAAGTGATTTTTGCTGGAGAAAAGTTTAATTGGGGTGAAAAAAAACAATTTTTTTTGCGTAAATTTGACTCGCGTTTTTGGGGAAAATATTAAAAAGAGGGTTGTTATATTTTGAGGCTACTTTAAAGATGGATCTTGACAAAATTCCCTTTTAAGGCTCGTCTAGAACGTATTTATGAGAATTCCTCCGGGCATTGCTTTTGAGTGGAATGAAAACTCCCGAACTGAGCTTCACCCCCTGTGGTTTTCTTCCGAGACTTTTTTTCCCATTTGATTACATTATGAGCAAATAATATTGCAAAAGGTAAATAATAAAGTAGAAAAATGGACACAAGTAATTTGCTCAACGAAGCCCTTTATTTTAAAGGAACAAATGGCTCCAAACCATTCCAAAGACTTTGCACTCAAAGGAAGACCAATGGGAAATTATAATATTGAAAGGAAAAATACAATCGTGGGCAGAATTTTTTTTTCGCATTGTACAAGCGGACAATAAGGTGGATTTTTTTCTAGGGAGAATTAATGTGGAGAAAAAATATTGCTCTTGGCTCTCTCTCTCTCTCTCTTAACCTTTGTCTTTGCAATTGAAGATGGACACTTTTGAATTATGAATGGTTCTATGCGAAGCTCATTGAGCTCCATGAAATTATTTGACAGGAACCAGTTTTAAAATTCTTTTGAGCTTACTCGCGCCCAGTTGTTATGGAACTAGAGATTAAATGTGGGCTTAAAAACCCTCGTACGCTATTTAAAGCCCTTGATTTATGGATATGCAATTTTCATATGCAAAACTCTTGCTATGGGTTTGCGTATAAATGCTCCGGTGATAAAGTAATCATTGTGATGAGTTGGGCCAAAGTCGAATTTTGTTATGAGGGAATCCCTAAGAGCTGTGTTGCGTAATCTCATAGAAATTTGGAGTAATAAAGGCTTTTGGGAGAATGTGTTTTATATTTAATTGTTGGTTAAATAGTTTTAGAGTTTGAACAAAATGCAAAATTTAATACGGTTTCCTGAAATTTAGAGAAGTATATTTTAGAAAATTTTAAACATTTCTGTAAATATTACGGAAATTTGTTAAATTTTGGGAAATATTTCCAAATTTTGGCGAATTTACAAGATTTTGACGAATATTTCAGAATATTGGAAAATTTAACGAATTCCCTATATTTTTGCGAATTTGCCTATACATTTTGGCTTAATTTGGCAAAATTTTGGCCAATTAAACAAACTTTGGCGAATTTCCCAAAATGTTCACCAAATTCACTAAAATTTGCCAGATTTTTCTAAATGTTGTCAATTTTCACTACATGTAGGCCAAATCACTCATTTTGGCATAACTTGACCAATTTCGCAAAAGTTTGTCAAACTTTACTAAATTTTGGCGAATATTAAATTATATTTGAGCAAGCTTCACATTTCGGAAAATTTTCCCGAAAATTGTAAAATTTTGGTAAAGTTCATTAAATTTTAATAAATTTGACTAAATGAGGGCAAAATTTATTAGTTTTGCAAATTTCATTGAATTTTGGCAAATTTCACTAGATGTTTGCAAATTTCACTAAATGTTTGCAAATTTCACTAAATGTTTGCAAATTTCACTAAATGTTTGCAAATTTTACTAAATTTGGGCAAATTTCACTAAATGGCAAATTTCTAAATATTTGCAAATTTTACAAAATGTTACCAAATTTACTAACGTTAATAAATCATCAAATTTTCCCAGGTTTTCCGGAATTTCCACGATTGCCCTGTATCAAAATTTTGAAATTTTCATTAATTTTGGGAAATTAATTTTTTTCTCATTTCGACTAAAATGATATAAATTCTCAATATTTCAACATTCCAAACCCATTTAAAAAAGTGACTCATCCCTTAAAATTTGTAGTATCATCACATTCTTATAGCTGAAATTAAACTACCATTGTTTTTATTGCAGATTTCTGGACCGAGACTCTGGACCCAATAAAAAGTAAGATTCCTTTATTCTTTGAAATCAGCATATGACATACACAAGAATGGCACTGTAAAACCTACACCGTCTACAATATAAAACCATACAATAGAAAATGTCTCGAAGGAAACTCCTCCACTGACTGAGAAACAGAGAGAGAGAGAGAGACAGAGCCTTGAACATGTTTAATTAGTCAAGGGCTCATTAACAGTGATGGTTCCAGTCTGCGTTCACATCTCCTCTGAATTTCCATTATATTCAGAATTTGATACGGACGGGAAATAATTCTCATAGCATGAGTCTCCCTTTCACACTCACACATTGCATTACCTCAGTCTATAGGCTCCTTGATCTTCCTCCAAAAGTCATATTGCCGTACTAATTTTAAACTACAGTCAAATCTCCCTACAACGGAGCCCCTATCATCAAAACACGCTCCCTGTAAATTGCTCCCATTGCGGACAGTATCTGTATATTTCCCTAATGATGTTTCCCTTTTCCAGCATTCCCTGGCATGGAAAGGAGGATTTTAATTTAACGGAAGAAATTCCCATTTAATTTCATAGTGATGACAATAGTTTTCTATTCCCTCGCCATTAAACCCCCGCTCCAAGTTTCTAATTATACGCGTCTTTATGACTGTGTTGCTTAAAATTAAAAAAATATTTTTACAACTTCTCAGATCCCTCAACCCTTTTTTCCTGTCCGAGAAAATTTTCCTCAGAAAACTTTCTTCAACTTTTTATTCCCTCCGTTTTTATTTCCGACTTTATTTTCTAACAGAAATTTTCCGGGAAGCAGGAAACCCTTAAAATTTTATTTCATGCGTCACAAATTTTAAGGGCAAAATTTTATTTCCTCAGTCACAAATTTTAAGGGCAAAATTTATTTCCTCGGTCACAAATTTTAAATGCAAAATTTTGTTTCTGTTCGCTCAAATTTTAAAGGCAAAATTTTATTTCTGTTTGCTCAAATTGTAAGGGCAAAATTTTATTTCTGTTTGCTCAAATTTTAATGGCAAAATTTTATATCCTGTGGCTCAAATTGTAAGGGCAAAATTTTATTTCCTGTAGCTTAAATTTTAAGAGCAAAATTTTATTTCATGTGGCTCAAATTTTAAGGGCAAATTTTCGTTTTATGTGGCTCAAATTTTAAGGGCAAATTTTTGTTTTATGTGGCTCAAATTTTAAGGGCAAAATTTGTTTTATGCGGTTCAAATTTTAAGGGCAAAATTTTGTTTTATGCGGCTCAAATTTTAAGGGCAAAATTTTGTTTTATGCGGCTCAAATTTTAAGGGCAAATTTCTCTCCCCCTCCTAAAAATCGTAAAATTTTTGAACAAAATTTGTTCTGTAATTTTTAATACAAATTGACGCAAAAAATTGTAAAATTTATATCATTTTTCGCCCTCAAAATTTTGACAACTGCCCTCAATTTAGAATTTTCAAAATGGTTTCCACGAAAATGATCTCTCTGGGAAAAATTTATTGCACTTCGTACATATATTTTTTGCGTGTGAGTTGGAAAATGATGCAGATGAAAAAAAAAGAAATGAGAGAAAGATAAAAGATGAAGAAATAATAGGAAATGTGTGTGACACGGCGGAAGCTCAAAAGGAATTATGCGAATTTCCTCCCGAAAAAAAATGAGTCTTCACTTAAAGCAGAATTGAGAAACCCCTCCTTCTCTTGTCTCGGAATTTCCTCTCAGTCCTCTCCCGCCCTATTTAACCAAGCCCCAAATTCACATATAAATGCAAGTAAAATATGCATTTAAATTACATTTCACTTCTCCCAATTTTCTCGGACTAATTGCTCCAGCTCCCCGGGATAAGGAATTTTGACATCTCCCTCCGATTTAATTTTTTATGACAACCATTTTTCCTCCCTGGAATAAATTCACAAAATTTAGGAGCCCTCAAAATGTCACACATTTAAATGAATCCCCCCTCATACAAAAAAATACGAAACTCCAAATAAATGTTCTCCGACCCTATTTTTTATTCCAACTGTTTAAAAACTTCCAATAAATTTTCTCTCCATCAAATTTTGAATAAAAAATTTTCCTTATCGTCCGCACAATAAAAGAACATTGGGGTAAAATATTTTTGTGACAAAATTTTAGCACTGACTGTTATAGCGAGGTTCGACGCTCGTGTCTAATGTTCCGCATTTTTCCCAAGGGGTTTTTCTTTTCTTTTAAATGGAATCCATAGGGATTGGAAAGTAGATTTTTACATGGGGTTTTTGGGGTAAACAAAATTTGATAGAAAAAAAGCTTGAGGATTGAGGAACGTGTGGGTAATAGTAAATCGTTATTTTCCTTGGTTGAAGGGAGTCATGCATCATGGAAAAAGCCATTTGCTATTGTTCTCCCTCCACATCTCGGATCATATATTGAACATTAGCTCAAATGACATGTAATGGGTCTGGAGTGTAAGGAGTGGGATTTATGGATATCACAAAATCTCCCAGTACGTAATATAATAGCACATATGCCACAGAGCAATTTCAGATCTCGCTCAATCTAAATCTAGCAATTTTTCAAATCTACCTCAAAATTTTTTTTTCTGAAAATTTAAACATTTTTGAACAACTCAAAAAATTTTACACACTTCACATTAAAATCCCCTGGACACAAAATTAAGGGCAAAAGACGCAAATAAGTCATTCCCTTTAAAAATGCCCCTTAAATACGTGCATGATAAAAAAATACCACACAATTTTTTCTGCAAAAAAAAATTTAAGGAGGCCCATATTTTAAGAAGAGCATCCTTCAAATAAAAAAATTTTAGCATTAAGTACAGTGTATTTGTGGTGGGGAAATTTGTTAGGTGGATACGGAAAGCAAATTCAGGAAATGTTGAAAGGAAAAAATGTCCGCGGGTCGTTCCAGAAATGAACAATAAGTTAAAGTGGAATTTACTTAATGAAGATCCAGGCTTGAGGAGTTCAAGTATAAATTGGATATAGGGAGAGAAAAGTTCGAGTGTAAAAAAAAAAGTTGCGTCTTTTTCTCCCAATTTTTTTCCCTCTTCTTTTTTTCCCTTCTTTTAACTTCTTAACTTGTTTTTTTCTCAGGCAATTGAAAAGATTTGGCTGGATCCCAAAGAATTGGGGCTGTGTTGGGGGATCCTATTATGTCTATATAACTGCGTTGAACAGTTTAATTTTGCTATAACAACCTCCCTAAAATAATAAAATCCAAATTTCAAGGTTTCCCCGAAAATTTTGGGGTAAATGGGGCAGTGTGAGACTTTTTCCCTGCAGGAGAAAATATTAATGTTAAACGGGGTAATTTAGGGGCAAATTTTTGTAAAATTCTCACCTTACCCCAAAAATACATTGTGATTAAAAAACAAAGCTTGAAATCCTTTGCGCAATTTCTGGATTTTAAGGGTTGCGCTTACAAATCGAGTCGACAGTAAAATTTTCTTGTTAATTGTTATTCCTTGAGGCAGTGTCATTATATATGGACCAATCCTTGGCCAATGTAAAGAGGGAGCGGGGAATGAGTGTATATAGCCTGTCCATACAGTTACCATATATAAAAATCCTAATGCTCAGGGATCCTTTGCCAAAATGCATTTTTATTTAATATTTGGAAACCACTGGGGTATGTCTGTAACATGGACTCCGCCTTTTAATTGAAGGATTTTTTGAATTGGGAAAATTTGATTTATTTCCTACTTGAGGCTTTTAGTGTGGGTTTTGTAAAGGGTGCTGTTGCTCCTGCAGTTTACGTTGCTCCTTCAAAAAAAAAAAACAAAACAAAAATTTGAATGCAAAGCCCGAAATATTATTTTTACAACCACCCGTTAAATTTACATTGTAAAAATGTAACCCTGAAAAAATTTTTACATTCCCATTACGCAACATGTAAAATCAATTATGACTCATTACCCGGCCTTCCTAATAAAATGACTAATACCCGCATGAGTTAGGGATTTTGAATCCTTGTGTATACATACTTTATCATACATTAAAAACTACGTGTCCTCACAAATAATTAGGATTTAAATAGCAAATTCCCTGACTCAGAGTAGAACCAGGGCTGCGGAAAAAAAGGGAATAAATTTTTGGATGTAAAAAAATTATACAAAGTACATACATACTGTACTAATGGACCAGTCACGTTTTCCCTTCTGAAGTATGAGTCGTCTAAAAATTCCAGGAGAGATTTTTTTCCGATGCAAAAAAAAATTGATTCGAGTCCAGACTGTAGAGTGTTACGGATTTAATCGAAGTAATTTAAATTTTTTGAATTCTCCGTCCTACTCCCTGAAATATAACATTGTAGCAGCTGGACCAGGTACATATATTGGTCTAAAAATTGAAATCCTTGGAAATTAGGGATGTGGATTTTACATAAGTACAGGAGCAGAAGGATTTGGGGGGAGAGAAAAAATCTGGAGATAGAAATCCTGCTGTAATTCCTTATTTAATTTAAGGTACTGCTTGAGTGCTTGAGAGGTACCTGGCTCGAGTGCACTCTCGATGCATCGGACACTATTTTAAAAAATTTCTCTTGCTCTTATCTTAATTCATCTGGGAATTTTTGAGTTGCTGTTATAACTAAGCAGGACTGTACGACTACGAGTAAATTGATGTATGTGGATAGGAGCAAAAACCTGGAGGTAATTACAGCTTGAGTCAGCCCTCCTCAGAAATACAAGGCTGAGATGACCAAGTCAATTAAGTTTTTGCGTCTGGTCAGCTCTCGTATATAAATTCTCACTGTAAAAAATTTTTTTCTGACGTAATTCATTATCTGAATCCAGAATTTGTAAAGATAGCGCTTTGCTTGAATTTTAAATACTCCAAAATAGAACTTAGTCCAAAATTGACAAATGCATTTTAGCATTTAATAAAATCATAGGATTTTTTTTTTCATGGTAACAAAAGAACAAATTTGCAAATGAACTTGACAAGTCCTCAAAATTCAATGTAAGCTTGGCTCAAATATTCAAGTCAATTTTAGGATAAGGAGATTAAAATAATAAAGGAGCAAGTTAATTTTGTTCCATATAGAAACATTTAGCGAGGTCCGGCAGTAATAATTAAAGTTTCTGGCCTCAGACGCAAAGACAGGTGTAAATCTCAGAAATGAGTTCAAGAAGATACGAAGCTAGCCTTGAAACATTTGAAATTTGACATTTTACCATTGAAATGTCAGGACGCGGGACACGAGGGACAAGGATTTCTATGAATGGGAGATTCTGCATGCTTTTCGAGCATATATGTCCCAATGATGTCTATATGTATATACATATGGCCTAGCCTCTAGCCTTTAATACTGAGTCTGCTATAAGGCAACACGCCCAAAGGTAACTTGCACTTTCCCATGTCATCATCCGGAGCATGCTGAAGGAATGTGAGGAAGGTGAAGAAAATCTTAATGTCTTTTAGCGTCTTAAGATTAAGACATTCACTCCTTACTTTTAATGACTCTCATCCCTGCCCATGTGAATACATACCTTAAATCGGAAAATCACTAACATTTCACATCGAGTCGGATCCCTCTATAACGGACCCTCTTGACTGCAACCCTTTTTTTTACAAATTTTCTCAGTTTGCCCCAATCAGTAAAATTTTACATTTAGAAACTACTCGAACAAAATTCAATCTCAAAATTCAATTCTCTTTCAGAGGATCTTGCATTCATCGAAGGCACTGTAGATTATTCTTCAAAAGGGTTAATCGATGACGAATGACATTTGCGGTCATTCCTCGAGAGTTGATGAGTGATTGTTGAGGGCGGACAAAAACGCCCTTCCTTCCTCTTATTTATTTTTCCACTTAGTCCCAGTTTGCCCCAAAGCTTCGGAAATCTAACAATCAGGCCGGAACCAATATTTGAGTTCCTAATCGAATTTCCTTCCGATGCAAATTACCTAATCTCGGCGATTACCTCTTCCTTTGAAATGAATCATCCTTTTTCACACTTTGGTATTACTCAGAGTTGATTCATTTTTCAGGATGTGCCCGCAGATTTGATGACAAATATTTGGGGCAGGTGGAAATTTAGGGGAAAATGAGCTTTAAAATTGGGGTAATGCGAGAAATTCGTATTTTTTGAAGAGTCAATGCTCTTTTTGTTATCAAAATTGCTCGAGTAAATTTTGTGAGGAGAATTTTATTGGGATTATGGGCGAAGGAAAGTGCGTGTGTCTTTAAATTGTCTACAAATGTTTTCGCATGTGATAAGAAGCTGAGACTTGGGAGCGTCCCATAATTTTTAACAAGAGATTCCCCAGAGTCCAAGTCTTTTTTCCCTCGTGAGTAACGACTTGAATGGTGTTACAGAACATGTTCCACTGGTGGGATTCCGCATCAAATTGAGTATAGATTGTTCCATGTAGGACGTGTGTATAGTGAGCGTGCATATCTTTGTCCCTTGATCTCTCTCTCTGTCTGTATGGCTACTAATCCTAATGAATTTTTCAAACAAATTCTCCTGCCAATTGACTCCTGTCAATGTTCACCTTCTTCCTGATCTTAACCCCAGATTAGGAAAACACACATGGCTTGACCTACTATATATGTCCGTATAGGGTGGAATCTGTAGCAGAGGAGTACAATAGGGCTATAGAGCAAATTTTGTATAGGTACAAATGCAGGGGAAATTATTACAGCAGCCCAAGGAACAAATCTCCACATAACTTCATTCGGGGTGATCGTTACCATTCAAAGCCCCCTATCTTTTTAAAAATTTCGATTCCCCCAGTTTGTAGAAAATTCTTTTTGCTATTTTTCGTAATTTAACTTTATTGACCTCAGGTCAGTTTTAAAGGTCACAGGGCGGGGCGGGTCAAATGTCTAAATCCTTTAGAATTTTTTAATTGTAAATTAAACTAAGCTAAATTCTTTATAGGGAATTTTTCCACAACAAGTTTTCCTAATATTGAGCAAATTCGTAAATTTTACCATTGACCTAAAGGTCAAATTTAACTACTCAAGGTCATGGGGTCAAATTTTCAAAATCCTTTGCAACTATACAAATTTTAAGCACATGTCGCACAGGGCCCTTTAACGATGTTCTGCATTTAAATAAGAATTTACGATTGATCTAAAGGTCACATTCAGTTACTTGAGGTCACAGGGGTCAAATGTATAAATGCCTTTGCAATTGTCCTAATTGTATGAATTAACAACTAAATTCTTTACAAAAAAGTGTATTTTCCCAATTTTGTGGTACTTAAAAATGTGAATTTAAGGTCAACTTTATGTCAAATTGAATGACCTGAGGTCACAGGGGTCAAATGCATCAACAAAATAAAAAAGTTATGTTTTTTAGAATTTAAAAAAGTGTCACATTATCCCTCTAAAGTGCTTTTTGTTTTAAAACATATTCAAATATTTTTACTTGACCCCTAGTAATGTGACCTGGAATCTTGACCTGGGTCAAAAAAAGGGTAAAATAACGCTAAAATCCTGTAATTTGTTTTCAGGGTTTTGAATTTTTTTTTTAAAGAAAATATGAATTTTAGAGAGTTACACAGGGCAAAGGGAAACATTTAGGGGGACCTTTCATCCACAAAAATTTATTACTCAAGTTGTTCCTTGTAAATTTCCTTGCACTACATGCATTTTAATTTGCATACGTGACAACAATAGGACTACTGAAAACAAGCATCAGTCCCTCTCATCTGACCGGGTGTATGGGATCAAAAACTTATTACGAAACACTTGTGTGTGTGTGTGTGCGTGGCTCCAACATCTACATAGACAGGAATGAGTGAGTGACTGAGTCACTCAGAGATCGGAGACTGGAAGCAAGTGCACAGAAAACCACAAGGATAGTTAATACGTACAAAGGGACAAAAGCCCATACAAAAAAAACCATTTGACTGCATACACGCAGATATACAAAAGCATTGTGATTTTTTGATGGGCTCGATTAGAAACTTGAGAGCAGTCCCGTTAGCGTATTTATCGTATGCACAGCCTCTGCTTACCATAATGCCTTTACCACACATGTATTAAAATCCATATCCCTCAGAATATTCCCAATGTTAGGCATAAGCATAAAAAAGGGTTTAAATTTTGAGGGCATTTTTTTATAAAACTCTCCACAAAATCCTCCGTTTAAAAAATCAACTGTCAAATTTGAAGCCAACACTTAAGAAATCAGAGCAAAAATTTGTTGCATGAATGCAAACCATATACAGTACGCTCATATTATACAAGACCAAAAATGTTTTTCAAAAAATTACAAAATTTTTTCAAATTTTTGCCTTTAAAAATTTTAAAGAAATTTTAAGGTTTCTTTGCTTTGAAATTTTAATGGGATTTTAGTTGGCATAAAATTTTAGGGGCGGAGGATGCCTTTATGAAAATAGTCAACTGTAGAAAATTTTGAGCCCAATATCCGGCAGTGCGGTTGGAATTTTTGAGGGGCAGTTTTTGTGGCAGTAGTTCATCTGCACAATGTGTTAGGAAGATTTGGATCCCGAGCGTGTAAAAAATACAGTTACAATTGTAAAGAAGCAATATAGATTTTTGTGTGTGTGTGTGAGTGTGATTGAACCAACTGTAGATTTGAACCTGGTCGATATATTAAAAGATGTAGATTCACAAAGATCATCTCAAGAGGTCATCAGTGATTTGATTTGGGAATGACACTTTATGGGTTTGTGTAAGAGCCATCACGATTTCAGCATCTCAAGATGGAACCAACCAAATCTGCTGGTTTTACAGAGCGCCCTTGATAGAACAGCACCCTTGGAAAATAACCAGGAATTAAGGAATTTCATTGAATACATTTTTTGAGAAAAATTAAATTTGGGGAAAATTTTTGAGGAAGGGTAATTTTTGAAAATAACAATTTTTATTTGAGAGAGAATGTTTTTTGACAGGGGTATTTTATAGAGTTAGTCTCCACCATGGACTGAATACACATGGAATGAGGAAACTATTTTAGAAAGGAGGACCCCAATGAGGATAACAATGTTTATATTAGGAAGTGTCTATTTGGGTTGGGATGCCGAATCTTCCCTGGTTCTCAGCTGGGATCCTTTTTTTGATAGGGAATTTTACCTTGCATTGTGTGCTTTAGGTGTGTGTGCGTGTGTGTGTGTGTGTGTGTGTGTGAGCAAATTATGGGCGGGAAGTGAGCTGTCTTTGAAAGAGGAGTTCCGAAAGTAGCCAAAATTTTAGTGTTGTAATGATATGATGAGGAAGTTTAGGGAACAAAAATTCGTTTTGGGGAAGTGAGACACAATTAAAATTGGGGGAATTTGAGACACAATTAAAATTGGGGAAATTTGAGATACAATTAAAATTGGGGAAATGTGAGACACAATTAAAATTGGGGAAATTTGAGATACAATTAAAATTGGGGGAATGTGAGACACAATTAAAATTGGGGAAATTTGAGATACAATTAAAATTGGGGGAATTTGAGAGACAATTAACACTGGGGGAATGGGAGACCAAATAACACTGGGGTTATGGGAGACGAAATTAACATTGCTTAAATAGCAAATTTAGAAATAATGTAATTACCTTCCTGCAGAAAAATTCTCAAAGAATACTGTAAACGTATCTAAACTTGTAAACCCAGAGAAGACTAATTTATTCTAATATGGAGCGTATTTGCCTGAAGAATTAAAATTGGGCTCGTCCCAATCCAATAATAAATTCGTAATGTGCATGACTTGAAATAAGAATTAAAAATGCTATTCACCAAGTTTTTCCCCTGCAAATAAAGAATTGTATCTGTTTTGGATTGGGCTCCGTGCGCGTATTGGGCCTTAAATTAACCGGTACATTCCGTGGAAATTCAGGACTTGGACGTTTTAGGAATACTAATAAACCGCCCGACTACTATAGTGGGAAATAAAACAGTTAAAATAATATTTAATGGAGGACGGAGAGGAGGAAAAATATTTCCATTCACGAGCTCTTTACTCCATTCAAGTTATTACTTTTTGGTCGTACTTCCGCCCGGAGGGAAAACAAATAAAATATATTGTCAATTCCTTGTAATATGATTTGTATATACGTATGGACATTGTACTATTAGAGTGTGTACTCGTTTTTCTATGCGTCGGTCAAACGTCGAAAAGGGTTGAATCAAAGCCTCACCTTAGTCTTCGATTTATTCCTTTAAAGTTTGCTACTCCCGTCCATAATTTTTAAGTTAATGGGATTTCCCATACGTATATACTTACAATAAACATTTTCATGTGTGCAGTTCCATCCAGGTAGGAGCATACCGTCGAGGAATTACTGGTGAGTACATATTTGAGCAAGTAGGAATACATACGGGGGAAAAATATGGGCAGTGTAGAAAATTCACAAGATTTGCATTTTCTTTGCAAAAAAAGGTGCATCCTCCGATGGCTCTAATTTGTGAGCGGACATTTTTCTTGAGGTAATACGAACCGTATACAATGACTCCATTTTATAACATCCAACCTAAAAATTGTTACTACTATCTGGTGTTTAAAAAGCCCCAGAATCATTATTAAAGTTGCCCTTAAAGTTACCATTAAATTAACCATTAAATTAACTTTAAAATTACCATTAAATTAACCATTAAATTAACTTTAAAATTACCCATAAATTTACCATAAATTTACCATAAATTTACTTTAAATTTACCATAGATTTACTTTAAATTTACCATAGATTTACCATAAATTTACTCTTAAATTTACCTTAAATTTACTCTTAAATTTGCCCTTAAATTTACACTTAAATTTACCCTAAGTTTACCCTTAAATTTACCCTTAAATTTGCCCTTAAATTTGCCCTTAAGTTTGCCCTTAAATTTGCCCTTTTAAATTTGCGGTAAATTTACCACCCTAAATTTACCTTAAATTTAACCTTAAATTTACCCTTAAATTTACCCTAAGTTTACCCTTAAATTTACCCTTAAATTTGCCCTTAAATTTGCCCTTAAATTTACCCTTAAGTTTGCCCTTAAATTTGCCCTTAAATTTGCCCTTTTAAATCTGCGGTAAATTTACCACCCTAAATTTACCTTAAATTTGCCCTTAAATTTGCGGTATAGTTACCACCCTTATATTTACCCTTAAATGTAGTTTAAATTTACCCTTAAAATTAGAAATTACTCAAAAATCCAAACTTCCCAAAATTTAAAATTGTTTTGAAGCAGGAATCTCTTCAAACAATTTCCCAAGGAAACAAATCCCTTTTGAAAGTCTCCATCCCATCAACAACCAACTGTACAAAACCATCAAATGTACATATGTACCTCCACACAAATCCCTGCTCAGCTCCTACATAGACACCATATTGGCAACAGCTCCACACAATAATTTCAATCAAATATCAAACATTTATTTCTGGTCAGGAATAAAATCTGTAACTGTTTAGAATGCAAGTCGCGTTCAAGGGAATTACAATCCACAGTCCCCTCTCACTATAACCACCCCCTGTTCAAATCCTCTCTCAACATAATTCTTCCATAAGCCTAATATTTACTCAACACTCTACATTTCCCAAAGAACTATACAGCACCGTCCAATTTCATTACTCAAACTTGAACTGCCGCATTTTGCACGAGAATTCTCAACTTCAAAGAGCAACTCTTATATTTAGTTTGTATTGTATTCAAATACATTTATGATAAGGACCATTCCTCTTCCATTCTGCACACTTTCCCGACTCCTTTTAGCCCACTGGTGGGATTGTGGGGCTCAAATTAATTCTTCCACCGTCCGAGTGACTTGTGACTTCATCTTTATGGCCCCGAATGAGTATCCACATGTACATATGTACATACATGCATGCATCCACAGGTAGATACAAGTCCACATGAGGAAGAGAATCTCCTCTGGCTATATTCCTTCTTGACTCTTCATTCTTTTTTTTTTCTCTCTCTCTCTCTTTTCTTACGGCTTGTTTGTTATTAACAGGATGACTTTTTCATATTTGTTATGTACATCCATAAAATACATCGAGGTCTGGGGCCCATTCCTTGGCAGGGAGTCAGCGGGAGTTAATGGAATGAGTGGATGTTGGGCTGAGATAATCTCCGGCAAATAATTGTTCATTCCCAATGATATGACTTTTATTCCTGTCCTTTCTTTTTTAACCCTTACACATATCCTTACACGCATAAAAATACATACACTGTACTTACTCTGGCAAAATAAAAATAAAATAAATTCTTTTATTTTTACTAATTATTAATAAATTTTAAAAACTATATCTCAGGCCTGGCAATTTGTATGGAATTCCTATTAGAAATTTGAGAGGAGGAGGAGGAGGATTAAAAAGAGGAAGAGGAGGAGAAAAAATTGAAATGAATGAGAAATTACTAACAACTGTTCGTTGAACGTAAAACTCTCCAAAGGTTTCTTTCACTCAACGTAGGGAAAAAGGACGCATTCCAATCCCTGCATTTTATTCAATGCTCCTTACCCACATGTATCTCTGGAGCTGAGTTAAGGTTGTGTGTGTTCCCCTATTCTTCCTCAGTACTAATTGTAAGAAAGGGAATGGGAAATACGCTGGGTATCCTCATACAGTACGTACATACATATGTACATATGCAGATAAATAGAAAAAATCCGTAGTGCTATATTTCTAAAGGAAATCCTTCAGAGCCTAAAAATGTGTCTGAAAATATACTCAAGGAGTACAATTTGTAGGGACATATGTACATAGCCTCTGTTTGTTATGTGCTATGTATATCGTGTGGGAGAAGAAAAGAGCCTCAAGCCCCTCTAAAAAGAAAAAAAGCCCAATGTATAAGTAACACTGGCACTTCCTGTTATGTCAAAGAATTATTACCATTTGTTGTCAAATGGGTCCGGGATAATGTGTGAGAGTGTGGGTTTTCTTTTCACAACACACACACACACCATACACTTTTTACACACCAGTGCTGATCATCCCCACACGCAAATCCTCCCGCACGACAACTCCCAATATCCACAACACAAGTCAGGGTATTCAATTGTGTAGAAATAAAAAACAAAACAAAAATAATAAAAATAAGTAATAATTATAGTAAAATGTATAGGACCCATTTCCTCCCCGGATACTTGAAAGCCCCAGGAAAAATTGACCAGTTATAGGCAATCTTTTGAAGATTTTATCTCTTCCTGTAAGAAAACGTCTCAAACACGTCAAAAACAAGGTGTGAACAATTCCGTTTGAAAATTTCGATTTATTAAAATTGGGGAAAATTGTCGGAACGCTATTTTGTTCGGAAGTTTTACCGGAAACTATTTACAGACTTTGAACAGACGTTATTTCAGAATTTACCCGAGCGTTCCTTAAGTTCGGGATCAATTCTTGCGGGTGGCGGGAAAAAAAGGAAATGGATGTTTTAAAAAATTAAGGTAAATATTGTAAAAGAGCTTGGGTAGAACCTGAGGGGGAAATAACGGTGAGATATTTAAGAAAGGCAATCATCGCTTTAATAAGTACAACACATGAGGTGATTATATGATTTAAAAGTCATTTGTAACTTTCAAATGGGATTAATACAAATTACGGGAAAAAACTGGGCTTTGCCAACCACAGACCTATATGATTCATAGGAATGTGTGTAGCTTGAGCTGTGATAGCCGGAGCCTTAATTTTGCGAAGTTCTCAGGAGGCAGGATGTAACTGGGGAGATGCAGATTGGGCGATGAGGGAGGAAGCGGAAGTTTCGATAGTATTTGTATTATTATATTTGTTCAGGGAAAAAAAAATTTACAAATGAGTTCAAAGGGAAAAGGAAGATTGTGCTGATTTTATGCTAAAAGTTTACAAGTAATTTTTGTAATCTACGTTTGTGGTACATTCTGGGGTATGTTTTGTATTGGGAAAAATATGTATGTAGCAAAATCAATGTAAAGGAAGTTTTATCCCAGGTCAGTTGTAAACAGTGTGGAAATTTAAGGATTTAAACCCATTTATGAAAAATTGGGATGATTGTGAAGAAGTTCTCAGAGAGGTTTTTATAACGGGCCTTGACTGTAAGCACTCCAGAGAGGAAGGAGGTCTGGAGTGGGGAAGACTTCTGGAGTGAGTTTCGACATGGACGCTCCTCAATGCTCGACACATATCCGAAAGCCTTAAAAACCTCCTCCTTCCTGCTCTCCTTCCCTTTGACAGATGAATTGGGAAAAAGTTGAAGACTTCTGGAGTTTTTTGGTGGAGTCAGAAGATAGGCATATGCATATACGAAAGTACAGGACTCCAGAACTATGCAGTACGGAGGAGAATTATTTTCCTTGTTTCTCCTTCCGAGGTATAGTGCCATGCCAAGGGAGACCCAGTTGGATGGAAATTCGAAATCACCAGCCAATTTAGTGAAGCTCGTAAAAAGAAGGGCTCTTCACTACCCTCTCTCTCTGTGTATATCACACTCTACTATGACTATCTACAATGAGTTTGAAGCCTATACTAGAAGATAGGACCTATTTGTATGTAGTGTAGAATCTTTGAGCTCTGTCCTGTGTGTTAGAGAATTCCCGCACTATAATTTTCCCTTCTTCGCTCCGTTTCTCCTCAGAGCCTCAAAATGCATGGGCTGTGTGGGGAAAAACACAGAGTCTGGGAAACATCGGAGATCATCATGGTTAGGAGAATTCCTTAAGAAGATGCTCATATTGCACAACAAGATTGTTCCAGGATATATGGCCCCCTTTGGTGGTGTAATACACCCTTTAAAACTGAACAATCCTCTCGTAAAGAATCCTTTAAAACTTTCCGAGAAGGCTTCATAGCCCATGTATTTACATTACTCTGTCTCTCTTTTCCTCTCTCTCTCTCCCTCTCTCTCTCTCTCTATCCCAACGTCCTCATGCTCGTCAGCCCTGATGAGTTTTTTGGATATGCGCATTTTATGCAGCCTGATACACTACGGAGTAACTACAGCCCACTCCCTTTATACAATCCACTCGGAGAGGTACACAATCTTCAATTAATGTTCCTCCCAAGGATTGCAAAATTAACAGAGCCCACTATCATTTCATTTTTATTGCCAAATATTTTTGACAAATTTTTAAGAAAACAGAGCATCAAACAGGGATGAGATTTTAGCATCCTGGCACTGTACAAAGCAGCCTGCACATAGAAAGTACTTGTGTGAGGGTCTGGGAAGATCCTGCGAGGGACAAGAGTGCAGATGTAATTACATATGTATATAATTACAGTATGTACATACATTGTAATGGGAGA
This sequence comes from Allacma fusca, assembly GCA_947179485.1. Taxonomy (NCBI): domain Eukaryota; kingdom Metazoa; phylum Arthropoda; class Collembola; order Symphypleona; family Sminthuridae; genus Allacma; species Allacma fusca. Next base: position 22,160,603 of record OX359246.1, on the reverse strand, counting down.
TGCGGGCCTCGAAGTTTGTCAGATGTACATGGACGTGTTTACTGGGGAAAAGTCCCATTAGATCTGTAATGGGCAAAGTGTATGTGCGAACTGCTCTATGGCTACGGAGGGTAACTCTCTATGCTATTTCTACAGTTCCTTCGTGGAAACACGTGAGTCGAGTCCAGTCGAAGGGGCAATTACTCTTGGGTTTAAATACTCTTCCAGACTTTGTTTTCAATGAGTAAAGTTCCCTTGTCTGAGACCTTGCAATAACTGTCTTTGCTTTATTACAGTTATGTCTCCTGTGATTCACAGGAGTTGGTCTCTGCGTTTGCACTTGAGAAATTTATTACAATTTTTGAATAAGAAGTAGCTTGAAGTCTTAACGAAATTTTCGTACCCTGAGCAAACACATCACATGCTTAAACTGTATATAGCGATTTTTGATGAATTTACTAAATTCACTTTTCTCAAAACTATAAACATTAAGGTTTTTAATATGCTGCTTCAGTTGTGGCTGCTAATTGAAAACGTAATTTTATGGAGGTCGTATGGATGTGAATCTGTATGTTTGGATTATTTGGAACAATTTAGATACCTTACAGATATCTACAGGAAATTTTTGCTATAGAATCTGGTACTCTTTGAATTTGATGTTGAGAAATAAGAATAAAATATTCGTTACAGTACATAAAACTATGGGAGTTTGGGCTGGAGTTAGGGCATTCTTAGCGTAAAAAACCAGACCTATCTCACAGGGTTTAACGTGAGTGTTGTCGGGAGGATTTGAAGGAAATGGAGGCTATAGTTACCATGGAAGAGTGGAGGGATAAAATAGCCACGGGCAGGAGGATAATACAATTCCGTGGTTCTGGTCGGGAAGACAACGGAGAGAGCGTCTGATGGATGTAATCTGTCTACATGAATTTTCCCCTCCCCCTTTATTTAAGATTAGATTGGTTTTTGGAACCGTTTTCTCTCAGTTTGACTCCTCCGAACGTCCCTGGCTCTTCTTTCCGCTTGGCTGTAATAATTATACGTACGTCTGTATTTATCTATAGAAGCTATGTATGTACTATCATCCAGGGACGAAAACACAACCTGCACATGACCACAACAATGACACCCAAATAGTGCCGACAACCGAATCGAACAACCCGAATGGGAAAAAAACGGACATTACTGCCTCTGTAATAAGTACAAGTGCTGGAGCACATAAAGATATCCTTCTGTACAAAGAACAAGTAAATTTGTAGGGTCCAAAATACGTATGCATAGATACACTCGTCGGGAAGACGGTTGAGGTAATGGCACTTTAGTGAGAGACCAAAGGAAATGTTTATGAGGATGTCTGCTTACGTAATAATAGTTATTTAACTATCCAGTGACTTTGTTTTAGCTTGTATTTGGGCCCCAATGTGTGGTTACTCCTGTTGGGGCCTGCTCTGTCATTACTGTAGTATTGAAAATTCCGAAATTATTTCTGGGAACTGACTTCTCTGTATCCCTGTTTTTAACGGGCAGTGCACAGTCAGGTGGCAGGTGAATGTGAAGGTGTAATAAAAATTACATTCTAAATTGTCAGCGGTTTCGGGTCTTAAATATACAGTCAACTAATGGGCTCAAATCTTATAGTTTGCTGTTTCCGTTGGGTTCTTTCTGGCTGGGTCCGAAGTCAAATCATTGTATTGACATTTCAGGGAACAGGTTGCAATAGGTCTGACTTTGAAGGAGCACAGCTGTTTTTTGAAATTTTTGGAGAAAATTATCCGAAACTTGAAAATTTAAGGAAAATCTTACAATAGTTTGGAAAATTTAGGGACAATCTAGCCTTTAAAATTTCCACTCAAAATTTAGGGAAACGTTTACACTAACTTTGGAAATTTAGAGGCAAAGAGTAAAATTTTGGGGCAGAAGTCTTTAAAATTTAAGGGAAAATTCTGCAATTCCCTTTAACAATTAAGGGCAATTTTTACAATTCCCTTTAAAATGTTCGCAAAATTTCCCGAGCCTTCAGAAATTAGCCAAACGTTTACAAATCTTCAAAACGCAGGTAAAGTTTTACAAACCATCAAAATTTAGGCTACATTTTCCAAGCGTTCGAATTGTAGTCGAAATTTTACATGACCTTTGAAAATTTAAGGACAAATTTTACAAGAGCCCTAAAAATCTTTTGAAGAAGTTCCCCCTAAAAACAATTGATTTTATTGGTAATGTCACTCATCACATTTTTACTGTATCCCCTGAGGGAAAATAAGAATTTGGGTTTCCTCCTCGAATCATCTCCTTTTGTTTATGTTTGGGTTTGAAGATGAGTTGGGGGAAAATGATCAGAAAAAAAAGGCTGAGATCCAAGGGTCTGACAATACTCCAAGAGGACGATGTACTGATGATTCTCTCTCTCTCTCTCTGTGGTTATGACTGGGGTTTTGGCAGTCAATATACATATCCCTAGGACTACATAGGACTACCCTACACCCCTATACAAACCCAAGTGTGTACGAGCATCAGTGACGGAATAATAATTTGGTTCCTGCCTACTACTGTCTCATTGGAAATAATTGACCTTTCCATGTCCGACTGACTGCTGTGGGAAACCTGTATTGAATCTCCGATTAATTTTTTGTTTTCATTCCCTTACACACTACTACCTCGCAGAATGGTTTAGTTTGTGTATGTACCAACCCAAAAATCCTTACTGTTTCCTATCTAGCACAAACACACACACAAACACACACACACTACACTTACACACACACACACACACACACACACACACACACACGCTCACTCAACCCACGTAGCTCTTCTCTCTCTCTCTCTCCCTCCCTTTAAAGATTACGTTTCCGTATAAGTTTCAATGTTTTTTATCAGGAATTATTACTTGCGGAATGGGCCGAGTCATGTAGTTAAAGTTGATGGAATAAACAGAAATTACTTTTCGGTATTGGTTTTCTCCTTCCCCTCTTTTTCTCAAGTCCAGTCTATCTATAACCTCCACACTATATCTTACACACTCCCTAAAAATCCCTATATAAATACCCCTAGAATATTTACAAAATATTTTACTACCTACGAAAACAACCCCACAACTTCCCAATACATTACGAAACACTACCTCAATTCCATACTCCTTCAAATTTAATTTCCTACATTGAATTCCTTAATTACCTCAACCCTCCACATGCACACATACAACCAATAATTATACATATGTAGATACATACATACAAAAAAAATATGTAAATTTTTCCATATGTAATTACACTCATAAGCATCCACGTCCTCCACAGTTTTGAGCCCAACGTATAGGACAGGCCCGGTGCCATTACAAAATTTAAATGAGAATCCTCTTTTGTTTTCATAATTTACGACCCTGTTGTTATCTCATATTGATTCTTTTCAATCTCGCAATACATCCCAGGATTTTACTGTCAAAGTCCGCAGGAGTGTAGAAATTTCTTGTCTCATATCCTGAAATTCCTGTCCTACAGTAAATACCAAAATTGTTCCCTCAGAATGTCCCCTGTTAATTCTTGCTTTTTTAAAAAAATTGTTTAAAAAACTACTGGTTTTATTACCCATGTCAAAATTATGTCATCCCTAGAAAAACCCCTTTGTTAAAATTGCACAGTATCAACTGGAGTGAGTTTTAATATTTCCTGAAGTTTTTGTATGTATAAAAAGCAAGGACTTTTTAAGAGGGGATTGATCTGTAATTTTTGCGGGAAGGGAGGAGAGGGGGGTTTAAATCGTAAGGGGAACCTTGTGAAAAATTAAAAGTGTCCTTGTACAGAAAGCAAAGGGGACTGTACCACTGTTTGTGTGTGTATCCAAATGATAATTTTTATTGTGGGAATTCAAAGAAAAATCCAGAGATAAAACCACGCCGGCGGTTCTTGACTCCTTGTTATAATAATTGAGGATTTTTTTTTTGTCTTCTCTTCTGATCTTCTGTGGAGAAGAAGAGCCCTGGTGTCTCTGCACTAAAAGGGTAGGAAAAAATTGAATCTTTAAAGAGGAAGGGAAATACTTTGGAATTTACATTTGGAAAAGACTCTAGAGATATTCTGTGGGGAAAAATGCAATTGTTTTATTATTATGATTATTGCATTTGGAGGGCTCTCCATACTTCGAGAGTAATTGTGTTGCCAAAGGATGTCTTCTCTCTCGTTGGGACGATGAGTTCCATTCATTCTCCCAAACCGACTGGTTAACAATTTCTGTCACGATTTGTATCGATTTATTCAATAGATATTGATGCTCAGGCTTTTTCTAGTTTCTCAAGAGAGCCTTGGATCTCTACTGTGGTTGTAGAAAAAGAGAGAGAGAGACAACAAGAGAGGAGGACGACCTGAAGGATGAGGAGGAGAAGAGTCTGTCAAGAATCGCACAATTTATTTCCTCAGCAAACATTATTTCCCTAGCGTGGTAAAATTCTCATATAAACACTGTATAGAAGATTCTGTACATATATGCAAATAAACACAAACCCTGCAAAATTCATTCCTGGCCCATAAGCTAGCACATGAGTACATACAGTTAAATAATTAAACTCATGGTAATTAAATCAAAAATTTCAATTTTTCTCACATCAAAAGTTTCTACAATTTTTCTCAACCCACAAAAATTTGGTACACTTATTTTGAAAATTTTAAAAAGTATTTCCAGAAGTTCCGGACAAATTTACAAACCTTGCAAGTATTTATGGAAAAAATTTCTTGGGAAATAAAAGGAATTATAAAATCCTACGGCTGCATTGGGGCATTGTGAGAAAAATAGTATTTTATGGGGACAATGTTAGAGTTTTTGCAAGGGAATTAAAATTGTTTGTGTTAAAAGTCAAGTTATGGGCTGAGAGGACACTATAATAGCATTTACTAACGCTGAGATTAATGCTCACTCTTTATAGCAATTTCAATTTGATTTCTCCTCTTTCCCTCTGATTCCGAGCCCTCCCATTTGGACTGTACTATTTGCTGGGATATTGGGACTCCTCTCAACCTTTTGGCTCCTTGCCCACAACTTAAGTAAATACTTGGGATAATTGAAGATCCTTGTTTCTTTTTGCAGAATCTCCTATCCGTATAGTTTCACAGATTTTTTTCTCCATTGTTTGTACAAGGATTCCCATATAGCTTAATTTATAGAATTTTTTTTATATATACAAAAGGTACATATATACAATGTCCCTATGTATACACGAAGGGACAAATGGGACTTGTAATGGTTCAAGAGTAGTAACACATTTTCATCAACTTTTTTTCTTATTTTTTTTCCCTCTCTCTCTCTCTGCTTCCACCAGTAATGTACAGGTCAACGTGAAAACTCGTGACTTGAAACTTTCCTCAACTGTTGTTGTTTTCCTGCTCAATTGGGATGTTATAATAGGACTGTATTTTCTTACATATAAGTCTCTCATATATATAACCCTGCATATACAAAACTCCCTCCACAACAAAACTTACTAGAAACAAACTCAGTGACGGGGAACTGTCAAGTCTCAATTGAAATGTTAACTTATGGTCTTTGCCCTGCAAATGTAATAATTGTTCCCTGTTAGAGGTTTTCAAGCTTGAATTAATAACAATACTTTTTTTCCCGTACAGTAATTTTTCCCCTCAATAATTATGTCATTTAATTTATTTGCCTAATTTTTTCTATACTATTTATTTATCAATAGTGTCTCACACTGCCCCTACAGAGAGCTCAGGGATTCAATGCGTTAATATAGGAACTTATAAAACCTTGGGATATGACATAAGAATTATTTAATTACATTTGTTTATTCCTGAAGAAAATTCTCAGAGTGCCCCAAATGATTAAAATCCTATAAGGAACGTTTACACTTGAGTTTATACAAAATAGAACGATAGTAATTATATTACAGTGTGAACGTCGGATGGGGATGCTAACCTAATTTTGATTTACTCAAAGGAGCTGGGACAATGTAATAACCCCGGGAACCCCTGAATTTCTAATTATCCTGGCCGTCCTCGAAAATTAGTACAATTATGCAGATAAGGACGGACGCATCCGTTACGGCCAAAGTTTTAAATTGACGTGACTCTGGCTCTATTTGATGAGCCCATGTATGTTAATGTTGGGACTGTCTATATATTTATTATGGGTAGAGAGAGAGAGAGAGAGAGTGTGTGTGTAATACAGAGAGAGTGAAATTTAACTGTAAAGAATTATTACATCACCTTCACCATTACGATTACCATTAGCAAGGAATTAACTCCGAGCCCAAGGATTTTAATGAGCTTAAGACTTCTAGTGAGTCTATGGTTCAGTAAAGGACTGGGCTCTGTAACATTACCCAGGTATGTATTCATACCTTGTGGGAATTGTCATGTAATTTATATATGTACATATTATCTTATAGGTAACTATTTGGAGGGAATTATTATGGTAAATCTTGCTCCAGCAAAACTATACCGAAAATAACGGAATTGTGTAATCGCATACAGGGCTGGGCTCCTATGGACAGGATGCTGGGGTCCTTATGTAATGACATAAGTATGTATGTACATATTGTAACGTATGTAATTACCTCCTATGTATATATACATAGGGCTAATGCCCAGGAGCGGATTTCAAGGAAAGGAAATTATTCTGGTAGCACACCCAAAATTAAATTTCCATCTTAGACAGATTAAGGCTCCGCTCCGTTCTACTACCTGTGTAGGAAGGAGGGAGTTGTAGTTTACCTATATGTACGTACATGTAAGTATACGTAAACTCATGTGTGAGAGATCCTTCATGTATTTTGGATTTTTAATATAAAAATCTTCTACTGTATAAATGGGAGTTTAAGGAGGCTGTCCTATATGCACGGAGGAGCCTTAATTTTTTCCCTGCTCCGTATCTCCAGTCACATCGTAACTATTACCGTCAGGTTCTACTTGGACAGCCGGAGAGATGAGTTTAAGGTTCTCTGTAAATGTGAGTGAGAGAGAGAGTGAGAGGGAGAGAGAGAGAGAGGAAAAAAAAATTTAGAGAGAGAGCTCCCGCGAACAAAAACTCGATTTCGTTTGTTCTTTTTGGCTCCTTCATTCTTGGCGTTTGCTCCTCGTCCCAGAAATCTTATGCATATGAGTAAGCCCAGGATATCTTAGTTTCTTTAAATCCTGCCTTTAAATTTGGACTGTGTCGTAAGAATTTTCATAATTGTACATACAGTGGAGCGTTGTTTTGAGGGAGGGTGTATTTTTCTAAGGTACATATGTAATTATCCCAATGCTTTACTATAGGAATTAGAAGGAGTCGGAAGATATGAGTTCAGTTCCTTCTGGACGATGTTAGTGTGTGTGCGGGATGACCATTGTAAACTCGTACTACACAAATTCCCTGCTGAAGTACATGTGTTTTAACATTAACCCTACTTTCTGGGCTTAAGGTCCTCCTCCTCCCTCTTTGGCCCCTTTTTGTCCCAAGCGTTTCCCTAAATACGCAGACTCATTATAACAAATTCCCAGGGACTACAAAGTCCGAAGAATTTAAATTTCCCGCCAAGTATCTCCCATCAATGTGATTCTAATTACGAGGCAAATCCAAGAGCAGGGTCTCAATAGCCAAATTTTAAGGAACTTATTTTTATGGACAATTCTTGTATTCGCTGGAACATTTTTTTTTGTAACACAAATTTAAAGGTTCAGGAGCTTCATAATTTATCTCTGCGTTTCTGTCTTTTAGCTTCTGCCAATTGCAAGTTTATTCAAAGAGTTTTTCGGAGATTTTCGGTTATAATGTTATCTTTTGTCCAAGTTTCTGAGAATCAAATATGTCCGGGTCATGCTGTTTAATAATTCTTATTTTCATCGTAGCATTGCTGCTGAGTCCATGTATATTCCAGTAAATTAATTCTTCACAATTTCCATTATTGCATAGGAAATTGGAACTACCAAAGGAGATTCCGACCTTATAAAAAATTATTGTATCCCTCAAAGAGCAAAAACTCTTCTAGAGAAATTTCCCCTGAGGAAAGACTCACGTAATAATTATTGCTGTTACTACTGTATTGAATGAGGCATTGATCAAATGGATTTCATTTATTGAGAATCTATTAAAAATTTACATAAAAATGTCCCCGGAAATCAAACGCAAATTACTCCTTTCTAAACATTTTTCCACGTTTTAAATCCCTGAGAAAAAACTTTAATAATTCTAACACAATTGCTTTACTATAGCTCAGAGAAAAAATGTTTTGGTAATTAATGGAGCTTTTAATTCATACACAAATTCATTTGATTTGAACAAAAAACATTGATCTTAGAAATTCATTGAAGGCTGCGTGTTCATTTGTTTTTTTTTTGTGTTATTGTGCGTGTGCATTTTCCTTTCCTTATAAATTATAAGATTCTCTCTAATCCTACATATTATAAGGCTGAGGCCCTTTAGGAAAAAATTAAGACCGATGTAAAACCTCATCGAGAAAGTTACAGAGGGAAGTGTGAGGCGTTCATTGGATGATGAGTGCCTAGTAATGATTGTAATTATTACAGGAGCAGAGATAGAGAGAGAGAGAGAGAGAGAGCAGGGGATGAGTAGACATAACAATGTTTTCAAAATCTTGAATAATCCACTTTGATGTGGAGCCCTGAGTGAGTCCGAAGGAAAAAACTGGATTTAAACTCAACAAGAAAATATTATTTTTTACGTAATATTTCTACACATATGCATATGCATATGAATATACGTCCTCCAATCCCAGTGCATACATTTTTACCCTCAACGCTTTTTCATGCCCTATACACGTTTTGCTCCAAAAGGTTTATGACTGACTGAGGGTAGTAGCTCCCACTATAGTGCCCTATCTCTTGTAAGACAATGTTCTCTTGATATAATGTACTTCAAATACCTCCTTTCACAATTACAAATGTATGGAAATATTATTAAAACCTGACTGTACTTACTCCACTGGGAGAGTAATTCAAACTCATAGGGAAGAGTAGAGGATAAATTGTTCTACTCTACAATTAGCATTTTTATTTCCTTCAATGGATGTTATTATTTTTATAATACGTCATGAAAATCCTATCTGGGAGTATTATCTTGTTCAGAGGAGCACAGGAAATTAGCCTATGCTTTCTCATAGAGTGGGCTCTTGTTATAAAAGGGGCTCTCTAAAGTCCAGAGAAATGCATTGGTTCAAGGGTAACTTTTCCCCAAGGATAGAAGGTAATTTTATGGCAATTGGGGCAAGGTGAGACAATTATCTTATCCCTGGACAATATCCTTCCCAAGGGGGTCTGTGCTATAAAATTTCTGCTGTACATTCCGTATAAGAGGGCAATATATGTAAAGGACTTGTATGGTGAGAGCCCATTGGCTCCTGATAAGGCTTGAATCATCCAAAAGGATTAACGCAGGACTATCACGCGTAACCTGTTTTTTGAAAAATTTAATTTAGTAATTTGTACCTTCCGTGCTGGCTCACAATAACTCCCGACATTTAATCTGTTAATAGAAGGAATAATCATAGTCATAATTGCTATTGTAGGGATATTTATGTACTGTGTATACATATTACATTGGCTGGGATTTTTCCTGTGAGGCTTTGATTCGGAATTGACCTATATTTTGAAGTGATATTGCCCTAATGATAATTAATCAAAAAATGTCTACAGACACATGGCTGTTACAATAAGAGTACACTGTAGGGGCCTGACTGTGGACTGTCAAATGTTGAGGAACAATTGTCAAATATTTGTGGAACAAGACACAGTCCCAGAGTGAGAAATCCCACTGTCATAAATCCTGTGAATGAATGCATGCACGACTAGTGTTGAAGAATCAGGGGAATAATGCGGACAAAACTCGTACACACAAAAAGCAGGATTTCTTGGAGAGCATTGTAGTTTCAAAAGTCCTCTTTTTAAACTCACACATGGAGATGACTTGGTCGTGACGAGGACATAAGATTATATGCACTCACAGATTTTTTTTTTTTTTTTTTTTTTACTGGTGGGGAAAAGGCGTGAAATACAAATAATATTTTTAGTCTTATTTATATCTACATGTCCTTTTGCATTATGTAAATATACATATTACGTGTGGGGAAAAAAATTTGGAATGTAATGCATGGGATATTATGTTAAATGTTGGTATTGTGTAGGGACACTCTTACATGGAATATAAATTGGTGGACTTTTATTCCCAAAATAAAACTTGGGGTTTCTTATATGATACATGATTTCTGGACATATGTATATTCCAGTTGAGGAAAAAATTTAAGGGGACTGATACATAGAGAATGGAGGAGCTGGAAAAAATGTTACAAAACACACTTGAGGACTGAAATAGGTCTGGAGATGAGTTGATTTTTGAGTGTGACAAGAAAACAGAGGAAGAAAGGGAGTCATGTGAGGAGCATATTATTGGAGGAGTATGTTTTTGTAATAGTGCAACGTAATGCAATATGTCAGAATTTATGAGAACTCAACTCTGGCTGGGCTTTCATGCTTGTACAGTGCAGCTCTGTTGGAGGTGCATCCCTTGGAAGGGACAGAATTTTTGTTTTGAACAGTGTTACACATTTGAGGTAAGTAGGTTGATAAAGATATGGGGGGTGCACAATGCAAAATATACAGGGAATGCACTATGTTACACTTATATGGTGTGGACGCTGTTTAACATATCAGGCGGACCGAATGATAAAGATGTAAAGTGTGCACAATTTTAAACATATGGAGCGTTTGCCAGGTTAAACATAGGAAGTGTGCAATATGTTAAAGAGTGTTAAGGTGTGCACAATTTTAAACATAGTGAGTGTACTATGTTCAAAATACAATGTCGGCAACATATTGAAGATATTAAGTGTGCATGGATTTAAACAAATTGGGTGTGCACCATGGTAAAGATATAGGGTGTGCACAATTTTAAACATAAAAGTTGTGCACCAGATCACCATGTTAGGGATATAAGGTGCGCACCAGAGCACAATATTAAAAATAAAAGGTATGTACAATTTTAAACGTCCAGGTTGTGCACCACATCATCATATTAAAGATACAAGGTGCGTACAATTTTAAACATAAAAGGTGTGCACCAGAGCACCACGTCAGAGATATAAGGTGTGCACCAGAGCACCACGTCAGAGATATAAGGTGTGCACCAGAGCACCACGTCAGAGATATAAGGTGTGCACCAGAGCACCATGTCAGAGATAAAAATTGTGCACCAGAGCACCATGTCAGAGATAAAAATTGTGCACCACAGCACCATGTCAGAGATATAAGGTGTGCACCAGAGCACCATCTTAAAGATACAAAGTGTGCACAATTTTAAACATGCAGGTTGTGTACCAGATCGCCATCTCAAAGATACAAGGTATGCACAATTTTAAACATATTGGGTGTGCACTATATTAAAGATGTATCAAAGGTGTAATGCACGCATCAGTTTAAAAATATAAGCTGCACAACATTTTAAAGCTATAAAATCTCCTCAATATTAAAGTTCCAGCATAAGCACCACGTTACACTCAAACGGTGTCCACCATGCTGCACAAATAGAACCCACACAATTTTAAATATGCACCACAGACACAAATGGACATTCCCAGAACTGAATTTATACACGGAATTTAAATAGCATTGTAATCTCGGGCTCCCAAGATTCTGATCCTACATTGAATAATAGGAAGGTAGAATTGAAATTCATAAATGTTCGTGGAGCTATTGTTCCTTAGTTTTTGTGTATCATTGAGAAGAGCCAAGTCGTGAGTAAATATTCAGACAATTTTGTATTTATGGACTATTTAGACATTCCTTGAGCAAGACGAGTAAGCTACGACTCCCAACATCCCATTGTGTCTACAAAGCAAACAAATTCTGGACTTTTCCAATCACACACACACACACACACACACACACACTCACACACACACACACACTCACAAAACACACACCCGGACTCCCAAACATCTCCAAACACACAGGTTTCATTAGCCGAGGCACGACCACTCGGGAAAAACGCTTTTCAAAAACCTACCTCTGATTGAAATTTTATAGGAAATATCACCCATAACCAGTTTCCCATAAATGTCATTCCGTCAATACTTTACTCTCCAACTTCACTCCTCTCTCAACATACCTGGGCTTCCTAATTCTTCTACCTAATTTTTTTTGTGCAAACCCAATAAGACCCCAAATATCCAATAACAAGTAATTATCCCTGTAAAAATTTAAAAAACCAAAAAATCCTAAGAAAAATTACGGGCAAATTTACCAAAATTTTATTTATTTTCCCAGCCTGAGCTCTACAGTATTACAAAAAAATTTCTCTCAAGCCCTTGGAATTTCCTTAAAAATTATTTCTAAAAAATTGACACAAGCCTTCGGAAGCACTACGGATCCAAATGGATTGATTTCAGATTGATTCTTGAGAATCGCATCAACATCAAACATGATTGACTGTACAAAGCGCTCAAGCCTTTGTACTCTCAAAATTGGATTAGGGAAACTGTGAGAGCTGTGACTTTAAGGTAGCGAAAATATTTGCTTGAACCCACAATGTTACACTCACTCTGGCCGTACAAGGCTAAAATACCTACGTATGTACATACATACAATCATATATACCTGCAATGGTAAGAATCCCAGGTGAGAAAATCCTCGTCTTCCTTGGACCCCAAAAGTTACATATAAATTGATGGGATTGAATTTTGGAATTGTTGTTGTTGTTGTGCCTGACGAGCAAGAAAGACCCAGAAGACCAATGGGGTTTAAGGAGCAGAGGAAGACGAGGAAGATGAAGAAGAGACCCAGTGATGGTTGTGGTGAGAGATTTTGCCTGAGTCACGATAAATCTATTGTCCCCGGACAAAAACGCTCTCCGTCACGCATTCCTCGAGGGCGCTCCGCAAACTCCAATCTCATCATATTAGGCAGTGTCGGATCTGACTCTTCCTCTATAACTTCATCTACAGTCATCCCTCCTCGTAGCGCATCTCTCCCTTCTTTACAAAAAAAAATAGCTCCAGAAAATCCAATGACATTTCCTCCATTTAACAAATTTTTTTTATTCCCTTAAATTTGAAATTAGCGCCACAAACACCTCTCTTTATTCAAAAAATCAGAGCTACACATAAATAGAAAAATTCCCCTTTGAAATGTTACGATCCCTTTTGTAAACCACACACATAAAAAATTGTTCTTAGTGGGAATCTAAAAAAATATATTTTGAAGGTACAAATGCTATAAAAACCTGTGGAAAAAAAAAATTTACCAAACACCAAAAATTCCGGATGTGTCTGGCCACCGGAAAATTTTAGTATTTTTCCTAATAATTGTTCAATTCAGAGTCATTTCCCTTTTTATTTTTCACTTTTTTCCCCTTCATTCCTCTCTGCTGCATAAAAAAAACTCAAAAAATCCTCAATTTCCCAAGTCACAATAGTAAATGAGCTATTTTTGACCATTTTGGTGACTTTTCCTTCAGGAAAATATCCCAGCTTTGCTGAGTCAATCCTCAATGGAATTCTTCACCCCCATTCATTTCCTTCCCTTTTTCTGGATCTTAAAGCCAAGTGATTTTGTCACTCTTGAGGAAATGCATTGATACTCTGCACATTGAGGAACTATGAGATTTTAAAACCCGTAGAAACACTTTGTAACTATTGTTTGGCCCTCTGAGCATTGTGAGGGCTCCGAGCTTTTAGAGATATTCAAAGCCTTAGAGATTCTAGGGTATCCTTGCACATATAATTACATATGTACGTTTTATGGAAAATTCTGGATAAATTACGGATTTTTTCCAAACACATGAGAAAAAAAGGTGTTGCTGGTGATCCCTTCGAAAAGGAGCCTATTGTCCGAGGGAAATCGCTCTGAAGTAAAGCTTCCGCCGTATATTTACCATTATTAGTGGGAATTTGACAGATTGCCCTTAAAATCCTTGAAATTGGTTCAAATAGATATCCCAGGATTTAAATTTTCGGAAAAAAACACGTTTTTTTCTCGCTACGTGGAATTTCTCCAGGGCTTGGTATTAACTTCAGTTTTTGTTAGGGAAAAAATAAAATGTGACAGAATAAAATTTGTGGTAAATCTTTTGGATTCTCCGTCCTGAGATGCAATTTTAAGCGTATTTTAAATTTAAGGGTTTTAGTGTATACTTTTGGACATCACGTATGTACATTTGTGTATAAAATTTTAGAGATGTGTATTTTCTGCCTGTCCCTTGAAAAGTGCTGGGGAGAGAGAGAGAGAGTCCTGGGGAGAAGACGAGGAGCCGCTAGAATAAGCATTGGCTAGGAAAAAGAATAGAGCCAGAGCCAGAGAGCTGGAATTCTTGAAACAGGTGCTCCGAGCACTTTTTTCACCTCCAGCCTCTCTACCACTGTACATATTCCTAGTGGCTACAAAAGTATATACATGTAGTCTAAACAGGCTCCCTGCCTGACAGTTCTAAAGGAAAGGCAAAACACACTCCAACAAAACTCACCCTATACTACCAAGCACTTTATATGTAGCCTATCTTATACCTATAGAGCCCAACAGGGACAGACTCACTCTATACAGCGAGTGTGCGGAGACTGAGTGAGTGAACGAACGACTGTGGGTGAGTACACGAGAAGAGTCGAGACTTGACTCAGGAACCACTGCTCAGTTTCCATTTGAGACCTGACCAGTTCACGTCTGTGCTGCTCTCTCTCACAATTTTATTCCCATAGAGTCAGAGAAGAAAAAAATATACTTTTGTTCCCTTTTTTCTCAGGGATCCTAACAGCAATCTTATATTTCGGTCTGGTCCAAAACAAAAACATTTTCTTCAATCAGTGAAAGAATTTTACAAAATTTTTGAAATGTTAAAATTTCAAGGATATGTTTCCAAGTGAGATTTTTAAAGAGGACTTTTCTTCTGGTGATATTCTCAGCAGTGTCCTATTTTTCATCTTTCAGGATACAATTCAGAGGACGAATCCAGTGTCAAAAATTTGTTGAGTCAAGATTTGAGGAAAAAGTTACAGATTTATGTTTTACGCGGAGAGAATCTAAAAACATTTCCCCAAAACTTTTAACAAAATACGAGATTTTTGTGGGACAAAATTACAAAACAAAATCCGAGAAATTTGTGAGACAAAATTTGTAAAGATAAATTTGTTTTTACAAAACTAAATCCTTGGAGGATACTTTTGCCGTTAAAGTGAGAATCCGAGGGATAAAATCCTGGAACAAAATTTCTAAAGCGGGATTTTTTAAAAGAAAGCATCCAGATTTTTAAAACTTGTGTTATAGAACGTATCTTAAGGAATTGATTGGAAGTGTATAAGAAAAATTCAAGCCCATGGCTCTGTATTAGGAACAGCTCAGAGTTAAAATCCCAGCCTTAAATTCTGTAGAGACAGAGAGAGAGAGAGAGAGAGAGAGAGAGGCGTGGTGGAAAAGAATTGAGCTTTAAACACTGTCACTCGGCATGGACCCTTTTTTGATTTTTATCAGATCCTCATCATCTCTCACCTGAATCTTCTCTGTGGAGTGCCAGGGTTCAGAAACCGGACTGGGTCCAAAGGGTTTGTTTCAGAGCCAGAAGTAACAATCGGCTTGAAACACCTTCTGGAGCTGAACATTTCTCTCTCAAAAAAAATAGTGTTGGTCAAAGGACATTGAAAAAGTTAAGAGAGGGAGAGGAAAAAACTGCAATTTATTGACTTTCCACAGGACACTAATTGTCCTAGTGAGTGTGTGTGCGTGTGTATGTGATTGTGTGTGTTTGAGTGTGTGTGTCAGTGTTGTTGCGGACAGTGAGACAGAGAAAGAGTGTGAGGAGAGAAAAATAAAACAAGTCTCAAAAACACAAGCCTTCCGACAATCCCTAACAAAACTTACAGTTCACACTTTAATCAGACCTTTTATATGCGTGGAGTAGGACTTGGATTTTTTTAGCTTCCAAATTATCCAGGGATTTGTTCTTACTGTGCACTGGGTCGTTGTATGTGTTTTTTGGGGGCAGGAAAATTGTCATTTAAAAGCTCTAGGAATTTTTTTATTTACAAGAAAAAAAAACTGTCTTGGAAAAATTTGTTCGGAAAAATTTGTTCAGAAAAATTTGGATTGAAAAGGAACATTTCAAAATTGAAGATCTGGTGTGCTCCTGCAATAATTATTACATCCTCAGTGTGTTCTGTAGACACACAGAGTGTGATTCTATTTGTGCGTCTGTGTTCATTATTATTGATTGGTGTCCGTGGGAATTATTCTCATTGTTTGTACACTTGAGAGTGGTCTCATTTACAGGCTATTTATATGTACGGTGTGTAAAGCCCAGCCTCGGAATGTATCCTCATTGGGAGCAAAAATCCCTCTCAATTCTTAATTTCCACTCTGGATTTTTTTCCTGAGGATCCGCCGTCATCACGCATCCCATTCCTGAGCCAATTGTCAAGTCTGGGATTGCATCATTTGAGAAAATAAAAAATAAATTGAGGAGTGGAAAGAGTGAGAGAGTGAGTTTAATTGTATTTTTTTTTATCTGTACAATCAATTTCTGTCGAAGAGTAATTGGGAGTTTAAAATCGTATTCGGGGGGGGGGGCGGGAGTTTTGAAATTTGTAGGAAATTTTTAGAATTATTTTTAAGGAGGTTGCTGTATAAAGCTTGGAACCTTTAAATCCGGAGAGAGTGTGGAATTTATTTGTTTTGAAGGGACTCGGATCACCTGAGGGTAATCTGTCATCATGTAATTGGGAATTCTATGGGGCATTGTGAGCTCTTGGAATGACAATCTTTGTGTTAGTTGTGTCGGAGTGAGTGTGTTGTGTGGAGGACGATTTCTCAAATTCAAATGGATATTGTTGTGAGTCGGAAATGTTTTTATTTAAATAGTGGTAGGGAGCCAATGGAAGGTTTGAATATTCATAAAGTGCCTTTCGCTTCCATTTTTTATGGAGCGAATATGAATAACTATTTAATGTTTGCTTATCATTAGCCCTCCCAATCAGATGTCCTGGGACTTGGCTTTTGAGCCTGGGTTTGTTGAGTGGACTCGGGCTGGGAGTCCAGTAGTGATGGCTAAAAAATAGGTGGTTTGGGAAGGGACATTAATTTTAACATTGAAGGGAATGGGAGTAGGAAAATGTATTGTTTTTGTAACTCTCCGTTTGACACAGTGTTAATTTTGGTGCTTTTGTCACTACGTTATTTTTTTTACCAGTTATTTTAATGGTAACTTTGTTACCATTTACTTTCATGGTAATTTTGTTACCATTTACTTTAATGGTAATTTTGTTACCATTTACTTTAATGGTAATTTTGTTACCATTTACTTTCACGGTAATTTTGTTACCAGTTACTTTAATGGTAATAATGTTACCATTTACCATAACGGTAGTTTTGTTACCAGTTAATTCGATGGTAACTTTGTTACCAGTAACTTTAACGGTAATTTTGCTACAAGCTACTTTAATGGTAATTTTGTTACCAGCTACTTTAACTGTAATTTTGCTACAATTTACTTTAATGGTGATTTTGTTACCAGCTACTTTAATGGTAATTTTGTTACCAGTAGTTACTTTAGTGGTAACTTTAATACAAATTACTTTCATGGTATTTTTGTTATTAGTTACCTTAATGGTAATTTTGTTACCGCAGTTACACTAATGGTAGCTTTGATACCATTCACCCTAATGGTAATTTTGTTACCATTTACTTTCATAGTAACTTCGCCCAGTTACCACAATGGCAAATTCTTACCCGGGAGTTCCCATAATGGTAATTTGTCTCTCAGTTACCATACTTGTAATTCCCCCCCGAATTTACCCCAATGTTAATTTCCCCCATTTACCACACTATAATTAAAATTGTACCATATCCTCCCCACCTTACATCCTTCCTTACAACCATCTCGGACTGTACCCATCCCAACCTCCCCAACCTCAGCACATCCCAGCTATGACTTCAGCCCTCAATACTGACTCTACCTCTCAGCCTCCTCAGCCTGTCTGACTCAATTCACTATAAGGACAGGCTCTCGCTAAACAGGGAAAGAATAGGGAAATATTCGACAATGGAGATTAAAAAAAAAAAAATCTTGAAATTTATACCCCGAAACCTGGCTACAAACTCATTTAAGAGTCTCTCATTCTTATTTATGGAACTTTTCCCAGGTTTCATACTTCCCTATTAGCACATATATAAGCTATTGATTTATCTCTCAGTCCTGGGCCCTATACCCCAAGATACTCTCATTGATCCTGGAAATGGAGAGGTTCCTCAAGATCCATTGTCTCTGGATCTTCCTCACTCTTCCTTTATACGAGATCTTCCCAACCTACAGTGTCTATAATTATATGTACATACCCAGAGCCATAGCAGATCCTCACCCTTGAGATACCCGCCGTTGTTGATAATAGGGAATCTCTCCCTCTCTTTCCACGTATTGATCTGGTTTTTTAACCACAATGTTTTGTAAATACAGTCAGCCCTAGTTATAAATCATCCCCTTAAAATCCTCCTGGAAGGCTAAAAATCTCTCCAATAATATTCAGATTTTTTCTTATATTCACAAAATCTCTCCCTTGGAATGACTAGCGTTTCAGAATTTTTTTTCTCCTTTTTTTCGAGAGAGAGAAAAATCTTATTGTTCGTGATTGGAAGAGGATGATAACCTATACCTGAGAGCACAATGCCTTATCTATCACATCTGTGCGAGTCCATTCACTATTATCTGTGTACGATGATTATTAGCAGTGTTGAGAAGGTTTCAATTTTTTATTTCTCTCTCTCTCTCTCTGATTCTCTCTCTTTCTGATTCTCTCCCATTCTTTTTCCATTACGCTAGTCCTCCTTGATTGCTAATAGCTCCAGGAGTTACAGCTTTCAATGGGACATTTCTCATATGTATGTGCAGACTTGAGAATTTTTAATGTAATTTGAATCTTACCTCACGATTAGTATTATACAGATACGCTCCTTACGTATAAAAAAAATAAAAATAAATGTAACAAGGGATAAATGGGTTGGCAAAGTCTTGGGAAATGTAATGGATTTTCGCAGCCTCTCCGGCACAAATCCTGTAGTAATTTTTACTTTGGGGGGATAACTTTCGATAGTGTGATATTATTGTTCCTTCCTTGATTTATGCGCCATTGTGTCTGGGGCAGAGTGTTTGGATGTGCAGAGCTGGGTCTTTTTATGAGAGTAGGTTCCTAAGGGAGTAGGAAAATTGTAGGTGGAATTTTGTTGGGCTGGGATGAAATCTGGAGGGATTTAGAAATTTCAGAATTTGTTTTGTAGAAACGTTTTTGAAAAACATGGTGCTAGAAAACATGGCGCCAAAAATCGTGGTGTTAAAAACATGAAGCTAAAAATCATGGTGCTAGAAAACAGGGCGCCAAAAAACATGGTACTGAAGAACATGGTACTGAAGAACATGATGATAAAAACATGTGCTAAAGAACGTGGCGCCAAAAAACATGGTACTAAAGAACGTGGTGCTAAAAACATGTGCTAAAGAACCTGGGGCTAGAAAACATGGTGGTAAAAACATGGAGCCAAAAAACATGGTACTAAAGAACGTGGTGCTAAAAACATGTGCTAAAGAACGTGGGGCTAGAAAACATGGTGGTAAAAAAACATGGAGCCAAAAAACATGGTACTAAAGAACGTGGTGCTAAAAACATGTGCTAAAGAACGTGGGGCTAGAAAACATGGTGGTAAAAAAACATGGAGCCAAAAAACATGGTACTAAAGAACGTGGTGCTAAAAACATGTGCTAAAGAACGTGGGGCTAGAAAACATGGTGCTAGAAAACATGGCGCCAAAAAACATGGTACTAAAGAACGTGGTGCTAAAAACATGTGCTAAAGAACGTGGGGCTAGAAAGCATGGTGGTAAAATCATGGCGCCAAAAAGCATGGTACTAAAGAACATGGTGCTAAAAACATGTGCTAAAGAACGTGGGGTTAGAAAACATGGTGCTAGAAAACATGGCGCCAAAAAACATGGTACTAAAGAAGGTGCTGCTAAAAACTGTACTAAAGAGCATGGCGCTAAAAACATGGTGCTAAAAAACAGTGCTATTTCTTGTCCCAAAAGTAATTACCCCAAAGTTACCATCCTCCTTCACACTTTAAACCCTAAACTTCCTAGTCCTACAGGATTCCCCTATCTCTCACCATAAGAATCTCCAAATTAAATCCAATCCTACCAGTTATTATGTAAAACCCCTCACAACGTATGACTCCAGCCCAACTCGAAATTCCTTAAATTCCCTAATTCACCCAGCACTCTGAAACTCTCATGTCCAAAGGACAGACTTATCTCTGAATAAGATTCTATACTGTACTCACGAGATAATAATGAATTTCCCTATAGAAAGGAATTATTACAGACACAATCAAGAGTCTAAGTCTGAGGGCTTAATTTCTACGGAGTTCCTACATGGACCCAGTATATTCAGAAGAACTGTACGCTACAACAATAAATATTCAAAAACTTTCTCAGCCTTATCACCCGCCCAGCCTAAAATCCTAAGTAATACAGTCCAGTGTTAAAACAAAGCCCTCAATTCCCCCAAATTCACAAGTTAATTTAAATTAAATGTAATCAAACAGCTTTAAAAATTCTTATTTTACTAAATGGGGCAATGTGAGAAAAATTAATTTCCTGAGACGCTAAAAGCCTGTATTTGTTTTTAAAAATCTTACAATCTGCTCCTTGCCAATGGACACAGCTCCAGTATACGATAACATTCTGGTTTATTTTTCTTACGAGCATTTCCATAAATTTTCGAACAAAACTTGAGAATTTATTTCTGAGCTCTTTCATGCTTTCTTTCTTTTTTGGCTCTCAAAACTCCAGTGTGGCAAAACTGTTACATCTTGGGATCTCAAAGTAGAGAGAAAAATTATCAGGGAAAAATTTATTATCTCGAAAGCCCAAATGAGCAAAAGTAAGTTGAAATCTTGTGTATGCAGAAAATCAAGTGTTTATATATTCCTTATTATAGGAATTTATGGAGATAGGGAATTTATATGTAAAATCTTTTCAACTTTTTTCCATAGAATTTTTTTTTTACCTATTCTTATTATGTGTACAAGCCTTGCGTATGAAATCTTTGAGAAGCCTTCTGACCACTCTCACATATTTGGGCATTGAGGTTGATAAAAGGGAAATTTATTGGCTCTGATTCCAGAGGATTCTTCCCTACAATTGTGGATGATTAGATAAGGAAACCTACGCTGTGGGATCTTCCTCTTTGGATAAATCCACAAAGTTTACGTGAGAATTGTGGGCTTTTGTTGAAAATATTTCAGGATGGTTCCTTGCCCAGCGTAGGATTTACACGCTCAATTATTGTAGCGATTTCCAAGGGAGACAAAAGAAAGAGATGAGAGAGATAAGAGGAGATAAATACAAACACCTTTTTCGTGCAAAATCATTTCAATTCAATCCTACGGATCCCAAAACTGGTTTTCGAGGAAGATTTGAGATTATTGGATTTTTTTTTTCAGACGGAGAGATTTTAGTGTAAAAATGTTTTTCTACTTTGAGTGTACTATCAATTATAACGTGGAAATAGGGGCTATTTTTCTAAAGGTATTTGAGACATAGGGGCATTTCAGGTGTTGGAATCAGAAATTGTAGTGGTTAAAATATGGGGGAGAAAATAGTATTTAAAAAATATGGGGAAAAAAAAAGATTTAAAATATAGGGATTAGATTTGTGTCTGAACCAGAGCAGGTTTGAGCATTGGACTGAGAGCAGTTGATGGATTTGCATTGGATTTGAGAGAAAAGGTGCAAATTAGGAGAGCTCTTGGCTCCAAGGAATGCTTCCCAAGGCTCGGGAGAGAATTCCTTTTGGGGCGGGAAAACGTGGCTAATTATCTCATAAGTTATCATTAGGCTCTGGAATGTTACCCAAGAATTTGAATATGTAATAATGGAATTGAGGTGTAGAGCTGTTATGAGAATGTGAGTGGATATAGGGACTTTTTTTTTCAATTTATTTGGTTTTTTTTGTGTGTGTGTGGGGAAACTAAATGATTTTAGCATTGGGAGCACAGGGACGGACAGAGTAACAAATTATATATGGAAAAAAATGCGTACACACAGCAGTTGCTCCATTATGCAGGTTATTATAGAGCAATAACAACAACTGGTGCTACTGGCGCAGGGGCTGGGATAATTCTGAAATTCTCAGGGTGCGTGAGGTGTACAGTCGGAGCTTGCTATGGAGGATCCCTTTTGTATGCAGCGGATGGTTTGTTTTTATTTTGGGGGAAAATATTGGGAAAATTTGGTTTCGCTAGGAAACATTGTGTTAGTACAGTTACAGTAGTGGTAACATTTTGACTTTTGCCACAATGGTAAATTTTTGCCATTTGCTACAATGGTAAATTTCTATCATTTGCCACAATAATAAATTTTTACCATTTGACACAATGGTAAATTTCTGCCATTTGCCACATTGGTAAATTTGAATCATTTGCCACAATGGTAAATTTTTACCATTTGCCACAATGGTAAAGTTTTACCACTTGCCACAATGGTGAATTTTTACCATTTGCCAAAACGGTAAATTTCTGCTATTTGCCACAATGGTAAATTTTTACCATTTAACCCAATGGTAACGTTTTACCGTTTATTGCAATGGTAACTTTTTACCGTTTATTGCAATGGTAATTCTTTACAATTTACCCCAATCATTGAATCATTTGCAAAAATGGCAAAATGTTACCATCTACCACAGCGGTAACGTTTTACCAGTCCCCAATTACAATTTCCCACATTACCCCAACGTTAATTTCACCAAAATCTATAAAACTATGTACATCGCGAGTGCTGTTATAAATTGACCCGACTGTGCTATCACAACCCAAGCGTAATTCGAGACTTCGCCCATAAAACGATACATTGTCAGTGACAGTGTGTGCGTCCAGACTGTGCAGTCATCTCATATGACGCAATCTTAATAATTATGGGAATGGGACTGGCATCAGTTGAAGAGCCACTACTACTTTAATATACAAGATAAACTTAATATCTTGAAAGGATTTTTATGAATGTTGTAATGGAATCCGATACCCTCATACATTACATTACAAGTGCTACTTAATACCCTCACTCCTCACAGTAGCACTCAAACGCAGACAATACCTCATATAATGGTCTACAGTCCTTCCCCATTACAAAATCGCCCCTCGTCCCTCAAATCCTCCAAATCCCTCCAGAACTCCTTAACTACAATCTACATTACAGTCGTAGAACCTCCTCAAAGATCATGTACGTGAAGGGATTAAAAGAAAATATTTCCTCTGAGTAACATTTCCGTCACTCAAAATCCTGGAGACAGACGTAGATATTGACCATTAGACATTCCACAAAGACTGTCAAATGTTACATAAAAAAAATCCACGCTCCAGAAAATAAAAGAAAAAATTCAATTAGAAAAATGGGTATCATTCCCTTAAAAAAATGAATGAAGAAGATATTGTGTTTTGTGCGCGCTCTCTTTATTTTTTATATGGAGGCAGATGATCCCAGAGGATCTTACAATTAGCTGGTACATATAAGAGTGGATTGCGAGCCTATACCTTGAATTAAATAGGACTTGATATGAGTTCTTGTGTATAGGGACATATTTATAACAAATGTTTTGCCAACAGACGGCATCTGAGGAAGAGTTGTTTGGGAGAGTTATTAAACCACATTTTATAATCTTGTTCTGGTTTAGTGTTGTTTTGGGTCCTGCTCCCTGTCCATTACAGAGATTAGCCACTAGGGCTTAGTCTTCAGCTCGTATATGCTCGTATGCAAATGCACTTATTTTTCTGACTTTGTGCCCTTCATTGTGTGGAGACGTGGTAGGGGGCAAGTGGAGGGTTTAGTGTGTATAGTTTGTGTGTGTGTGTGTGTGTACCTGAGGAAAAATTCATAAAAAATAACCTGGTTTCGTCAAGCTGATTAGTATAATATTATTTCTTAGGGCTCTGTGCATATACATATGTACATATGAGAAGGTCGGATAAGATTGAGAATTTCAGGGACCATTTAGATTAGCAAGGATGAGGAGGCCTAATGACTCTGCGTAATAACATTATTGGGAGGGAGATGAAAATTTGTAGGACAAATTTACTGCCGTTTGATGCAATGATAATTTTTATTCAATTTGATAGGATGCTAATTTTTGGGCCGTTTAATTCAATGGTAATTTTTGGACTGTTTAATTCAATGGTAACTTTTGGGGAAAAATTGCAATGGTAACTTTTGGGGAAAAAATGCAATGGTAACTTTTGGAGAAAAATTGCAATGGTAACTTTTGAGGAAAAATTTTTATGTAACTTTTGGGGAAAAATTGCATTGGTAACTTTTGGGGAAAAAATGTAATGGTAACTTTTGGGGAAAAATTTTAATGTAACTTTTGGGGAAAAATTGCAATGGTAACTTTTGGGGAAAAATCGCAATGGTAACTTTTGGGGAAAGAATTTAATGGTAACTTTTGGGGAAACATTTTAATGGTAACTTTTGGGGAAACATTTTAATGGTAACTTTTGGGGAAACATTTTAATGGTAACTTTTGGGGAAACATTTTAATGGTAACTTTTGGGCAAATATTTCAAGGAAAGTTTTGGCAAATAATTCAATGTGAATTGCATTGTGTTATTTTTGTGTGTAAGAAGATTTAGTGTAAATAAAATTTTTGAGGTTTAAGGGCAATTCGTAATACAAAGGGGTGACTGTAGTATGTACATTTGCTGGTTAAATGTACAGTTATTTTGGTTGATTGTTTTAATAAGCTTGAAAGGCGGGAATTGTTGAGGAATTGTCAACACCCTGAGCACTTGAGAGGAACTTGTTTCAAGTGTTTTAATTGTCCGTTTGTTTTCCCCCTTTGAGGAGGAGATAAATGGCAAGAGAGAGGGAAGAATTGCTTTTATTTTTGTGTACTTACTCGAAAGTACAGAGCCAAGTGTGATTACTCTCAACAACTCTCATTCCACAAGTGGAACGCCATGAAATGGGAAATAATGTAGGTTTTCACTTTTGTGTGAACAGGCTCTTCTCTTTTTTTTTTGGAACTCAACTCAACACACATCACAAGCCCCTGCACTTGAAATCTCACATATGCACTTTTCTCTTCAAGAGCTTTCATTATTTTCCCTGGCTTTTGTTTTAGAGCGTGAGCGGACGGAATTAAAAGTGTAGGAACATATGTACACAGATTTTTAGGATGGGAGGTCTAGCTGTAAGGCCCTGCGTTGCTTATGCTAAAATTAGGGATACGGTACTGCATTGCCAATGCGGATTTTAGCAATAAGGCTCTGCTTTGCTAATAAAATTCTAGAAATAAGGTCCTGCATTGCTAATAAAATTCTAGAAATAAGGCCCTGCATTGCTAATAAAATTTTAGAAATAAGGCACCGCATTGCTAATAAAATTCCAGAAATAAGGCCCTGCATTGCTAATAAAATTCTAGAAATAAGGCCCTGCAGTACCAATGTAAATTTCAGTAATAATAATCTGGAATTTTCAAAAACAAAATCTTGAATATTTTGTGCAATGTAAAAAAAATTTTATTGTCAGAAAATGACAAGATTTCAGGGCTGTGTCCATAAAGAGATAGCACTGTAGGAGGTTCGATGCCAAAATCCGAAAAGTAATGAAAGTTGAGAGTGTGTGGGAAATTGGGAGTCATCCGAAGCCCCTGGCCTTGTGTCAAGTGGAAATAAAAACTGGGAACAGATACGTAATGAAAATTCGTAGGTTTAACATTGAGTTGAATCCCAAGCCACAGAGAAAGAATTTCGACTCAAGTGTCGTACTTTGAGTAATGTGTGTGTATGTGTAAATTCACATATGAATGGAATAGACCTTATATGTATGTATTTCCAAGTATAACATTTGGACAGACACACACGCACATACACACATACACATGTGAGTGTGTCCCCCGGTGCAAAAAGATCTCAATGGGAATTTCAAGTGGAGACACACACATTGAACACATACACTTGACTAATCGACACCCTCTTATGTCTCTCTTTTGTTTTTCAGGACCTCTCGGCAGAGAAGAACAAGTTGAGTGATTGGAAGGATTAAACCTTTAGAATCATCCCTTTGACAGGAGAGCGGACCTTCGGGAAGGGAAATAAAAGATTGGAGAGGAGGAATAAAAAAAGTCTTTTGGCAAGAGGGATTCCAAGTGATTTCATTTCGCAAGGATTGAAATAATCTTAATGTGTCGTGCTTCTGTAACCTGCTTCTTTTCTTGGGATAAATGTGGACCTGAGTCAAGTGTCGCTTGTAATTACTCTTTTTTGGAGTAACAAAGCGGAAGAAGCTTTTTTCCCAAGGCCTATATTCATTTAGATATAGACCCACAAATTTCCCACTAGCCCCACAAAATGTTGATGCAATTATCCTCCAAGATGATAGGAACCATCACATCAAAGTCCCTTCTCATCCTTCTCATCCTCCAAGCTAGCAGCAGTGTCTTTGGAGCTGAACAAGGTAAGCATTTTTGCAAAATATTACAATAGTGCACCTTTTTTCAGCATATTTTTCCAACGTATTCCACAAATGGGGTTTCGCCGGGAACTTTTGAAAATTCCAATGATAAAAATAAGAAAATGTTTTTGTTCAAAACGAAGCTGTTATCATTTTTAAAATTATGCCCGTATTTTTTCAAAAAATAGTCGTCCAACATTGTAGGAAAACATCGAATGTCGTAAAGGGCACCGAGCGTTGGACAGAAAGTGGGAAAACGTAGGATTTGAATTTTTAATGAATTTGTTGTTTGTTTCCTTCCTTCCTCCTCTGCTCTTAAGAATTTCTTAAGAAAACTTGGGAGTGAAAGAAGAAGCGGTTTTTTCCAAACGGTTTCACCATCCTTCCACCATGTACGTCCACACACTCAAGTGTAGGCTGCAGCATATGAGCCAGGGACCAATGGGAATTTCATGAGGACGAGATGAGTCGTTTAAATTCTGACTTGAGTCAAGGAATTCTATTGTGGAATTATTTATGAGCTCGTTATCGTCGCGTTGGTTTTTCTTCCCGTCTTCTCCAATTTTAAATAATATCCATGTTCTCTCTTTATGAACGGGACTGGGGTGCTGAAAAGATTTTTTCTTACATGGATTTTATGTCCCATATGTATCTCTCGGTGGTATGGCTCGGCTCAATTGCGGACGTACATCTCATATGCTCCCAGTCAGTGCGTGCTACACAGTGTGATCTACAGATGCTCGGGAGAGCCGCGGACATGAGCACTCTTAAAATCCCGGCCCTTGTGCATACAAATAGACCCAGTACAAGCATTTATGACCGGCTTACAAAGAGACCTGAGAAAATTATCATTTTTATGGGAACGACCGAAAGACACAACTTTCGAGTGTTTACTGGGATGAGTTATAATGGCAATGGCGGGGCAGGTTCAAGAACGCTAATAAACCATTGTGTATTTTAGTTTCCTACATTTCCATCCTCACTAATAGATTCACCGAACCTTATTCCTTCCATACAGTCAGCTCTCAATAACAGCTTCGCCTAAAATTCTACGAAAATATTCCATCAAACCGATTGTCACAAAATGTTTCTCACAAAATCATGGATACAATTTTGTTTTCTTCAAAATTTAATGCTCCTATTTTGACACCTCCAGTAATCTCTCCTTAATTGCAACTCTCCAAGGCAATGTCATTAAGTATGCCTTCTGTTGCACACGATTTTCTGCACTAATTAAAGGTATGACTTAAGTATGCCCTTAAGGGTACAATAATATCACTACCGGATCGTCTGGGTCAAAATTTTAGAATTTCACGTCCAAATTGCTTCAACACTGTTTGCAAGCCTCCAGTAACGTTTACAACCCAATTTTACTTAAATACAGTGCTATTTCTGTATGCAAAAGGGCCTTTCATAGGAATAGCATTCTTTATAGTAAAATATTAGAGGAATTTGTACCTTGGAGTTAAACCCCCAAATTTTAAGACTCAAGTCAAAATACAATTATTACAAATTCAAAAATACTTCCAGGGATCCTCCTACAATCGGAAACTCCTGTATAAATAAGAATTGAGGGATATACACTCCAAAATGAAGTTTTAATGACCAACTGACATGCAGATCATAATCCGATGGGACACTCATAATGTTACGTCTCTTCATTTCAACACACACACACAGAGACACACTCTGAAAGAGACTTATTTAATTGCAGGGAAATTTACATTGAAGTTTATTGTGAACTTGTTCCTTAATATTTTTCACACGTATACAAAATAGTCCTTTATTCTTATTATTATGTCTCTAGAATTTTCTCTCTCCCTACCATACTCGGGACATTAAGTGGCTTATTTACCTATTTGCTCCCAACTATAGGGCTAATAAATGTTCCTACAAATCTGTAGTCAGGCCTTAAACCAGGAGCTTTCAAAACCTTTAGTTACAAAATATTTCTTATGAGGACATAATCCCACCATTGTACGAAACTCTCTCCCTTAATGTAATCTACATACTGTGAGAGAGAGTCTATATCTTAACTGAAGATTTGAAAGCTAACATTAATTTTATGGTTATTGCCCCTACACGTAGCTTTGAGGGTTAACATAATTCCTGGAATGTTTTGAAACATAGCCTCGAGCAATACTCCCTGCTAAAGTTTTAGTAAATACGAAACCCCTGGACCCTGAAATATTGGGATAGTATCATCATGTTTGAGTACAAACAATATTTTTATGATGGACGGTTCAATACGTGGATGCATGAAAGTTTTCAATGTTTTGTGTCACAAGTTCAGGATAATAGGAAAAAGGCTCCGACAAAGTACTTTGTTCCTTCAAACCTTTGGATAATTTTCTGAAGAATGTACAGACAATTAATTGTTTTCATGTTTTGGTGTGTTCCTCACCGCGAGGAAAACATTTGACCAATATCACACCCCAATGGTCACAGTTACAAATTTGTACTCTCTGGGACTAATGGAAATCGTTTTCTTCTACTCCAGGAGCCAAAATTTAGAGATCAAAAAATTAACCGTGGAGAGGGACTTCCGTCCAAAACCTAAGCAAGCACAAAGTCGGTACAGTGTAGCAACTGATAATTCTTTTACCTTGAACAATGAGATTTGGTCTAGCGTGCGTGTGTCTGGTCATATATGGACAATTTTGATATTGGATGTATCCTGACAGGTAGGAACAAAATACGGGGCATGTACGTCCCATAGGAAAGCTACGGGCATGTGTTCAAGGGGAAATTTTCTCTATACCTGCCGAATGTTAAATTTTTTTCGACGAATGAACAGACGGTGAATACAAATTTTTGGTTCGTTCGTTCGCTTCCTCGCTCCTTTCGAAACCTGATTTATTGGTTGTCTTTAACTCAGGAACAAAGTCTTCCCTTTCGGAGGTTACGCTCCATCGAGTCTGATTTCCCTGGACCTATTCTGGATCCAGAGGCTTGAGCCCTTGGATTTTTTGACGTTGTCATTACCCACTTTTGGGAACAGTCTGGGCTCAATTTCTTCCTTTCCTTTGTTTTTTTATTGGGGGAAAAAATTGTACGAAAACACTTCTTGTTTTACGATACCTTACAATAATCTTTCTGACAACAAAGAGAAATTGCCAGAAGAAATATGCTGGAAAACAGAAATTCTCACCGAACATCTTCCAAGTAAAGGAAGTTTTTGAAAAAATCTTTCGAAATACATACATTTTCTAAACAATTTTCCAAAAGCCAGAAATTGTCTTATGAAACTTCCGAGGATCAAATATTTTCTGGGAAAGTCTTTCGAAGATCAAATATTTTCTGAACAATTTTCCAAAAACCAGAAACTGTCTTATAAAACTTTCGAGGATCAAATATTTTCTGGGAAAGTCTTTCGAAGATCAAATATTTTCTGGGAAAGTCTTCCGAAGATCAAATATTTTCTGGGAAACTCTTCCGAAGATCAAACATTTTCCGCAAAAGTCTTCCGAAGATCAAATATTCTCTGGGAAAGTCTTCCGAAGATCAAATATTTTCTGGAAAAATCTTCCGAAGATCAACTATTTTCTGGAAAAGTCTTCCGAAGATCAAATATTTTCTGAAAAAATCTTCCGAAGATCAAATATTTTCTGAAAAAATCTTCCGAAGATCAAATATTTTCTGAAAAAGTCTTCCGAAGATCAAAATTCTTTTAAAAAAATCTTCAAAGAACTAAATGCTTTCAGAAAAATCTTCCGAAATGCAGATAGTTTTGGAAGCAGCCTCCCAAAAATCAGAAATGTCTCAACAAAATTCACTCAAATAAGCTTTACAGAATGTAAAATACAATTTTAATAAAATGTGCGTGTACATTATCATACGCATCCCTTGAGATGAATTCCTTTCCAGAGCACTAAAAACAACGTCCTGGATTTCATAAGAATAATTTGTTTCTCATTCCCTACATATGTATGTACGAGTCTGCTCAACAGTACCGACATGGACGTGAGCCATATGAGAAACAGCCATAGGGAAAACTATGGCCGTTTGCGCCTCTCTCTATCTCTAAAAGTACAGAGCGTTCTGCCTTAGTTTCCAGTTGATTGTCCAATTGAAAGGGAACAGTGGAACAAAGGTGGTTATGTACAGAGGACATAATGATTCTCAAGAATAGCTCGGATGCGGTTCATTATGGTTTCTTGTATCGCCGTCGGCTTTCGCTCTATATATTTAACAATGTGCTTCAAAGTCTATTTTAAAGTGGAAGTAATTTTTTCGAAATCACAACAACAACAACAGACAAAACATATGCAGAAGAGTCTTTATTCAAAGGAGGATCCTTCTAGGTTACTTTATCAGTAGCTCCTACCCTCACAGCCCATGTGTAAGACCAGAGCAGGGGATTGTGGGAAGCTGAAAGAAAGAAGCGCCGACAAAAAGGTGATTTTTTGATGAACGGTAGTAATTTTTTTGTCAGGTCACGGTCTAATGTGGAAACGACAGGTAATTTTCTCGTTGGAGCTCACAGTCTCTCAAAACCCAGCTCCTTTTTTTCCTACACCTCTGAGGATCTTCATCTCTAAAATCTGCTCTGCTCCTTATTATAAGACAAGACAAGACAAGCCTCCTATTACAGAGACTCCAACAAGTGTGAATAATTCTGAAGAGATCCTCCGAGAAGTACAAATCTCTCAGAATTTCCCCTCCTCATATAAATAGCCATAAAGCATGACAAATTCTTTCCTGTAAGAAATGCAATTTAAGTAACGTTGAGAGTTGATAAAAAAAAATTCCAAGGAAAAAAAATTAAGTCAATATGATATCCTTGATTTTTTTCCTGACGTCATTATAATTCCCCAGCCTCATCTTTTACAGAGTACCGTATTTTACAAAAGTACTGACCAAAAAGAAAGACCCGAAATAATGTGGAGGGTCTGGAGCCTCAAAAAATTATAATTTGCCATGAGACACGTAATCCAAATTTTTTCTAGATTTTAATTTCCTCCTATTTTCCTTTCTCATTGTCATTTTTCAATTCTCAATAAATAGGGGGATTTTTCCCTGGAATCTCTCCGGATTATTTTCGTTCCCAACTAAAGCTTTTTCATTATCTGTCGAGTTATTGCAGGTGTGTGAGGATAATTATTCCTGGGAGGGATAGTCGTGTATTTGTGGAGGGATTTTTTTCCATGGAATTTATATGCAAAGGGGAAGGGACTTTTGAGACACGAAATTTTGTACTAATGTACCGTAGATTTTGTGTAAAAAATTGTAAGCTTTAATATGATGGACAGGGCTGGGCTATAGCATGGGAACTGGAACACTGATTGCTTCTCGTAATCTCAAAATTCATAAGCAACATAGTTCCCTCATGTTCAAATTTGAATTTAAAGGGGTGATTATTGAGTTTTGAAGGAGACTAATGGCCAAAACATTAAGCAGGGAAATTTGTAGCGTATGTAAATGTGTTGTTACATTTTTTTTAGGGGATAAAAATTTTGTCCAGGAAATATGCCCATAAAATATTACTCCAGGGATTACCCTCAGGCTGTAAATTTTTTTTTTTTTGGAAGGACAGTTCAAATTGACTGGCAACAGCTCAAATGACAAATGACTGTAGCAGTAACTGTAAAGATTTTATAGTGGGACTTTGCCTGATAGCCCCTGTACAAAAACAAATGTCATAGGCGTAATTAATAGCCTAATCGTTTTCCTATGAGCATGTCATTTTTCGTTCCTACAGGAATTTGTGGGGAAGACACAGGACTATTATTTCGTACATGCTTTTGGTCATCAGTGGACTTATTACTGAGGATGTATTTTGTTGTGGGAAATTTTTGTTTTGTGTAGGGGATATAGAGTATGTAATACTGTAACTGTACTAGAAAATATAAAGTCAGGCCTCGAGTGGAAAGGTGTAGGTTTCCAATAATGGACAAGGTAATATGTTTTAAATGGGAAGACATTGACATGGTAATTTCCCCCATAAAATTACCCTAATTGCTAGGGCAATTCCAAGCGACATGGACAAAGTCAGGCTGACTTTGCCTTTTGAAGACAGACCAATTTTTTGACAGGTATCAATAATTATCTCTGGTATTTGCATGCACTTCCAATGCCCATAATTCATGAGCCGGTCTCATATAGTAGGGGTTTTGGATAGTCACAGTGGACTCTGGTTGGAGGGTACTGTCCGTTGTAAAGACTGATGTTGTTTTTAGGCAGGGGGGTTTAAAATGGGGCAAGTTGGGATTCAATTAATATGTGAGCAAATTCGGGATGGGATTAAATCGGGGTGAAGTGAGACTACAATTAAATCGGAGTGAATTGAGACTACAATTAAATCGGGATATATTTAGACCACAATTAAATCGGGTGAATTTAGATTAAAATTAAATCGGGTGAATTTAGATTAAAATTAAATCGGGGTACATTGAGACAGCAATTAAATCCGGGTGAATTTAGACCACAAGTAAACCGAGGTGATTTTAGATTTAAATTAAATAGGGGTGCATTGAGACCACAATTAAAATAGGGGTGAATTGAGACCACATTTAAGAGATAAGAATTAAATCGGGGTGAGTTGAGACCACATTTAAGAGATAAGAATTAAATCGGGGTGAGTTGAGACCACATTTAAGAGATAAGAATTAAATCGGGGTGAGTTGAGACCACATTTAAGAGATAAGAATTAAATCGGGGTGAGTTGAGACCACATTTAAGAGATAAGAATTAAATCGGGGTGAGTTGAGACCACATTTAAGAGATAAGAATTAAATCGGGGTGAGTTGAGACCACATTTAAGAGATAAGAATTAAATCGGGGTGAGTTGAGACCACATTTAAGAGATAAGAATTAAATCGGGGTGAGTTGAGACCACATTTAAGAGATAAGAATTAAATCGGGGTGAGTTGAGACCACATTTAAGAGATAAGAATTAAATCGGGGTGAGTTGAGACCACATTTAAGAGATAAGAATTAAATCGGGGTGAGTTGAGACCACATTTAAGAGATAAGAATTAAATCGGGGTGAGTTGAGACCACATTTAAGAGATAAGAATTAAATCGGGGTGAATTGAGATTGTCATTAAATAGGAGCGCATTGAGATTACAATATAATTGGGGCACTCTGATTGTGAGTCTAAATTAAATTGAACCCCCCTGAAACACAAAATCAAACCAAAGAAATTTACACACCTTTAAAACCAAATACCATCAAATATCCCCCATCCAATATAACCATCTTCGACTGTAATCCCTCAGATATAAATACACACTCGCAATTTCCCTCAATAATTGCGAAATAACTCGAAACCTCTCCTGGCCCAAATCTCCACTCTCCAATCCCCTGTAAACGCCAACTAAATTAATGGATTTAAGTGGTCCTCAAGGTCATTGTCTCAATGGCCCAAGTGTCGTTCAATTCAGTAAGCAGGAGCGGACTAATCACCTCTAAAACCTATCCCCTCACTCAAGTCCAATAATTTACCTTCCTTAAGGTCTCAGTACAAATCGTTATTACACCCCAAAATTCCAAACCTGTCAGAGACAATAACAAGTTAAAAATTTTTTGCACCCACAAAAACAACTTATTATTACCTTTCAATAGGATTTTTTATTACCAAGTAAATATATTCCTCACGCTATACACAATATAGTAGTCTCTATCCGAACCCTTCCCGTCCACTCTATTTACACTATACATATATTTACACATACAGTAGTGTCATTTTTTTTTCCCGGGGGAGGGAGAGAAAGAGGGAGGGAAAACTTCCTCCCAAGAATTTTGGTAAGAGTCCAAATAACCAATGGGAATAAGCATTTCCTTTTGGGAATGGTAAATGACAGGTCTCTGGTAACCCTCGTTCAATTAATTTATTACCTTGATGTTTATATTAGACTTTTGCTTCTCTCTTGACCTTTTTTCCTCCGTCCTTTTTCGTGTGGATTTCCTCCGGCTCTGTCATGTCTCGTAAAGTTACAAAAGGCATTTGAGAATCTCAGCTCTGCTCAAATCCCTACATGATTTCCCTCTTCTGTAGTAATAATAATAAGAATTGCATCTCAATCTTTTATGTCATACACCTGAGTCTGCGAGCGACCCAATCCTGAAACATTACCCTATTACTTAACATTGTACTTGGAGCCGTTGCATTGTCAAAGATTTACAATTTACTCAGAATTTCTCATATGACTTGATTACACACACAAGATTTCTCCCCTCAATGAGAATATACAATCAGAATAAATAACAAATATTTTAACCTCAGATTGCTAAGTCCAACCTTGGGATTATTTCTGCATCAATTGACACCCTTAAAATTCTCATTGTGTCAGTACGATTGTCATTTCACAATTAAACTCAGCCTTCGGAAATCCTCTGGTGTGGATTTGATCTCAAAAATCCTTTTCCTTGGGAAGAAAAATAATAAGAGCACGAGCGGAATGCCCCCTGGGGCACTCTGAGACAATGCTAATTTTAGCACGGTCTCAATCAATGTCCTCAGCCCCTGCTCGTAAAAAAAGGATTTTAAATCTGTACGTTTAGTGTGCTCTGTACAATTTACAGAGATTTGATCCAAAGATAAAGTTCGATGGAGTAATGTTGAGATTCTAGTTTTGTTTTTATTTTAATAGGAGAATAATTATTTTTAAAAAATTCAGGGTATATTAGCGACTTGTATTCTTGGGATTTAAAAGGCTTTTGTAGGAGCAGATTTAATAGGGTAGTGTTTTGAGATGGATGCATATATACACATATATGTACATATGTACATGCAGATACAGGAGCAAGGCTTGTAGGGAAATTACTGTGGAGAGGAAAGGTGATCAGGGCGGGGATTGGAGCTTTTAATCTATGATTAAGTGTAATTTTGTCGGACGGGTCAGACTCAATTCCTGACTTGAGGAGTTGAAAATAAGAGGAGATATTTTCTGTTGAGAATATTTTTTCTCGTGTGTAAAAGCTTCCCTTGGGAGTTGGGCTTCTGTAGTGGATGTATGGAAGCTCATCTTGGGGATTTTATTGTTAGGGATGATGCTTTTTACGTAAGCGTAATGATCCTCTGTTATAAGCCCAGTTGCGGAATTGCAGTTCAAAAGATTCTGATGCATTTCCTCTGCTATTAAATTATTTTTTTTATTGGGAGTTCAATGGTCGTCGTAGGGCAGGGATTAAGAGTTGTTTTTATCCTGTAATAAAATCCTCTTTGATAGCAGATGAATTAGGGATGAAGGGGGAATGCTTGGGAGGGAGAGGAGATATTTTTGATAGGAGATCTTGTATTTTTAAATTTGACGTCCTGTGTTTTCAAATGAGAAATTTAGTTTGTTTTTAAATATAAAATTCCATAAGTTTTTAAGTAAAAAATACCATGTGTTTTTAAACACGAATTCCCATTAATTTTTAAATAAGAAATCCCTTAAATTTTTAAATACAAAAATCGATGTGTTTTTAAATACAAAATGTCAAAAGTTATTAAATACAAAATGTCCTGAGTTTTTAAATAAAAAAGGCATGTGTTTTTAAATAAAAAATGTCATGTGTTTTTATATACAAAATGTCATGTGTTTTTAAATACAAAATGTCATGTGTTTTTAAATACAAAATGTCATGTGTTTTTAAACACAAAATCTCATGTGTTTTTAAATACAAAATGTCATGTTTTTTATTACAAAATTTTAAACGTTGTAAATTTTTAAAATCCACATATTTTAAAATTAACAAAATTCAATGTATTTTCAAACCCTAGAGTAAAACTTTAAACACTAAGTTAAAATCCCCTAAGATAAGTCTTCCCCCATAAAAATTTCTCTCAAATCCAATCGACAAAGTTTTCGAAACCAGAAATAAAACAATAAAATTTTACAAGCCTCCTCCCAAGCTCTCAATTCCCAAGTAATTATTTAATTCCCAATAAAATATCCCCACTTAAAAATTTTCCCTATGATTGTACTCAATACAATAAAATTGTTCAGAGAACAGGACATGACTCATTTCTCTTCATTTCTCTCAATCCCTTGACCCAGCTGTTTGGTCTCCTGTGAAAAAATAAAGGTCCAGTCATAAATCCCGAGCCGAGGACAGGAGGATGAGTAAAGTCCAATATTTTACGGAGAGTGTGTTCCCTGGAAATTTATTATGGTCCGGGTCATAAACCCAACACTTTTCCAATACTCAAAGCACTATGCCCGATTTTAATACACAGTGTAGACTTGAGGTATAAAATCTCTCTTCTTATTTGAATTTTTAGAATAGGCAGTAAAAACAATTTCAAATTCTATATTTACACTCGCATTGAGAAAGCTTCTCTGGGGAGCGTCCAAAAGCTTTAATAGTGCCCTTAAATAGTGAACGATTCTACATAAAAAACAAGACCGTATAGGAAAAAGCCTTTGTATTGAAAATATATTAAAAATAAAAACAGCCTCCGGACACACACTTTCAGAACTACAGTTTCAGCACCCTTTGATTGTAAGCCCAGGATCTGTAATTATTATGAAAGAAGGGGGAAATAGCCTTCTGGAAATCCAGTGAAACTCATTCTGTTCCATTTTTTTTCTAGGAAAAAAAACCAATTGGGCTTAAATTGGGAACCTTAACATTGAACAGTTTGGAAATTTATGCCTCAATTTAATACCGCCCCCAATTATGACCCTCTAAAATTTAAGGGTAGAACTATTCCAAGCTTATCTATTTTTAATGAAAATTCCCTCCAGCCTTCCTGGCCTGCTCCCTTAACTCCTCCTATTTTTTTACTAAACAAAATTGCCCAGGGCAATTTTGCTGCGTAAAAAATTTTCACCCGTAAAATTGTCTCTGGGCAATTTTGCTGCGTAAAAAATTTTTACCCGTAAAATTTTCTGTATTTTTTGTAAAAATTTGGGGCGCTCTGAGTAAAATGCAAAAATTATATAAAAAACTTAAAAAAATGATATTCGTTACAGTTTTAAGTGTAAAGGGACCTTTTGTTAATAAAATGGAGTGGAACGAGAAGACAGTTATTCCAGGATGATAAAATGAATGGGGGAGGGAGAGAAAGAACGGAAAAAGGATATTTTCCAAATGACTTTATTTCTTGTATTTTTTCCCCTTCGAACAATAATAATCCCCTCCTCCTATTTATCTCTTGTCATGCAAAGTGCTGGTGTAAATGATTTTTACACGTTTATTGTCCTGTGGAGGAAATTGGAGTGTGTCTGGGTGTAATAGTACCTTGGGAAATTTTTTTATTCCCAGGATTTACTGTACTGGAAGCTAAACATTGAGATCCAGCTTGTGACATATGGGCTGAAAATTTTCGGTAATTTTTCCAAGGGCTGCTGGAACCACTAGAGTGGACTGTAGGATTCGAGAAATGACATATGCAAAGGTGTGTAGGTTAGAGGATATAAAATTTTAGTGGGGGATGGAAGTAAGTAATAAAAATGGATTGTAAACTGTGGGTAAAGTGCAACATGAAATTCGTGCTCAATATGACTTGAGCACTTGCTGTGAGATTTGTGAAGGGCTATTTGAAAGGTTTTTTTCCCCTATTGTTTTCATATGGATGAGGGTATATATTTGTTGGAGGGGTATTAAATAGGGTTTAGGGCAGAATGGAGAAGGTTTTGTGTTTTTTTTAAGAAAGCTATCGCGTGCAAATATTTGACCTTTGGGCGGGTGATTTTTTCTGTCGTCAAATATACTAATGCTAAGTATACAGCCTGGGATCACATTCACAATAAGAGTTTTTTTTTACATTTTTGTACATATGTAATGGAAGAGTATTGCTGTAGGAGGTTACTATTGGTTATGGGGTATTAGAGGGAATTTTAGGGGTTTTTTTAGTAAGAGAGTGGACTGTGGGTTGTACATGGGCTTTTGGATTAGGAAATCTCGGGGAAATTGCTGTAATGACTTGGGATTCGAATCTCAGAGGTTAGGGCCTTCCAAGTGGTATTTAACTCTTTTGAGGGCTTGTTATTTGACTGTGGATGTGCCGACGGGCCAAGAGTTACTGCTTTGCTCTTCCCAATTGCTCTGTTAGCTTGTTTGTGAGGGGAGCAGCTCCAGGAAGATTTGATACAGTCGAGACCATTTGTGGGAGAGATTATTTGAAATGTCGCTGAATTTTGATTTTACAAACCCAGCAGAACAGAAACATTTTTAGATTCAAGGAACATGTTTCCGAATGTTTTGGACTGTGGCGGAATTCAATGTGACGGTAAAACGTCGCGAAATTACCATTGTCGCAAATGGTCGAAAAACTAACATTGCTGCAAGTAGTTCAAAAATTCACATTGTGGTTTCTGGTCCAAAAATTATAATTGGGATTGATGGTCAAAAATGAGCATGGTGGCATATTAGTCGAAAAATCAGAATTGTGGCAAATGGTCGAAAACTTAATACTGAGATTAATGGTCGAAAAATCATTATTCCCGCAAATGGTCGACAAATTAACTTGAGATAACCCAGAAAATTTTATATTGTAGCAAATAAACAAAATATTGACAAAATGTCGAAAAATTCACGTTGTGGCGAATGGTCGAAAAATTAACATTATTTTAAAATGTCGAAAAATTAATATAGTTGCAAAAGACAGGAAAATCAAAATTAAAGGAAACTGTTCAAAAATAATCAGGACTATAAATAGCGGAGACGTTAACACTAAATTAAATAGTAAAACGTCGAAAAATGTCGCGTCGTATAAAAAATACAAGGAGCTCCCACCTAGCCAGAGTCCACAGTACACTCCAAAGGTGAGCATCTCGTGTCAGAGATAAATGGCCCTGTCGTTCCTGACAATACCCTCGGATTTGATTACACTTGAAGGGAATGTACCTCCCTGGACAAGGATCACATAAATGCCCCCAAAAAGCCCTAATTTTAAGCAAGTGGGATCAATCTCGTCTAAAAGATGCTGACGACTTGAATGATACAGGAAGGAAAACACTCACTGGCTTCTCCTCTCTCTTACACAATTTTGAACACACACTTAACTGCCCCATTAGACAGCACGCAATGGGTCCCGCAGATGCGTGTCTTACTTATTTATCTCGAAACTCAAAAAAAAATCCGACTCCTCAAGCAGTACAATACCAATTTTGTAGCACGTGAGAGATCCTCCAAACTAACTATGCACATACGAATCCCTCAAATTTTTACAGTCTCCTCCAAATATCCCAAACCCCCTTAAAATTTCCCTTAAAATTTGTTTCACAACAAATCCCTTTCAAATTTCAACCCTCAAATTTAATTTCTCTCCAACGGGCCTACTGTTATAAACATTTTCCACAGTATTTTATTTTTCGTTGGAATCTTTTAACACAATTTTTTTTTCTGGTCTTATTACCGTGTCTGGAATTTGATGGTATTGTTTTGCAGAGTGGAAAAAATAACGACATAATTCCTAACACTATTAAATATCATTTGGAATTTTATGCTGTTATAGGGAGACCCTCCTGCGTATCTTTGGTAATGATCCATCCCACGCACATAATGCTAGTAAGCCATCCGGCCTTAAACATTTTAATCTAAAATATTTTTTCCCCTCACTTCCTTCATCTCGTCAAAGGGTGCATTACGCAACAAAAAAAATATCATTTGCTATGTATATGTCTTATAAACATATATGACGTACTCCTTGAAATTGAAATGCTTGGGACTTCCTATACTGAAGATAGTTCCAGTCCTATTGTGAACGTGGAGTTGGATTTTATCCCTATGTTATTACCTTTATTAGTATTATTAGCCTTTGTGGATATTGTATTGACGGGGAAAAGGGGGTGGGGGAAAAAGATTAAAATCCATTTAATTTCATATCTGTACACACATTCCGAAGGTACCACTTATAATCCCAATTCAAATGCATAGACGAGAGTGCCGGCTCCCAGCCAACACACAGGAAATGAACAAGAAATTTAATCTTACTTTGGTATCAGCTCCCTAAAAAATTTTACTGAACAATTGGGCTATAAATGTACATAAATTTTTAAAATTCAATTACAAATTTGCCACTGCCCGAAATTAACAAACCCCTAAAAATGTTCATTTAAAGGCAATTTTTTAAAAGAAATTGATTCGAAATTTTCCTGGTAATTTTTAAGGGGTTTTAACAAACATTACCTCTGAGAGTAAAATTCTTCCACAGGAAAAATACCTGGCTGGTGGAAATTCAAAGTAAATTATCCGTTTGAATCTGAGCATAAAAACAGGTTAAAAATCATGTTAAATCATACACTTGAGTTGTATCTGACAAATCTGCGTTCTGGTCCCTTGCATTTGTTGTGGTTGGGGAAATAACCTGAAATTGAATGTTTTCAGTGTAAATTTTGCTGCAGGGGTTTTAAGAAATGTAAATTTGTTTG
The DNA here is from genome assembly GCA_947179485.1 of Allacma fusca. NCBI lineage: Eukaryota > Metazoa > Arthropoda > Collembola > Symphypleona > Sminthuridae > Allacma > Allacma fusca. The sequence goes on along the minus strand of OX359246.1, from coordinate 22,119,856 downwards.
TGTGTACAAAAAATATGGAAAATATATTGAGGATTAAAAGTTGAGCTAAAAATAAGATTTGGTAATAGTCATTTGTTAAGACAGGAGCGTTTTAAAGAATACATTCTTAAAAGGGGTACCATGAATTTAGTAAAATATTTCTGCCCGTATGGTATAAAAAATTTGCTGTCAAGTTTGGGTTTAAATTACTAGGCCAAGCTGATGTTCCCAAGGGACTGGAAACACATTGAAAATTAGCTGTATTTCTGAGAATAGGATGAGAGACGAGATGCTCTTGAATAAAAAAAATTGGGTTGAAATTAACAAGTTTGGGCTGCGGAGACCGCAAAGTTGAAGGAAATTTCCTCTCCGCTTTTTATATCCCCCCTATAAAATAATGACGTGCATGAATTATACTCCTAGCCCATATCCCTTGTGTATAGTAATCAAGTATATATTTTGGGGTTTAGATGCGCAAACCCCTATAACTGTATATTTACAAGGCCCAGAAGCTTTTAAGGTCAAATTAATCCCGAAAGTTATGGTTGGGAAAGGTCAAAATTAACTTGACAACTTGAGGTTTTCTTGGGATGATAGGAAAAAAAATTGTTTTCGCAAAAAAAAACACCAACTTACAAACATCCTTCTCATCATGCATGGTTAACTGACAAGGGGGGGAAATTCAAGGGGATTTGGTAACTTGGCTAGAATTAGGCTAAGTCTATAAATAATGAAGTTTTTACAAAGATTTTGACTACTTATGAAAGGAAATTTATTATTTTTAATCCTGTACTGCAACTGTTTGAGGTTTCCTGGCTTAACGGGTTCGCCGGAATCTGTTCGCCGAACGAATCTTCGTGTTTTCCCTCCGTTGAATCTCTCTCGAATATCAACAAATAGACAGACAAGTGGGGATTTAGCGTGTTTTTTGTTATCAAATCATTTGGATGAGCCTTCCGAGTCTTACTTTTTGAGCGCACAAAATAAAACACCAACAGTTATATTAGGGGACCGTGAGGGATTTACGAAAACCACAGATAGACAGCACAAATGTGCTGTTACGGAATCACAAATTAAACATAACACTAGATAGGACTCAGGCTGTACAAAATGAGGGTTTTCTTACCACATTTAGTTTAACAAAGACTAGAGAAAAAAAATGTTACGGCAATTTTTTCTTTTATTTGGCATTGACTTTATTTTTCTTTTAGAATACCAACCCAGTGTTCTATTCTTTCATAAATTCCCAAGTCCATGTCATGGTTCCTTCTCGGGTTAATGATGATGACCACGTTTTTTTATCCTTTGGGAACTTTGCAAGGAAGATGCGAAAAAAATTCTCTAATGGGATCTATCATGAACTTTGTAAATTAAGAGGAAGTTTCCCATCGATTTTCTTCCTTGTGGATCAAACCCTATTTTTTGGAGCAATTTATTTAACGGCGCTTATATCTTTGGATTTTTTTAAGACAAAAGACTCCAACCCACAATATTTGAGGGATCAAATTTTGCCCCAATAAAAAAACTTTATACATTGTAATCTATTTTTAATTCCAAACTGAATTTATGGGCTTTAAATCATTCTTTTCGAGCTTGCGTTACAAAATGCCTTGAAAATATTCCTGTTAAAGTGCACGTGTCTTATAAATTTTAAACAGCCCATAATTTATTACATCAAATTTTAAATTTATGTTTTCCATGCTGCGAAAAAGTGTTTTTATTTTCTAACAATTTTTTAGCCCTCAATATGCATCTTGTACATTCTAAAATTTTATTTATTTTTAGAAATTTGCAGGTGCGAAGTTATAGACGCTTTCAGTGTTTTTTATAACAAATGTGCACCATTGTAATAATAGCACTTGTTCAATTTCGAAAGTGCAACTTGACTCCTATATCAGCAACTTTGTGTAATTTCCAAGTGTCACATTAAAAGTAATGTAATACAAGAAAGCTTAGGCTTGAATTGCTGGTATAGCTAGTGAATCCCTACAAGCTTGAGAATAAATACAGGGAGAACGATTTGTAAAAAACCACTCTTGGGATGAACAAAATTTGAATTTTTTAGGTGGTAAAAATTGGGATAAAATTTGTATGGTGTGAAATAATAGGAAACAACATTTATTTTTAAGATGTTTGTTAAGACACTTGTGTCAAGGCCGGATTTTATACAGAGAGCGCACTGTACTCAGGGAGCGTCCCAAGATAAAGAAAAGAAACAGAAGAGAGAATCAGCAAGAATGACCGCATCATAAATATAAAATGAGGATTTTTATAGTAGCCTCTCTCCCCAACTTTTTTCCCTTTTTTCACTTGATTATGAATTTAAGTACGAAACTATACAAGACATGGCTCTTAATGGGATGGCACGCTCAAAGGACAGCGATTGTGTGATTTAGCCCATGATTCTACACTGTCCTGGGGTTGGTTTTACTCCTCAGATCAAGTTTCACATTCCTGAGTGTTTTATATATTCTTTGAGTCCTCCTGCAGAACACACACGGAATATCTTGAACAAGTTGGGCTTTCAGCAGCTGCTATTGTTGACTCTTGTGTGTGTAATTATGGAGGAATTTTTCAAGATTTTTATTACAGTTTTATGACGGAAATAATTATTCCTTCCCAATTGGGCTATATATATATATAAATGAAGCCCATGTAAAACGGTTCTTGCAATTTTCTTCTTGTTCCGCTTGTTCTGTGTTACAAGAGCTGTAAAAATGTTTTTTCATTTTTTGCCCCTATGGTATTCGCTAAATTTCGTTTAAATTTTTGCCCTTAAAAATTTAACTGCAACTTTTTTTTTAGTGAGGGGCTGGAAACCCTAAGTATTTTATGGCCCCTTAAAAATTTCTCGTACATTTTGAAAGCCCTTGTAAGCTAAAGGTCTTTCACTTTGCAAGAATTAGCAAAAAGTTCAAAGCTTCGCAAAAATTAACAAAAACCTCAGAACTTCGCAAAAATTAACGAAAACCTCAAAACTTTACAAAAATTAGCAAAAACTTCAAAACTTCGCAAAAATTAACAGAAACCTCAAAACTTCGCAAAAATTAGCAAAAACCTCAAAACTTCAGAACTTTGCAAAAATTAACAAAAACCTCAAAACTTTGTCACGTCCAACTTCTGTAAAGATTAGAAAAAACCTCAAAATTTTGCAAAAATTGGCGCAAATATTTTTAAAAAATCAAAATTTTGCACAAATTGAAAATATTTTTTAAAAACCCAAATTTTGCACAAATTGACGCAAATGTGTTTAAAAAATCCAAATTTTGCTACCGTGCATTAAAATTACTCCAAATTTCAAACATGTTTTAGAAAATAAAGGGTATCAAATACGTCAAAAATGTTTTTGCATTAAAAAATCCAGAAATCATTCCTGCTCCAAACCCCTTGGATTCCGCAAATTCTACTCCCCCCACAACGCAGGAATGTAAAACAGTGGAAATTCCTTGAATTTATTTGTTTTTAAAATCCAATCATGTCCGAACTGTCAGGACGAAGGAGTTGACCGACGCTCGGCCCAACAGCCACAGATGAGCTGATGACTGGGGGCACAAGCATTCTCAATTATGCTAATCGTCACCGTGTAATAACCAGACCCAACAGACTCTTGTCCCATCCAATCCTACAGTAACTTACATAATGAGTTATTAGGCATTGTCCCCACATGGCCTTCAATGTCAACGTGTAATTTAGAGCCTTGTAGGAAAAGTCAACCTGAGTCTAAAAAATTAACGGTTTTAAACGCGGACCTGTGGAAAAAGTTTTTGTTAATTTTTTTGCCGAAATTTTATAACCACAATGTACTGCATCTGTTCGTAGAAGCAACTCCATGGAATTTTTACATTACAAGGGGGGAAGAAGAGCATGGCTGGGAATGTTACAAACCCATAATAAGTTTTCGAGTGTTTTATTGTCAAGAGCTGCGTTGGTGTTCCTTTCGTTCCGTCATCTTTGTATATTTCGTGGGATCATAAAAGGCTTTGAATTTCCTTACAGAACGTATGTACATACGTCTACAGACTGTATATATGAGGAACCCTGTCTAGTTTGCATTTTCCATTCTTTTGACTCACTCTCATCAAGTTGGCAGCTTAAAAAGGAGAATTTACTTGTAAGCAGAAAAAAAGAAGGAAATTATTGTGCACACAAAATCCGTACGTCAGGGAAAAAAGCATAGGGAAAATTTAAGCGTTGTAAAAGCCTATACTTGGAAAAGCTTCGAATACTTGAGAATGTTAGAGAATAGGATTTTGTAATTTGTAGGAATTACAGGGCTCCCTTACTGTAAAGGATCTGTAAAAAAATTATCTGTTTTTGCATATGTGCAACAGTGGGGAAATTTTTTCAAGGTCTAAAAAGCTGGGAATTAAAAACATGGGAAGTTGGTTTCTGTGGAGCATAATAGGGCCCTTTTGTTGTGGGTTCATTATTCAGTACTGTCTTTATAGGGGATTGCTCTGCTGAGAGATGTCCTGAGAGGAGGAATTTAAATTTAAAAAAAAAAAAAAAAAAAACGGAAATTTTTGGGGTAGTGTGAGAATTTTGGGGATTTTTTTGTGGGGAGTGAGTGGCTTTGTATGGGGCTGGTTTATAGGGAGGGCTGACTGTAGAAGGCAGAGAGCATGGTGGAGAGGCAGAGGAGCACAAATACGGTGCAATACCGTGTCTCCTCTTGTTCTTTTCCCTGGGCCATATTATTATGCTATGTCACTTTCGAGTTCAACGTCCGTCGTTGAGTGAGACTAGGTACGAGTTACGACACTTCTCTCTCTTTTAACTACTGGAAATGCAAAGGCGTTCATTTCAATTGAGAGTCTTGGAGACTCCTATTATTATTGGGACTGGCTCAGAGACACAATTGTGTAATAAGTCTTTTAGTTTATTCAATTTCAGAGGACACTTGTGCGGAGAGGCTCGCGTCTGGATGGGAGTTGATGAGTTGGGTTTTATTGGGGGTTATGTAACCAGCGCGAGGCTGTACAGTGGGAGCTGGGTGTGAGGGATTGTTTACTCGTGTGTTAATTTTTCGACCATTTTGTAGAATGTGGGTCTTTTGGTCGTTTGTTATAATGTGAATTTTTTGGTCATTTAGTGCAACGGTAATTTCTTTGGTCATTTATTGGAATGTTAACTTTTCGGTCATTTGTAACAATGTTAATTTTTCGGGACATTTACTACAATGTTTATTTTTCGGCGTTTTACTACAATTATTGTATTTTTTTGACGGTTTATTCGGAGGATAATTTTTCGACATTTAACCACAATGTTAATTTTGGGGCCATTACCTGCAATGTTAGTTTTTTGGTAAATGTACTGCAATGTTAGTTTTTCGACATTTTATTAGTGTTAGTTTTTCGACCACCAATTCAAGCGTTGGTTTTTTTTTAAATTCTACAATTCAAATTTTTGAGGTATGCTGCAAATTTTAGTTTTCCGACCATTTAATAAAGTGTCAGTTTTTCGACCATTTATAGGTTTATTTTTTCGACCATTTATGAGTTTATTTTTTCGACCATTTATGAGTTTATTTTTTCGACCATTTATGAGTTTATTTTTTCGACCAGTAATTAAAGTGCTAGTTTTTCGGCCATTTACGTGCGCTAGTTTTTCGGCCATTTACGAATATTAGTTTTTCGACCATTTATGAAAGTTAATTTTTCGACCATTTATGAAATTTAGTTTTTCGACCATTTACTAAAGTTAGTTTTTCGACCATTTACTGAAGTTAGTTTTTCTACCATTTACGAAAGTACATTTTTCTATCATTTTATGAAAGTACATTTTTCTATTTACGAAAGTACATTTTTCTACCATTTACGAAACTACATTTTTCTACCATTTACGAAAGCACATTTTTCTACCATTTACGAAAGTACATTTTTCTACCATTTACGAAAGCACATTTTTCGACCATAATGATAATGTTTCGACATTTCCGACAACAACAATTTTCAAAACATTAACCAAATTGCAATTTTAAAAATTCCAATACCATCTTCAAAAGTACCACAGAGGTGCCCCTCCATCCAGAATTGTCCGTACTTGTTTTTTAATTGATGTCACTTAATCCCAACAAAAACCAGAGGATGGGCGTTTGTATACAAATATTTGAACATCTAATTTTTTTCCCATAAGAAAAAAAGACTGCCTGTAATAAAGATAGACTTTTATTATTACGACTGCGTTCTTTTTTCCAAATGTTTTCCCCGTTGAGATTTCGATTGAGTTGGGTTGGGATCCGATTAATAAAATGATTTCCTCCGTACACATTCATCATTGGTCAATGTCTTGTAATTTTTTAAGGTCTCTCTTCCCCCCTCTCTCTCTTTCTCTCCATCTCTCTCTCTCCGTAAAGATTTGATCCCAAGGACAAACATTAAATGTGTTCCTAAAGGTGTGGGTCCAATTCTTATGATTGGTTTTCTACTCCTTGCTGAGCCAACAACTCTAAACGTAATAAATAACATTCCAGATTTCCCACCCGATTTTATTTTCAAATTTTTCATAAGCTCAATATGAAATTTTAACCTTTTACTAAAAACACGCTAAATTTTTTTTTGCAAAGGAAATCTTTTTTTTTGACATATCACGTAAAATAATACAATCTCAAAAGTGTTCTCAAAACTTCAGACTGACACTTGAGACAGATGAATTTTTGGACAATGGGAAGAATCTCAGAAGATTTCTTTCAAACGGCTCTTTTTTCCACGGTAATTTTAATAGGGCCAAAAATGCAAAGTAATGATTTTCCTACACTACTTGAAACTTTTCACTACAAAAAAAATCCGTAGGGAATATTTCCATACAAAAAAAGAATTTTTAAGGGCAATAACTTTAAATCTTACCAAAATGTTGACAATTTTTTGGTAAGACATTGGTACCAAAATTGGTACCAAATTGGTAAGACTTCCTTAAAAACATTAGACCGTAAAAAAGATAAAATTTCAAAGAATTTTCAAGACGGAAAGTAAAATTTGCCCATAAATTTTCATACGAACAATGGTGGAAAATTTAGCTTTCAACGCATGGGTCAGAATGTCAATTGGTTTCCGCATCTTATTTTTTTTCCTGTACAGTTTTAATGGAACTGTTTCTGTCTTCAAAGACTTTTATTCTTTTCCGAGTAATTTCTCAGACATTGCAATTTTAGGGGAACAAAAGGGAACCGCTTCTGGTTTTGTGCTTATGCTATAAAAAAATATTATCTGTCATGTAAAATAAAAATTGAAATATATAAATCCTTTGGAAGAATCCCTCCTCAGGAATATTATTATGATATCAATGGGGAATTTAATGTTTTGAAAAATTATTAGGAAAATTTCCCTCATTACAAGTCCCTTGGAGCAGGAGCGGGAGACCATTGGAGTAATGGGAGTTGTAAATCCTCATAAAGTCAGGAAGCATGTGCGGAATGACGAGGTTTAAAAACTACTTAAGTTTTATACGGGGATACAGTCTTGACGGTTTGTTCTGGGAACGTTGTCAAAAATATTTGGTGAATTTTGTGGAAGGATTTTTCCGAGTTTTTGTTAGAAATTTTGTATGTGAATGGGTTTGGATTTTTGGGGAAATATTTTGGAGGGGATGCTTTTGGAAGGAGGGTCTTCTGTAAGGAAATGTATGGGACGGTTCCCTTGAGCATGCTGGCCGTTGAGTCAGAGTTGATTTCAATATTTGATAGGGGCTTTATTACCTATTGGTACATAATTGAGTCCTCTCAAATTACGGGAGATTATACGTACATGTTTTTTTCCCTTGATGATAAACTCTTGTCCTCAGAGACATAAAAAGTCATAAAATGTTTGAGAATTCCCCGACATTTCTCAAACAACAAAAACAACAATAGCAGACACGAGTGGAGACGAGGAGGAAGCATTGGAGGAGTCATAATTTTACATATGCGTAATGGCCCCAAGTTCCGTCGTAAATATTGAATTGTGTGCGTGTGTTCATAGGTGGTTGGACTGGAATTATTGTTATTTTCCTCGGAGCAATTCCACTTCCAAGGCCTGCTTGGGCTACGAGCAGTTTTTTTCCTGGTACAGTGGATTCTAGTTGTAAAAGTTTCCCTTCAAAAATGTTTACGAAATTTGGGAGAGAAAAAATGTTTAGAAAATTTAGGGGATAAAACAATTTGGGGGGACAAATTTTTAAGCGAAAAATGTTGGTGGACAAAATTTTGAGGGAAAACATTTTGGGGAACAAATTTTGGGAAAAAAATTTTGGAGAAAAAATTTTGGGGAAAAATTTGGGGGAAAAATTTTGGGGAACAAATTTTGGGGAAAAAATTTTGGGAAAAAATTTTTGGGAAAAAATTTTGGGGAAAAAATTTTGGGAAAAGAATTTTGAGGGAAAAATTTGGGGGAAAACATTTGTGGAGAAAATTTTGGGGGAATTTTTTGAGGGAATTTTAAATGTGGTACTTTGAGGCAATTTTTTAATTTTGCCAGGAGATTTGGACACAAAACCTTGGGCAGTATAAAGGATAGGAGGGAATTGGAGTAGAAACAATTCTAAGTATTACGGGCGGTGTATGGATGAATTTCTCAAAAATTCTTGTGGATTTGGAAGGTATATTAAATTTTTAATGTCAGGATTTTTTCCGGACTTTTTATTAGCGCACAATGGGGGCTGGCTGGGCTGTTGGAATAAAAATGTTTTTATTTCTTAGATCCATAGTGTATTATATGTGTGCAGTTGGAATTGCCGGCGTACATTGTGTACGTGTTCGGAAAAAAATAAGGAAAAACGTCTCGCACTCTGTACAAACCCACTGTTTGCTTTGGCCCTTTGGTCTCTCTCTCAGGAGCCGAAAAACACATGTCTCTCAGTATTTATTATTATTATTTACCTTCCGCGCTCTTATAGTTTTGGAGAGGACGGAGTCGCAAGCGGGATCCTCTATCGTAAAGCTTGTTGGAGGTTGCGAGAGAAAAACTGGCCCGTTCTCTTTTATTAAGGTCCGCCGTGGATATATTGTATGGAGGGGATTTAGATATGTTTGTAGCCCTGTCGAGCGTTTAAGATAGTCCTATGTGTGTATGGTTCTGCTACAGTCAGCTTTTATGACTCACATTTATGATTAAGGTTAAAAAAATAAGAATCGTATAAAAGCGGGCGTAAAGTCAGGTAACGTCTCCGTCGCAAGTGTCGTCTTTCCCAAAGGTGATTACGGGAGAGTACTTTTGAGCACATTCCGGTCCGCCATTATTTAGGACCCAGTTTTTTATAAAGGGGAAAATCCATTGGGTAGGAAGAGCCGTTGGAATTTAAAGGGGAAAATACGCATTAGTATTGCGGGCGGAGCTCAATTCGAGCATTACAATGGCTTTTGATATGTAATTCCAGCATTCAAATTACACGCAAAAACAATTGTCAAGCGTAAAAATTGCGGGCAAAGCATATTTGAAGCATACAAATTCCGGTAAAAACAAGATTTGAGCTCAAAAATGGCTTTGTAAGTTAATTTCAGGTATAAAACAAAATTTGACCAGTAAAATTGCGGGCAAAATAAAATTTAGCCAATAAAATTGCGGGCAAAATAAAATTTAGCCAATAAAATTGCGGCCAAAATAAAATTTTACCAGTAAAATTGCGGGCAAAATAAAATTTTACCAGTAAAATTGCGGGCAAAACAAAATTTGACCAGTAAAATTGCGGGCAAAATAAAATTTTACCAGTAAGATTGCGGGCTAAAGAAATTTCTTCCCTTATAATTGTATGAAAAGTAGATTTTAGGCCTAAAAATAGCGAAAAATTCCTGGCATGACAATTGTGGGTAAAAATTGTAAAAATTCTCTTGCCATAGACACAGCTCCTCCAAGAGGGTCCCCAATACCCTCCGTACACTGTACACACACACAACCCCAAGAATATTTAATGAATGGGGCAGAAATTGCTTTCTGGTCTTAAGCAACGATACAAAATCATGGGGAGAGGGCGTGTAGAAAATATTTTCCAAATGTTTGTTATTCTTTAAAATTTTTATCTGATCGGGTTCAATCCCTCGTCCATTTAAAAACCATTGAAAACGCATTCATTTCAAATATTCACCAGGACGTACCTCTTCATTGTCAAGCGTTTTCTCTCCGAATTTTTTTTTCTACATCCACAAACAAAACACAAGTGTGTTTAGTAATCGGATATGGGTTTTTGAAACTCTCAATGTCCTTGTGTGCATTCACTGCAGTTGCTTTTACAACTCATCGAGAAAAAGGAGCTTAATCCGTCTCTGGCGGCAGTCTTCAAAAAAACAAAAAACCTTCTCGTTACTATACGTATCTGGATATATGTTTGTGTTAGAAAAATATGTATATTTATATTCCCTGGGTAACTCCCAGAATTGATAGCATTTAAGCCTGGGCTGGTTCTTCCCTCTGTTTTGATAATAGAAAAAAATTGCTTGCTACACACAGGATCCTCTCTCTCTCTCTGTAACTTTGTATGTCGACATGGAGAGACGAGTAAAGCGCGCCCTGGTTTGATAAACACGATAAATAATGCAAAAGATCTTTGTCAATTTCCTCTCATCGCTCTCTTGAAACCCAGAGAAACACGATACTCTGGGAATGTTAATGTTCCCCTGAAAAATACACAAACGAATCAAGACTTCTCTATCTCTTTTGGCCTTACTCAATGCACAGGATCGTCAATGTAAATTTAGCTCCTGGCCTTGTTCCCACATATGTCCAGGCCTTTTCCTTGTTCCCTACCTTCCCCTATCAACTTCAATGGATTTGTTTCAAATACCCTTCAAATATTTATAAATTTCCCAAATACATAGATACATGTTCATAATTGGGAGTTGATTTTCAAATTCAATAAAAGTTACGCACAAACAAATCAATAGCTTTTTTTTATAAACAGTCCCCATAAGAGCGTTTTATATTCATGAAAAATCCTTTACTTATTTGCCCCGTTCCAGGAAAAAATTTTTACTCAAGTCTGGACATACTACAAATCAAATATACGGCTCCCCTCCAATAAAAATACTCATGTCCCTTCCCCATGACCAATGCGTATATTTTCCCCCTTGAAATATTAAACAGCTCTGGAGAGTTACAGGATTTTTTCCCATTGATTTGTATTTTTCCCTCCCCCTCAATTTTATGACTCTGCTCCGGCCAGTTCTAATTGGATTGGAATTGGATAGTAGCTTTCCAATTATGATTGGGTTCTATGCGAAAAGTTTCCTTAATTTAGGACAGGTCTGTTTATTTTTGTTGTAAATTTTTTGGACGCAGAAAAAATACCCTAAAAATTGTATACAGGATCAAGGGCTTAAATAATTTTTTAGCTCATTTTTAAAAGCTCAAAAAAAAAAATTTCAGCCCTTATGTCTTGAGTAAATTTTTGTATAAATTTTAAAGGTAGGATTCTCTGTATGTACTTGTAAAATTTTTTGTAATGTTTTTATATCAGAGAGGGATATATACACAAAAGTTATGAAATAAGCACAAGTTCAAGTACACAATCCCAGCATGGTCTCGTACAGCCTCAACCCTGAGCCTCCATAAAATCTTGAGTGTTGTCTCAGAGAGAGAGGGAAATACATTTGTACACTTCCAGTCAGAGGTGGGGGTTACATATGTACGTGCATGTAATTATATGTATGTACAATCGTTAAGAACAGGGCTGAGACACACTGTGAAAGAGAGAGAGAGAGAGAGGCCTGAAAATACAAGAGGGTTAAAGCAATTGAGCCTCCCTTATTGGCCAACCCTTCACACTGTATAGAGAGAAGAGGATGAGGCAGGGATTCGGCGGACACCCATTTGATACAGCAATTATGAAAGGAACCGGTTTCTGAACTCAGGCCGGACAACAAGAAGAAAATTTCAGGAGGATTGTAATCCATGGAGTGAATTCAGTCCTTACTTCTGGTCTTATATAAAATTGTAACCAAAGGGGTAAAAAAAAATCTTGTATCTTGTCTCGAAAAAATGAGTGCAGCTCAAGTGCAGTCTTCATCTCAATAGTCAAAACGATTGGGCTCCGTGTTTCAGTTTAAAGTCAAATTTTCCCCCATTAAATCCAATGGTCATTGTCACTTTTGAAGCTGCCCCCTATTTAAACACATGTGAATATCTACATACATAAAAATCCTACATCCGCTGCCGAACAAGTTGAGTTGGGAAAGGCTGGAGCTGTAAGGAAAAGTTATTGTAAGATTTTGATTTTCGAACATGTTGTTATACCTTATATGCAAATCCTATGAAAAATATCCGAAATCAAACAAGTGCAATATTCATTCCATGATGGAATTGTGCCACTGGCAATGAAACTTTTCTTCCTTTTTCAAGCGTCAAAAGACTGAGGGAACAGAGTTCTTGTATGTAAAAAAATTCTATAAAAAATCTACGGAGCAATGAATGCTCATCTTTCTATGTTACTCATTTTCTTATAAGCTTATGGATTATTATATAAAATTCCTATAACCCTTTTATGCATTTGTAACAGCTTCCAGGGAAAATGAAGAACAAGCTCCTGCTCCTGTTTTCCCTCCGTAGAGGACAATCATATAGCAGTTACCAATTCACAGGAATATTCTCTAACGCTCACATTTTAAAGCATACACTCTGCATCTTCTTTTATGTTTCGTATTCTAAAAAAATCCCCTTTCAAAAACACATTACATTGCTGGAGGGAATTTTCAATTTTTCTTCCTTGACTTCGTCCTACACACAAAACATGGTTTATATTTTATACGAATTATTGAATTTCTTTTACAGCCAGGATTTGAATCCCAAGAATTTTGTGCATGCATTTTTGGCTAACAGAAAAATTGGTGTCTCTCGTGAGAAAATGTCTTATAAACAGAGGGCCGTGTTCGAAGATCATATTTTTAAAGCAAAGCGCTTTTTTACAGTACACACACAATTGCATATATTTAGATACTACATGCAAGTTTTGTATACATAGCTTTGAAACTTTAAGGAGATATAGTTAAAGGCGCAGGCTTCTCTGCTTCTCTGAAGGGAGGCAGGGAATCTCAACTCCTTGAATATTTATACAGTGGAAGATAAACGACAGGACTTTTACACACAAAAGATAAGTCAGCCATTTGATTTATTTCTGAAGCGATGCTCCATTTATGATTTAAGATAGCCATCGGAAGGTTGTAACCTTGTGAAGTAGCTCTCGTGGAATAAATTCCCTTCATATCTGGACTCCATTTAATTTGTAGTCCGCGGTCATTAGCAAATGTGTACACACACATTTTATACAAGTATAGGACAGGTATGTACATAAGCTCGTGCAGAAGAAAAATCCTTGTGGTTTAAATGAAACTAACTATGAAAGATTGTGAGCTCTTCCTCCCAATTGTTCTCTATTGGAGTCCTGTAGTGAGAGATACTGTTTAAATGTGTAGTCCGTGTGGTATGTGCATATAAATATTATAAAAGATAACGTGTCCGTTTTAAAGCATTTACGTACATGTACGAAAACATATATGTTCTTAAGCATATCTATAATTACATATGTACATAAGGGAGTAAAGAGCTACTTATTAATTTTAATGGCTCAAGCATAAACGTCCGTAGTGGACTTTGGAAGAGCTGCGGGTTGGAAATTGTGGAATTGCTTTTGATATAAATTAATTGCTGTCGTCGTCCCTGTTTTTTCATTTATTTTCTGGTTGAACTTTACTTAGTATGTACGTACCTTTACATATGTATGTGTTTGTTATTGCTCTCTCTCTCTCTCTCTCCTTCAGTTCCTTCTGTTACAAGCCACAACCTCCTGTATGACACATTGCATCTCAATTTGCAATTCCAGTTTTGCCCCTGTAACTTTTAACATGTGCAGAGTGGAGACTCGTTCTTATTCCCATAGTGTGATTAATAGCTCTCAGATTTGGGAACGCAGATCCAAGATAAGTCATTTTCTTGCTCATTGACTTTTACATTTAAATTTGTTGTTTTTTTCAAGCGTCTTAACAGTGTAAAGAGGGAATGCAGGACCAGAGGGGAAACGTTTCTTCACGATACATATAAAATATGGGAATTTGCTCGGAGCTACAAATCTCCCGTGGTTATCCACATTTTTTTGGGCAGTGCTCTCAAAAAATATGAGAAATGCTTGTGTTCTTATTAAGGGGAATTCACATTGAGGTAAAAACTTACAGCATTCTATTATAAGGGCAAAATTTTTACCATTGAGGTAAATGCACAAAAATTACCATCAAGATCAATGAACAAGGATAATTACCATATTGTGGTAAATGCACACAAAAATTAACATTGGCGGGAATGGTGCCGTATCCAAAAATTAACATTTGCACAGATGGTGCCGTATCCAAAAATTAACATTGGCGCAAATGGTCCTGTATCCAAAAAATTTTGCCCTTAAATGAAGAAAATTTCCCTCTTGACAAGACTCGTTCCTCAACTCCTCACAGCTTTTTCTCTGGATTTCTCCCCCATCTGAGAAGATTACTGAAGTTACGAAATGTGAAGGAAGAAACCCACATTATCACTCCAAATGATTTTTTCTTACGTATTTATATAGATCTCTGAGCCCTTGCATTTCAGGGATCAAAATGACCTTCAATTTTTTTTTTTCATTCTTTTGAAATCATCCACCAGCTGGCACGTGCCAGTGCTAATGTTTCTGGACACTTGCGGGAAAATTGTTTCTTACCAGAGTCCATGTATGTATATCCAGTTCTTCGAGAGCTCTAAAGATGAGGATAATGATGATGATCCTACATTTGAGGAATTGAGCGGGATGTGTCTAAAAGAATGAGGAAACTTCTGGGAGCTGTTCCCTTGACCAGTCCTATGGAACCCATTTGTTATGTATTAGTTTGCTTCGGAGCATCCTCGTCATTTGAAGGAGACCATTTGGGATACAAACTCCGTCTACAGTCCAATCCTACTATTAAACATCCCTTTAAAAAAAAAATCCCTGGAAAAAAACGGATCTCCCCCCACGAAGAGAAACACTGTAGAAAAGAACAACACCAGGGAAAAGGATCTTATGTCTGTACATAGAAAAAGAAACCCCGTGAAAAATGTAGAAAAAGCTCTGAAGATTTCGAACCGAAACCTAATCGGAGTTCCTTATCGTTTTCCAAGAGCACTTCCCCCAGAGTTACGATCCATCCAAGTGTGAGTGTATGTGTTTTATAGCATCTGAGTCCTGACTGCGTGCAGTGAACTCTCGTTAGAAAACACCTCTCAAAACACAAGTTCTCTCCCCCCCCCCAAAAAAAAATCCCTCGCAATTTTTTCTATATCCGTTTAACCCATAATTTTTATCTCCGAAAGAATTTCCCCCTAAAATTTACTAGCCCTTTCAAGGAGTGCTGGATCATCCAGCCGGCCTTGTACCTACAAATAAAAGATCCCTCTGTGTGTAGTGTCTCTGGACTGCAAAACTTAAATCCTCAGCTCTGAGAATTGTACGAGCGTTAGATCCAAAAATGCGTCTCCCATAAAGCGAGGAAGATTTAAAGAGAAGAAATGATTTTGTCCGGAACAAAACCGGGTAAATTTCCTCATCTCATATTTTGTCTTCCCCAGCCATAAAAACTGTGCTTCAAATTGGGCTCTGTGCATGTACCCGAAATTTGATTAAAAATACTGTTTCAATTTCCAAAATTAAAATCCCACTGGACAAAAATCTCACCTCTGTTTTTCGACCCTCCCTAAGTAAATCCACTGTCTATTTTTGGAGGGGATTTTGTCACATCCTGAGTGCTCTGTATGAACTAGCCCAGTGTAAAGACAGACTATTAGAGCAGCCCTCAGTGCCTATTACCAGAGCCGGAGATCCCAGTACAATACACAAGTGTGTCCATATTTGGACAGAGTATCTTTTTTTATGGATAATTCTGGCCGGACAGAGACAGCCCTCTCCGAGGCTGGGACTGAACGTCATAATCGTAAAAATAGTGTAGGAAAACAAAGTACTGGTCTTGCAGAGTCGATTGAGGAGATCAAGTTTTTTTTTTCTCCTCATCCTCAGCCCTCTCTCCCTCCCTCCTTGTATTTTTAGATTTTATTCCAAAAGGATTGTTGTCATTGTTCCTGTCCCACTCAATCTTGTCATCTCCTGAAGACGTAACCGGTTGTCATAGGCTTGTATGCAGGGCTGCTCAGAAATCCAATTTTTTAGTACGACCTTCAACAAACACCATACAACATTATACATAGAAACTTCTACAGACAAAAAGATTTTAAATACCCTGGGTTTTGTTAAAAGTGTCAACAACTGACCGATACTCTGATCCCCAGATGTGCTTTAAAAAACTCTGGACTTTCTATAAACTTATTCTCATTGGAAGAGCTTTGCCATAGAAATTGACAAGGCTGTTCTTGTTATTGGATTTTTCTCTCTTGAGAGCCTTTTGGACTTGAACCAGCTCCGCTATAAGAATTGCTTTGTTTTTAGTTTTTTTTTCTCTCTCTCTCTCTCTTTCTCTCTCTCCCTTGAGGACATGACTCACTGTACTGTGTATATTTTTCCGCTGTGTAGTTGAATCCCACAATATTTGACTTGTGTTGGAGTTGAACAATGGGAAATATAAATGATAATGAAGGAGGGGAATGGCGGCGAGGACGAGGTATATTTACACCTCTTGCACCATTTGATAAAATATTATTGACGGTCATGCATGCTGTTCAAGAGCTCCGCAGCCTTTCTTACGTGTACTGTCCTGTAATAAAAACTAAACGTATACATACATTCAGCCTGTAATTCTGTATCTTTGAGCTGTTTATAGGGGCAGGACATTTACCTCGTTCTGTTCTCTTCAACTACACCTTTGGATATTTCCCCCTTCACTCCTATGTACTGTACAGCATAGGGAAAAAGAGCAGGACTGAAAGTTATACTGTCCCATATTATTTAATGAGGCTGTCATATCCGTCTTGTTCCTATCTCCTCATCCTTACAGGTCCCCCTTGTATCGCTCATCTTGAGTCCTTTATGTGTACACTTATTTTATTTGTAGCAATTTGTCAGGTCCAGCTATCCCGCCCTAGGAAGATTCTCCTCTTCCTAGCACCTCTGATATAGGATCTCCCTTTTCTTATGTAGATACTGTTAAAATTTGTACATTAAATTTGTGTAGTTATTCTGTCTATATTACACGTTACGGTCTGTTAAAGAAGCATCCTCAGAAAAATAAATTGTCAAAAATGACCCTCACGTGTGAATGACGGGGAGATTCTGAGACGATCATCTATCTGTTCCTGTAATATTTACAATTTTGGAACAGTTTCACTTTCAGGGGATATCTCCCTTAAAATTTGTTATTATTGAAAATTTCTGTCATTTCCCATTTTAATGTGAATAATTATTTTTAATAATAATAATCTTCAGGAAAAATCTTGGTGCAAAGGGAATAGCGCGGCGCGAAGGTATGAAACCCACTTTTTATACTTTGTGATGACGTGTGGGAAATGGCTGGCGAAGAAGGATCATTAGGGCATATGTTTCTATATGTAACGTACATATGGGCCTTAGACGCTAGACCTGGACTTGGAGATGTCTATCCTTTCATGTCCGTTTGATTTGAGTAAATTACCTATTTTTAAAGAGTTTCATGCCAGCTTGATGAATGGACTTGCTCCGCACTCACACACAAACACACACACACACACGGATCCCCAAAGATAAGGCTCAAGGGGAGAAAGAGACAAGTGGTAGCTTTTATATTGTCAATTTAGAAGAAGAAGTAGAGAAGAAGAAGAGAAGTAAAAAAAAAACTAGCCCTTTAGTTTTTTTAAATTTTTATTCAAGTCTCCATAGGCTCATGTATAGGAAGGACACTATATGTAGATATGCAAGAATCGTTATTTTTTCCCTTGTACAAGTCCATAAGAGAAATGTGAGATGGTTATCAGATTTTTTTTTCTCCTGAACTTCGGAAGAAACTGCCACCGTGGACTGGTTGTTGTGAGGATCCCAGAAAAGAGCAAGTTGTATGCGTATCTCGTACGTTTAATAAGGGAAATTACTCTCCGTGTTTCAACATTTTCCAAAAGAATTCCTTTTGATTCCCCTTGACCGTCCACTAATGCTCCGGAGTTCCCATTAGGTCCTCCATTCTGTATTTTTTTCAACTATGACTTTTACTAAAGAGCCTTTCAAAGTCCAACAAAAACACTTGTATGGGAATTTAATATATATGTAGATACTTGAGCCTCCATACTAAAGAGGAACTTATATAATTATGTACATATTGTATTTAATTTACAAGGACCCTGTCCCGAGTGACTGGGACTAGTACTATGGAGATGGAAAAAAAAGTGATTTAATTTAAAGGGGTTTCAAGTTCTGAGGAAACTTGAGGTTCAATCTGATTTTCGCTAATTGCTTTGGAGGTTAAGAGGTGTTTTTCGTCCGGGGTAGATTTACATATATACACAGAACATAGGTGCATTTGTATATGTATGTACGTAGAGGCTTTGGTTCTGTGCTCTTGGAGCACAGAGTCAATCCTTGGATGTTTGCACTCTCGAGAGAGGAAACAAGTTTGGGTTTTTTAATGATGATTTAATTAATTGATAATTTATATGCCTCCTTGTTAATAAACATGAGCACAGGCTGGTCATCTTCTGGGGAAATTATAGGGTGAGGGATGATCCTCTGAGTCTCTCATTAAAGGAGAGAGTTCAATTGGGAACAATGGCTTGGGCCTTGTACAGTTAAAATTTTATGAGTATCTATGTATCTACGCCAGCGTATAGCTTGCAAGGGGATAAGGAATTGAGATTTTTTGGACATGAGCAAAGGCCTGTTAGAAAATGGTCTGGATTTTAATACCCGTCTCATTAAATCTGTATAATTTGGATTAATCCTGGGGATCACTTGGGATGATGTAACAATGTTTTTAAGGGTGAGCAAAGCGGAAAAATAATATTTTGATAGGGAGAGGAAGAGCTTAAACAAACCTGTCCGGCTTGGAAATCCCTTTTTCTTATGTACATTGTAGTGGTTCAACTGGCCGGAGCTTTAAGGAGTAGTTTTTCTAAGGGATTGGAACTCACTGAGTTGGAGAGAGAGAGAGAGAGAGAGAGAGAGAGAGAGAGAGAGAGAGAGTCAGAGGGAAATGTAATATTTTTTTGGAGTGTAAAAGTGTTGGTAGTTTATAAAATATGGTATTTTTGAGTATACTGGAAGAGATGTGTATTGTTGAGAGACACTTGTTTGGAATGTGCGTTAGGGCTGGTTTTGGATGTAGTTTTGGTATGTGCTTGTGTGTACATTAGTATCGAACATGTATGCATTAGGGTCCTGAGCAGGTCTCCTGATCTGTATCTGCTGAGCATATGTGTAGGTGATTATAGGGGAGTGTGTAGGTTTTTTATGGGTAGATATTCGTGGGTATAGGGAAGAAGATCCGAAGAAAAATGTTTGTCCCGAGGGAATTTTCCGACCCCCGGTGACAAAAGACACGTATTTTGTCGCAGTCGAACCCTCTTTTTGTATTCCTTCTCAGAGACGCTCTCTCACTCACGGACAGAGACACACACACTTTACTGGCATGCAAGCCCAGGATGCATATGTATATCTATAGTTAATCACATGGGAGTGCATAATCTTACGGCTGCACAGAATTACATCGGAGTAGACACTTGTAGAAAATTACATAGGAGTGCGTATGTACGTAGTAAATGCCATAGGAGTGCATATGCTTGCACTAAAATCCATGAGAGTGCATATACATGTACTAAATTTCATAAGAGTGCATAATATGCTAGTACTAAAATTCATAAGAGTGCATATGCTTGTACTAAAATCCATAAGAGTGCATATGCATATGCTTGCACTAAATTCCATATGAGTGCATATGCTTGCACTAAAATCCATAAGAGTGCATATGCTTGCACTAAATTCCATAAGAGTGCATATGCTCTCACAAAATTCCATGAGAGTGCACATGCATGCACCTACTCAATGACATATATCCCTGTATGCAGAGATTATTACAAAAATGCATCTCCGTACTCAATCATATTGACGTACATATGCACAATCTAAAAATTACAAGCACGTCCGTACATAAGAAAAATTACAGTCATATTCCTAAGCACAAGCTCTGCAATGCATTATGTCTGTAAAATATACAAAAACAAAATCCAATAAAAGAGTTCCCTCTGAAATTCTCCTTCACTCCACAGTACAGTTTCGTATTTGAGCCTGAAAATGTACAGCGTAAGTTGTGTGCATATAATTTTGAAGTACATACAATTGTTTAATGTACACGCACAAGCTTTAAAGAATATTTTTAAGACACTGAACAAATAATTCCCCAAACAAAAATCCCAGGGTTCCAGAAGTAACCTACAAGTTGATACTGTTCATATGAAAATATCAATCCCTGCTCATCACTCCTTGCATGTGCTTCCTGCTGTGAGGATATTCTATACAGTATGATCTGTTCCTCTAAAAGACATCCCTTTGAAAAACCTCTACAAGAAAAACAGCCCATTTAAAAACACCATGTTAATTTCCTGTACACTATAACCAATAAGGGTTTCAGTCATCTAAGGATTAGGAAGGTTGGAAAGTGTATCCATCTTTTAGTGCTGATAGGGAATCACATTAGAGTATCATTATAGCTTAATTTCTTATCCTTTATTCAGCCTTTTTTCCCCCCCCCTTTACAATTACAATTATTGGAGGACTCCCAGAAGTCCATGAAACTTGAGACGTAGCTTTTAGCATGCAAATATGACCATTTAAGACCATCCAGACATAACCCCTGTCCAAAGGTGCTAATCGTACAGGGAGCTTTGAGCCCAAGGAAAAGATACGCAAATGTTCAAAATTGAGAACAGGTTTGAAGATATGGAAATTGATATTTTGTCCCTGGTCTAATGACCATTTGGGCTGAGGCTCAATTGTGCGAATACAATCATTCAGGCAGACAGTCCAATCCTATCCACATTTCCAAGATCCTGTAACGTGTGTGTTCTGGGATGTTTGACGGTTGGGAGACTGACATGAGCCATATGTTTCCTTTTGATTGTTCCTCTCTCCCCTATATTGTAGGTTCCACACACACAAGTTTTTTTTCTCTCTCTCTCTCTCTCTCTCTCTCTCTCTTTGGCCAAATAGGCTCCGGCTGTTTTGTCACACGTCCATAGCAGCAGGACAGACTGATGAGAGTGACGTGAGGAAGAAGAAAATGTCATTCTTGTCATCAGCCAGGGCTTTATGCTCGTACGTCTTAAGACTTTGTAGTTTCTTTCCCTATGTTCAATATTGGACGAAATTGAATTTAAGCATATATAATAAATACACAGACATTTCTATGTCCAATGCAAACCTACCTGTTGATACGCAAAGGGATACGAGGATCTTCAGAGAAGGAAACTCTGAGAAATGTGAAGACTAACAAGTCATGATGGACTCCATTGTGTGCTAACATGAGATGCATTGATATTTGACGTCGAAAGTGAAATGCTTTTAGAATCCGTCCCTTCCCTCATCTCCTAATGATAATGATAGGCACTGAGAGTCACAATGGAGCTTTTATAATGGATATTGCTCTTTTCTTTAAACTCTGTATATTCCCTCCACACACACACACATCCTTAAAATGTACCTATTCGAGTCCAGAAGTTCCTTCGTCCTTTTGGTCAAAGACTGCAGATGTTAAACGTGCAAGGGACTTCTTCTCCAAGGAATGGAATCCACTGAGAGAAGAAAAAAAAATCAAGGATCATGCCATATGCAAGATCATGTCCATGTCTTCCCTTCTGATGGCTCAAAGGGTGGAGACGGACACCGATTAATTGATTTTTATTCCTCATTCAAACAGCCATCTCCGTCCAGGAGGACAAATAACGTTCACAGAGCTGGGAGGATCCTCCAGGCAAATTCGTATGTAACAGCACAGCGATCCTTATATACGAAATCCATGGGAAATCCTTATAATCTATGTGCATATATCTATGTGCAGGGGAAATTTACAAAGTGAGCCTTGTAGAAGTACAAGGGCTGTTTCCGAACATGTGTGCTCTTCCCTGTTGATACAACAGACACTTTACCATGTCCACGCTCCGGAGCCCCCCACATTTAACAAATTGTCTATTTCTTACAAATTCGATTCTAAGGATTGAAATCTTGGACCCTGTAGGAAGTAATAACTTGTTAAGTTTCTTTTTTTCTTACATAGTCCTTTGGTCCTACTTTTGAAAAAGGTGTCAATTTTTGTTTGAAAAAAAAAACGTATTATGTCTCTTTAGGGAACAATTTGTTCCTTGGATGTGTTATTTAGAAATATCTAGCGTTCGAATAGAGGCGTACAATCATACGTATGTGTACATATTTACCCTCCCTTTAGTAACATACTAAGTTCAAATGTGTTCCCTGAGTAAGAATATATGGTATATACCAGGTTGTCTGAAAAAATGCAAAGAAGTGAACAGTTTGAAATGTTATTTGTCAGGGGGTTCAATTTGGGTAGATTTAAGGGCAATACTGAGGCCGCCATTGGTTACGGGCTGAGAGAAGTTGAAGCATTTATGTGGAAATTGTCATGAAGGTGCAATCTTGCTCAAAGTTCAGGTTTGTTTGCTCAAAGGGAGTATAGAGCACGGTTGGTTAACAGTGTGAAGGACATAGTGTCGTTCAATGTGTCAATCTTCGTATATAGAGACGAAATTCTGGGAGGAAATGAAGCGCTCAATTTGTCCATTGGGTTTAACAATGCAACAATTACTTAAAGAGATGGTTCCTTTACTGTGTCTATACTCCAGCTCTCTCTCTATTTCTCTCTCTCTCTCTCTCTCTCTCTCGCAGTGACTCGATCCTCTTTGTGAGAGTTGCAGGCATTTTTGGCTTTAGTGGTTAATAGATCTCAACACACTAGGTTGGGATTTCTTGGGAAGAGAGAGAGAGAGAGAAAAAGAGAGAGAGAGAGAGGTCCGACGCTAAATACCTTTTGGGGCAGGCTTGGCTGGAGGTGAAATCAAGCTTGGGATTGCATTAAATCCTATAATAATGGGGATATGCCAGGGATCTTATTTGTTACAGGAGACAGTTAACCAATAGTAAATGGATTCTAGAATGTTGATATGAAAAACACCTTGTGTTATGGTGCACTCTGGGTTTCGGTGACTCTGCCAGCCCATATGGAGCATATACAATAAAAGGCACGTGCATATGTACATACGTACAATGTGTCTATAGAACACGGTCCTGTAGCCAGGTGTGGATCCGAATGAGAATTTCTGATTAGTTTTGCTCTCGTGTGGAATTATTTCAGGGAGCATTCCTTCCTACTTCCTATAGCTCAGGCCTCACATTTGCATTTGCTGTTTTGCTTATATGCACAGTATAATCTCTTATAGTCCATCGAAAGTACACGGGCCTTATCTGTGTATAAGGAAAGAATCTACAGATTATCTGGGTATATACCCAGGTCATGCAAATGCATAGGACGCTCATGAGAGAGGATCCCAGGGTAGAATTTACAAATGAAATTGAGTCCATAAAGTATAGGTTGCGTGTGTGTGTGTGTGTGTGTGTGTGTGTGTGTGTGTGTGTGTGTGTGTATGAGTGTATGTGAGTGTGTGTGTGTGCGGACATGGTCACACACAAAGTATTTAATCCAATAGGAACGTCATCTATATGGTAACTGGTAACAGTTGGGCCATATGTTTGGGCTTGGGATGACAGCGGAAAAAAGATGTGAGGGAGCAGGGACTGTAATGCTGGCTCTCTGGCTTTGTGTGTGCCAGAGCAACTCTATGGAATGTAACTTTTAATAGGATTCCCCGAGAGCGAAATGTGGTCGAGAGGATTTTCAATCTACACTTCCTCCATGTAGAATTTTCCCTCTGTACTGTATCTATATCTAATAATATATGGGAAATAAATATGTACTCATTTGGATATCTGTAGTCCCCCCATACTTGAACATATATACAAATATACAAAATACCTTAATGTACTCCCTCCCAACGATCACATAAATATCAATAAGGACTTCGCACACAAAAACACACATGGTGCTGTATTATGTACGAGTTTTTATCCATAGACCCGCAATTTTGTATCCTATATGTGTAGTTCCCTTTGGTCATCCTACGATCACAGTTCCTTATAACCTTCCCCTATATAGTAATTATATAGATACATATGCTCAATATTTCCTTTGGCCGTCTATAGGGTCCCAGCTTATGGGCGAGTAAGTAACATCATTACAAATACTGTATCAAAAGCTGAGGCTTCAGTATTAAAATGGGCTAGGATTGTGCCAGGAGCCTCCCCATATTTAATCTCATGAGGTTAGACATAAACAGTGGGATGGTATTAGAACCATGTAAATTACATCTGTGCATGGGATATTTCTGCAGTTGTAATCCGCCTGCTCAAATGGGATATTAATTTAGTGTCCCTATATTTTATGTATGACTCTCCACTCCCTGGATTTTATCCCCATGTAAATATATCTACATAAATGCGAGACTTTACGGAACGGTAACATTTCCAGGGGATATGGAAAAATCTGTAGATTGCTCCTTTGCAAAATTTTAGATAGAGACTTCCAAGGGATTCAGGGAAGACTTGGGATTTATGAGCTCATTGTAGATGCAGATTTGGAAGAATCTTCCGTAGTAGTTTGTATAATTATATAGATATCCAAAGCCTTTACTGTAGATACAAGTACGGAGAAACGTCTCTCAAGAGCCTTTCAGATTTACCTTTCAAATGGCCTGAGATTACTGCAGTGTGTTTCGCAAGTGCAATCACAAGTGTCTTCTTAGCATTTGCGATTTTGGGCACAGTGGATCCTTGTTATTACTAGAACCCTTGGAGTAGCTTTATCCCTCAGATCTGTTGAAACCTTTTCCTGAGAAAGTGTACAAAAACAGTTGGGACGTCCAGAGTAGGATTTTAAGGCTGTTGTTTTGTCAGGAGTGGACTGTACAGATGACCAGGGAATTGTGATTTTGTCAAGGAACGGAAGACTCAGAGCTTCATCAATTTTGAATTAGCCGGACATTGCCGGACTGTTTTCCTGTACTTTTCAAGTATTTATTGATGGGGTCTTAGGCATTGGAAAAACCTAATTCTCAACTGTGGAGGGGAATCCCATTAATAATAAATAGGCTTGCTCAGTTCCCTGGACCCTTAGGGATATACAGGAGCTTATATAGGCGCTTACATATGTACGTATAATTACATATGTAACATAGGAGTACGTAGAATATAAAAAGCCCCATATATTTTCTTACATTAGAAGTTCCTTAAAGGAATTTCTCCTACAGAGTGTATGTTTTCCTATTTTTTTATATATATATAGAATAATATATATATATTTTTTTTGCGGAGAGTAAAAGGAACTTTGGTAATATTCCCGAGCCTTGTACAAAAGCAAGTTTCTACTTCATTTCTCCGCATTTCATTTCTTGATGGAAATGAAGAAAATGTTGAGTTGATGATGATCATCAAGATGAAAAAGCTTCAATGGACCAAAGAGATGGATGCTCTGTCTTGTCTCCTTCCCTTTTTTTTCTCTCTTCCTTTTTTTTCTTACACACACAGGAGAAACTCTCTCTCTCTCTCTCTCTCGTCACTCATCTAATTTCTCTGAGATGGGCTTTTTTTTAGCATATAGTCCCTTTCACTATCTATTCCTCCCCTCTCAAATATAACAGTGTATACAAAAATATCCTGTAGAAAATCCTGAGGCCGACAATATCTACTCCACAAAAATATATTCTCTCCCTTGAATAAATACCCTAGCCCTGGAACACTCCATGGAATCTAAATAAAAATTTTGTATGAAAAAAAAATCCAGAAAAAATACACTACAGGTACAAAATCTATACTAGCCCAGTCTTGAAAAGCAAGAGACACACAGTATAGCCTGTTAATAGTAAGAGAAAGAATTCCCAGAAGATACTTGGGTGATATTGTCAGGAGTAAAAATTAGCATTGTCGTCAATGCCTCTGTAAATTCTGTTCCACTCTTTCTAGGCTACGTTTTATGTTCTAACGACCCAGTTGTGACTGCAACACTTCTGGATGGAGGGAACTTCTGGGAAGGAAGAGGATCTCAAAAAGTACATTTTAATATTAAATTAGGCGTTCCCAAAGTGACCAGGAGTGACTCATTTGGAGGAGAGGGGTCCTCTGGGACCCGGAATTTGGTTACAAGCTCCAGTACATAGCTCTTTTTTTTTTCGGGGTCGGTCAAATTTCAATGAAAAAAAATAGGAGTTTCGCCAGTAATTTTCAGACCCGCTTTTGAACCTAACTGCTACCGAGATGTGAAAAAAAAGTTTTCCCTGTAGTTTTCCCTCAATGCGGGCAAAGATGATGGAGAGAGAGAGAGAGAGAGAGAGAGGAAATGGAGCTGGGAATTAAATTATTGAAAATGTTAGCAACTTCAAAGGGAAACTGAAGCAAAGGTCCTAATCAACCTCTTTTGCTCTGACTCTCCCAAACTGTCCTCCAGCTCTTTTTCGGATCGGACTATAGATATACATATATCTACCCTTATATAAATACAATTGTATCTCTCTCCACATATCCTTTTTAGCTTCTATATCTATCCCGAGTGAAATCCGCCCATGGTCTGTGTACACACACACACACACACACATCTGGCATGGAGAAAATTACGTAATGTTTTCTTTCCATCCAGCCTCCATCTGTACATGAGGATTTCCTCTTTTTGGGAAGTCTCTCTCTCTATCCTTCTCTCCCTGGAAGTGCATCATTGTGCATTGGGATAACACCCGCACATATTCATCCCAAATATACAAGAGAGAAGATTCAAATTGAACATTTGAATTTTCGGGGGGAAACAAGTCTTTGAAATGATCCCCCACAATATGTTTTACTATTATTGTGCATGCAGGAGGAAGAAGTTTCCTCATCTCTGTTTCAAACCATGGCCCAACAATTGTGAACGGTTTATTAGGATTTGCCTGGAGGGAAGCCTCGACTCTGTAGTATTTTCCTTGATCATAGGGGAGAGCTCCAGGAATGGTAATAATAGTCATGATAATAGAAATAATAGATAGAACCCGGGCATCAAAATATTTTACTCCTGTCAGTGATACCCCTCTCACCATTGTTGTCCACTTGTCTCCCGGCATTATTATAACATCCTTGGAGTCCTCAACCATTCATGTACATATAATTATACATACATATGTACATATACATAGTTCTGCTGATTTGAGCTCCATGGAATTATTGTTTGCTTTACGGTCATCAGAATAGACCAGCGCTCGCTGGTAGTCCCTGTTTTGAAGTTAAAGGGGAAACTCTTCCTCAATATTTTACTTTGAGTCAATCCCAGTCCTCTGCAT
Organism: Allacma fusca; assembly: GCA_947179485.1. Taxonomy (NCBI): domain Eukaryota; kingdom Metazoa; phylum Arthropoda; class Collembola; order Symphypleona; family Sminthuridae; genus Allacma; species Allacma fusca. The sequence goes on along the minus strand of OX359246.1, from coordinate 22,092,584 downwards.
AGCCTTTATTTTAAATATGAAATAATTTCCTACAAATAAACCATTGGACTGTTATTTAAATTAATTCCCCCTACTCTGTACAGGCGCCCTTAACATCCACAAAATTTTATCATTTCCAAGGATCGTATTGTAAAAGAAAAAATTAGCATTTGACTGGTAGATTTATAATGGGAATAAAATAATATTTATTTACCATTGCTATATCCTACGAAGAGAAAAATCATTCAGATTTGGTTCAATAGGGATCCACTCCCTTGTAGAAAATATTCATTAGAGAATTTTACAAATGTGTAACAAAATGCAAATGTGGGGTAATTACAACTGCTGATGATGTTCCCAATGGCAGGGAGACTCCTATTTTGCACTCAACATTTGATTTCTAATGTCAACCGGAAAATTTGAAGCTTGACTTAAGGAGCTTTCCGGTTATTTTTTTGACAAGTAGACACATAGCTCCAAGCCCCTAGTCTTTACAATAACTTGAAAATGTTCTGTAACATTTGTATGTTAAGAGAGAGAGAGAGAGAGAGAGAGAAAAAGAGCTATGTTGGATCTTCATCTTGATCTTTGAGTGTCAGTGGGAGATATAATGTTACACTTGTATGTGGGGTTATGTATGCGTAAAAGTCGTTTGTAACGTGTTTAAGTGCAGGTTAGTTCACCTGAGGAATGGAAATAGTGGGACTCATATTTGATGGACGGGCCCGATTCCATCTTCTTCTTCTTGAGTGACGGGGGGAGTAGTACTAATGATATTTTTAATCTGACCCTCATATGTCAGTCAATCAGTAAGATTTTCCCACCAGCAGCCCTGAATTTTTCTAGTAGTTGCTGTTGAGCAAGATTCTGTGCTCTAAATATTTTCAGGAACCGATCCATAGGGAAAAATTTTATTTGTAGGATTTACAATTCATAGGAGTTTCCATAGGGATTCAAATCTGAAATTTTATCCAGCCCAGAATATTTACCATATCTACTCTTACGAATATATGGTAATAAAGTATGAATGAGCATAATCTTAGTCAGCAAATAGTTTAGATTGTGTTTGGAAGTAATTGTTTTTCTGGGGACGTGCTGTAGTTTTGTTTTTGACATTTATCTCAATAGGGACCGTCCTATTGGAAGCTTTGTTGACATTTAGGGTTAGAACTATAATCCTCCGGTTAAAATTCCGGATTTATTTGATTTCTCTGATCCTATATTGAATACTCATCCTTTAATTGTTCAATTGGTCGGGATCCCTGGACCAGGATCAATTTCAATTTCTGTATATAATTGGGACGGGTGTAACTGTACATATGTGTAGGGGGTGGGGAAATTAAATGTACTTTCGGAGGAGACTGTCATTGTCGGTGTAATTTAGTGCGGATTGTCCTGGGAGCGTTGTCCCATTGTCCTGGGCTTACTATTTGTGGAATACATGGATTTTGTCAGGGAGGGATTTAAAACCTGAAAATACTCACATGAATCAATCTATATCTACTGTATATAGCCTGAGTACACATATGGATAGGAAATTGATTGTAATTTTTTTTCTTTACAGTCGTCTTGCTTGACACAACCGAGGAGTCATCCCTCCAATGGACGCAGTACCCTTACGGTCCCTCAGCTGCCACACCAGGGGTAAGAGATTTACAGAGATTTACTGTACCTACTATTTTTACCTCTTTAAGCCTCTTTATATTTTTGTATTCATACCACTCGGAATACACAGTGTATCTTTGACACTACTTTTTTTTCGTACCTTCGAACAACAAAATCGTACAGAACTGCAGAAGCTATTGGTGCATTTGGGGAGCATTGAATTCCATGTACAAAAATTGGGATCCTCATGGTATTACTAACAGAGTGAGAGGAACGATATATAGCAGACAATGGAGCCCTAGGTCAGTGTTTGCTCTCCGAATGGATGAATGGACGGAAAATGCCTAAACGTTCGAGTATAATGGTCCAATTTTCCTTCGGATCATAAAAGGCCCGTATTTAACGAATGTGTTCAGGGGACTAAGGACCATTCGATATGAGTCAATGCTTCTTCACAATACTCTCCGAAAATCCAACTTCCGACCGACGTCCTCCACACCGGCTCCCTTTTTCGATATTCAGTTTTGTTACTCAAATGTATTCTTTCTTTATGACTCCAATCTCTATACACAGGAGCTGGAAAGTTCCGTACATGATACAGCTCTGGCTCCTGTTTCCGTATTTTTCATAGGGAGATTTCCGAGATATACAGAGCGTATAGAAGTGCATGTAATAATTATGCTCGAGTGTGATAATGTGTGATGGAACGGAGTTATGAAAAATGATGGGGCTGAAAGGTGTGGATAAAAGTGGATTTTGTATTTATGCATAGGGCACTGTACATAGCAGTATGTACATGCATAGCATAACATAGCAATGGGAACTTCGATCCTTCTGACCTGCTAAAGGCTGTCCTATAATCTTGTCACTGAAAAATGTGAGGACAATCGTGTCCGATATTGGATTCAATTATGCTGAAGCAAGTCGTTGTGTGTGGGGACAGAGCAATAGAAAATTCCCTTTGGAAATAAATCCATGACTCTTATATTCTACATAAGGAATTATACACATGAAATTACATATGCATATCCTATGTACATACTGTACGTATCTATCCACATATAATTAAGCCCAACTTTTGCTATCCCCTGCTTAAAACAACCCACACTGAGGATTTAAAACCTAGGACTTTCTCCCTCAGAACTACAGTGTGTAGGCTATAACCAAGTCTAGGGCTATAAGGCTCCAATGGTTAAATTAGGGTGGGCTATGAATCACTCCATGAACTGGAATATTTGGACATGGACACGTCCAGCTCCGGGCTAATGGCTTGTAAACAATGAGGCTGGTTTCAGATCCGTTTGGAAATTTCATCTGGGAAAAATAGATCGAGCCCAATTCTTCATTCAGGCTTGATTGTTGTTAGGCTGGGATGCGGAACGCGGATCCTTAAGCTCCTTGTAAAATCCTACAATAGAATATATTCATCTCTGTATAGATATATGTATAATTACCCTATCTATGTATTTACAATCTACCTATATCTATACATAGATACCCTAACTATAGATAAGTATTTACAAGATTTGTCCTCCTCCGGTCTAATAGTTATTCAAAGTTAGACTCCAGAAAGCTTATTAAAACAAGATTCACAAGTATTTATGTATCTCTAATGCTCGGAGTATACACAGTAGTTCAGTTTTCTTCAGGGCTCAATGAGAGAGAATATTAAATGATAAAAACTCTTTCGTGAGTAATATATTATAAAGGTGGAGGGAGGGAGGGTTGGGGAAGAAAAGAAGTAGCTCAAGAAAAAAGGAGATTGAGCCAGTTCCTTAAGCATTGAATAGTACAAGTTACCATTGCCTTCAAGGGATATGATCTTAACCTTGATATTGAACTGAAACTTTTTTTTACAAAAGTCTAGCTTTCAAGGGTACTCTCTCCGTCTTGGAACTGTACGCTTTTTTAATTTAATTTCCAAAAGCTGGAGAGAGGAAAAGTGATGGGATTGTTGTTGAAAAATTAGGGAATTTTTCGAGAGGGAAAATGATTAAAATTGTCCGAGAATTCGGAAGGAATGAGCAGGGAAGGTATTTAATGGCATCTCCTTCTCTTCTCAGCTCTGCTCTGTTCTGTTCTGTTCTGTTCTGTTCTGTTCTCCTCTGTGACTAGAATCTTATTGTCAGAATTTGACGAGAGGGTTTTGCTCACTCAGGGATAAAAGGGAGAGACTCTGGACTATAGATATGTACGTAAGTGTGTGTACTATAAAGGAAGGGCATGAAGGCTGGTGTGGGATGTGAGCGGGTTCCCAAATACAATAAAATATTGTCGGAGTCTCTCCTTGTTCTTCTCTTGTTGAAGTACGGGAGATTTCTAACCTCCATCTCCCGTGGAAGGAAAAGAACGAAGATACTTAGAAAAAGTACGGGTATATTTGTATGGAGAATGCACGAGCGAACTTCCCGGGTATTATAACTGACGGAGAGGGAAAAAGAGAGGTAGAAGAAAAAGAAGAGAGAGAGAGAGAGAGAGAAAAGTAAAAGAGAAAAGAAAGCACTTGGCATCTCCCAGGTTGAGAGGTTAAGGAGTTGGGCAAATAGGAAAAGTGTCACTTGAGATAGTCAACGTCTTTGCTCTGAGCAAAAAAGAGAGAGAGAAAAAAAGAGAGAAAAAGAGAGAGAGAGAGACGAGAGAAGAGAAAAGAAAGAAATCCATGGGATGTCCACCTCCATGGGGGGTTTTCCATCCCAAGATCATGCTCCAGCAGTCCAGAGTCTTCGAAACATAGGACACTTATCTTCCAGTGAGAACGCTTGTTTCTCATACCTTGACACTGTTTCTCCAGATTAGAATAATAATACAAACATTCAATTTCAAGACTTCAGAGCCCAGAGGTGAATCTACGTGAGTATTATAACTTCACAGGTATCTACAGATATTCTTATTTTTTTAGGGACACATGCACAGTCCCTACATATTTTCTAACATCAAAACAGAGCATCAGGACTGTATAAATGAAAATACATTTTTTTTTCAAACATTACTATGTCACAATAATGTCTCACAAGACTCATGGTGACTTCCTTTAATACTTTAAATCCTCCAGAGGTCACTAAGCTAATTGAATTTGAGCGGGGATTTCAAAAGTCAAAACAATTTTCGACGTGTACAGTAATTACATGTAGTAAGTATACATGCAAATAGCTGTGTAACATGTCTTTTGTAACGTAAAACTTGAAAATGTTTCTGAGAAAATGTTTTTGGCGGGAATTACCTTAGAAATGAATTTTGACACTTTATTTAAAATTAGTAAGTATTTGGCTGGAGTCATTAGGAGTCAGATTTAAAATGTGGGACTGATGGGAGGAATTACATGGAATTTTGAGGAGTTATTTGAATGGTATTTGTAAAGAGGGGGGATGGGAAGTAATAGTTGGAGTTTGAAGTTATAAACTGGATTTGGCTTGTTCGAGGAGGATGTCAGGTCTCAATATAGGTGACTACAAGTGAGAAGGCTCTGACTGGAAGTGACTATGACTGACGATGATGATGACTGTGTGAGAGAGGACGCAGATGTTGTTCTTTAGTAAGATATGGCACCAGACCCAAGGTTTTTTCGCACTTGACAAGGCGAAGAGGAGAGTTGAAGAAATTTCTTGAATTTGGATTTTTCTTGGGAAGAGAGCGAGAGCGAAAGAGAGAGAGAGAGAGAGAGAAAAAGCCAAAGTCTAGCCTTTCCACAGATGTTCCATATACATAAGGGTCCCTACTCCAGCTTTATATATTTATGTAGTACAGTGCTTTATGAAGGCACTCGTTCCATATCCTTCCTTGTTCCTGAAAAATTCTGACGTCTTACGTTACAGGAGTGGATATCTCCTTGGACGCGGAGTCTCTATAGCAAAAGAGTAGCTTTTTCCACCGTAGAGATCTGCACTGCAGTCGCCCAGGCTGTTGTGGTGTCATGTGTCAAATGAAATTCTCGTCTTTTTGGTCCGCTGACTTTCTCTCCAAAAGTCCAGACTGTTCCTTTTTTCCCCGAATGCGACGGAGAGACGTGTAGAGAGTAATTCCCAGCACCTATAAAATATGTTCATATAGATATCCCACTTACATACATTTCTCATTTGTTTTTTTTTTGATTTTATAGAGAAGCTCTTACACAGTATCAACCTATACATATAAATTTCCGAGCACATGAATAAGATAGCGCGTGTGTATGAGTTAATCAGTGGGAGATTGTCGCATTGAGATGACAGTTGGGACGTAATTGCACTGGGCTCAAAATTCATTATTCCAGACTCCGAGTCCCATATGCGGTCTGGTTTCTATCCCAAGGCTTGTGTTCGACTCGTTTGCCATGAGTATTAGAGCCAGGGTCCAGTGAGAGCTGGTTATAAGGGCGGTCCAGGGAGTCCCTCCATTGCGGCCCCTAATCAGATGCTGTTATTTTCCTAAAAATTAACATTATACTTTAAATCCGGATATCCCGAGGTACTATTTTAGTCCTCAAAGGGCTAATTTTGGTTCCAAGGGAAGTCTCTCACAGCAAAAGCGCACTGTACACAGATTTGCTCCGAAGATCATTTTCCAGAGGCTGCAGTGCGACGTCACTCTCTGTGCAATGACCATAAATATTTGAGGAAGTGCATTTAATTATTTATATGAATTTCAAGGTTGTCCTCCTATTTCCACATTTTCATCCCAAATATTAAATATTTACTCGATCTCTCTCTCTCTCTCTCTCTCTGCCTCTGTTTCTCTCTCTCTCTCGGCATGTGTGTATGTTCAATAATGTTTTTCCAAGGAATTTTTTTCATATAGAGTGCTCTAGTTTTGAATATAAATTAGGATGTTAGAACTTCTGGGAATCAGGGAAATTTGATAAAATTCTTTGAAAATTGTAACATCCAGAAGTGTTCGAATTTTTGGGGGCAAATTTAGAGAATTTTGGGAAAATTTTTGGGGGCAAATTTAGAGAATTTTGGGGAAAATTTTTGAAACCAAATTTAGAGAATTTTGGGGAAAATTTTTGAAACCAAATTTAGAGAATTTTGGGAAAATTTTTGAAGGCAAATTTAGTGAACTTTGGGGAAAATTTTGAAGCCAAATTTAGAGAATTTCGGGGAAATTTTTGAAGGGAAATTCAGAGAATTTCGGGGAAATTTTTGAAGGGAAATTCAGAGAATTTCGGGGAAATTTTAGAAGGGAAATTCAGAGAATTTCGGGGAAATTTTTGAAGGGAAATTCAGAGAATTTTGGGAAAATTGTTGAAGGAAATTTTAAAAAGAGCTTTAAATTCTGTGACACTTATTGGGGTTTAGTTTTGCTCTGAACTCTTTGAAATGCTCGAGGACTGATGAGGGCTACACGGTGCGGTGGAACTCAGTCAGGAGGAATCTAGTGAGCCGTCACAAGCAGAACGCCCCTTTCATCATCATGATCCCATTAGAGTTCCCGTCCTTCCATACCCTTCCGTCCACATTGACTTCATCACTGATCACATCCTTCAGTCCTTCCCTATGCTCAGCCTCATGAACTACATCTCTATAGAACTATCTATAACAATTCCTAAACAATACCTGTGGACTCATCTGTGTTCCCACAAAACAGCCTCCTTGTACAATTTGACTATTTTGCTATCTCATCGTATACTGAGGACGGTCAGACTTCAAGATCATCTGTCACTCCGCATCTTTTCGTACAAGGGACTCTCCCTGTACCAGCACTCCCTCAGAGCACTCTCAAGCAACCTCTGTGCACTAGCCTTGAAAAGAGCTCACTCTGTAATAAAGCCCTGTGGAAATGAGTTCATTTCTCTGATTTATAAAATGTTACGTTTATCAATCCCCCTTATAAAAACTTGTACTACTGTAAGATCAATAAATGATCCTACTTTAGAACCTACTTTAGAAATGCATATCGAGTTCCTACACTGCTCTTATATTAATATATAGACCAGGACAGGATATGTCTCTGATCCAATGAGGAGCAAACTTTTACTTTCCCATTCATTGATTGACATCTACAAGGCTTGTAAGACAAGACTTGTAAGTCCCAGAGCCTGACCCGCCAGAAATTGTACTTTTTCTGAGCTGTAATGCTTTTTTATGACGTTGCTAATGTTCTTATGTAGGGTTGTGTCTGAGAGTGGACATTAGCATTAAATGCCTTTTAATTTGATTGGAGGAAAGGAGTCATTTCCAACAGAGGCAATTGCAGAGCATGGGCTCAAGGATTGTAGAGATAGGATATGAGACATACATACATAGAATGAACATAGAGTAACATTTTGTATTGTTCCAATTTTTCCTACAAACACAGAAGCTTCGGAACAAGTTTTCAACTTGGAATCATAACTTTACATCTTGTCTTCTTCCCCCGGATGTTGGTCATCAGGATTTATGTAGATAGCTGTTATAATGTGGGGAATGCTGAGTTTGTGCAATGTTATGTCCCTCATATAAAAATTCTGATACCGTATTGTGAGGCTTTTATTGCGTGAGCTCTAATGAGTAATTACACATATTGTTATTAATTATATGGCTCAATGTCCCTCCTCACTCCCAATGGCTCCTTACGAGTGTAGTTGTAACATATTGTCCCAAGGAGCAGTGAATGGGCAGGATGAGGTAGCAGAGAGGCTAATTATACGTGGGCTTGGGTTTTTAATGACAAACCTACCTTAACAGGATGATTGTTCTGTGTGAGGTTCCCTCATATATGGATTGAATCTCATTGTCAATAATTCCTATGTATTTTTGAGCAAGCACTTGGGAGTGGATTAAAAGCCTCTATACAGTAGCATCTGTAGGATTGGGATCAAATTCAGGATCTAATTGAGTGGAATGGGAAAAATAGAGGGGATTATATCCTTGACTCACATATTGTAAAAAAACAGGGTGGTTTGAAAATGTTTTTTTTTTAAAGTGTAATTTTTTTTTAATAATTATATAAATAGGGATTTATTGTTACGTGTATTTATGTAGGTATAGGAACTTACGGAGGAAATAAAATGTGGGCATAAATTTTTCTTTTGAGAGGTGTTAGACCCATGGTATTTTGTGGTATTGAGCAAGTGCATTGGAAATGGTTCATTTGTGGGGGGAAAAAATAGGAAGAGAGCATTTTGGTTGATTATACATCTCCGGCCTGTATTTTGACAGACTTTCCCTCCTATTTGAATACTAATGACCTTACATGGCCATGATGGACTTTTTGGGGATTAGAGACTTTCTGGGCTAGTGTTCGTACTAGGAGGGCTCCATCCAATGGATAGGAGAAATTCAGACGTGGAACATATTTCTTACGTATACAGAAAAATAAAATTCCCTTCAGATCTGAAAATACATACAGAGTTTCCTTTGAAAGTTTCGGAAGCACGTCTGGGGCTAAGGACTCGTTCCTCCTCGGAAGAGCTCCAATGCTACTCCCAAAAGCATTAGTACTCCGGGCGGAGTGTTGGGTTGAGGCTGTAAATATTTATAGGATTAGTACAGGAGAGAGTGTAGGGGGATATTATGTTGATATAGAAGCGAGAGCTATAAAGGGACTTATAACAAACTACCAAATAATTACTCCATGCTGTTATTACAAGTCAAATTATTATTCTGAGAGTTTAGCTTCAAGGAGAAGCGTTTATTAGAGCGGATCGAATCTCTTCTCAAGTGTAATGATGAGTTTGCTTTTGTGTACCCAGAAATGAATAAAAAAATCCCTTTGGTATCATATCTACCTATCTATATATATATATAATTACAGAACGAGAGAATGTCCCTCTATAAAAATAGCATTTTTTTATTAAATTCAGCCTGTATTTATGTACGTGCGTAGAAACAGTTGTTGTGTACATATCTGTACATATACATAGTACTGCAAAAATTAGAGCTGTAAAAATTCTGAGGGAAGTAATTAATAGTATGAAGGGAGGGAGAGAGGGAGAGAGGGAAAATTCATAACGCAGAGTCTGATAGAACAAATTTCCGAGTAAGATACTCAAAACGTAAAAGCCTTGTTGTTATTTTGTCCGTAAGCCTGTGATGTAGAGTGTGTCTTGCATTTGAAGTGAGGATTTACTATGAAAGGGATAAAAAATAAATAAAATTCAGGAATAATAGCAAGTCCTTGAGATCTTGATTCTCTCTCTCTTGTTTCTTCTGGAAAAACTTCAATGAGGGATAAATTGTAGGGAAATGAATGGTTAATAGGATCCGGAGGTATTTATGTAATCTGATGGCTTAGGAAATTTTTCCTTGTGGAGTTGATCCTTGGAATTGGGTAGGAAGATTTGATAGGGCTAAAATACGTGTGGATATGTATGATTGCCCTTAATTTGATGGGCTTGAATTGAAAGGTGATAAAAGTTGGGAGACACACACACACACACACACACAGGAGTGAATATCCCAGAAAGGGCACACTTGGCTGGGCAGGTTTGAGGATGCGGGAAATCAAATCAGGGATGTTCCAAGAGCATCATCACATTGTGTATCTACTGTGTATGTGCGTGTGTGTGTGTGTGAGTGTGAGTCTGTGTGTGTCTGGCCCTTGTGCCGAGTCTGCAACATAACTAAGCAGATTCAAGTGGCTATTAGAGCCGTCTTTTATCTGCAACACTAGGAGTATAAGACACCAGCATTTTTTTTCCATTTCCCTCTCCCTCGCACTCCATCTCTCACTCGAAGGAACGAGAGATTTGGAGGCTTTGAAAAGATCCCCCTGACAAGGGTCTCACATCGTACACATTCAAAGATTTTTTCCCTTTTTCTCTCTCTCTCTCTCTCTCTCTCTCTGGACGAAAAGGAAGAAGAAAAAGAAGACTGGCCAATTCCAATATTGACCCTCATTTAGTTGAAGAATAGGAAAAATCCAATTTGGCTCTTTGGAAAATTATCCGTATGAATGCTTCAGTGAAGAGAATTTCATGTGGCCTTGTATATCCCATATAAATTCCCTATCCCTATCTCCCTCATAAGAAAAACCCTATGAAAAGATACTGTATACATATACAAACTGGGCAAAATATAAGAAAACACAATTTAAGGACCCAGGAAATGGCACTACTTGAATGGAATATTTAGCCCCTCGTCATCTTTTTCAAAACAGCCGCTTCTCCTCTGTTTGCTCTCCTTTCTTCAAGCTCCTACAATTTATATAATTGTACACTTTGACTACTGTACACTGTAGATTTCCCTATAAGGATCTTCCTATGCGTGACATGTCCCACTAATAATCCTATTCCAAGTCTGACCAGCCATAAGAGCAGGACCAGGGAGACCAGCCCTGTATTTATCTTCATCAAGAATTCTGTCTTTATTAGATTTCTCCTCCCGAGTTCTCTCTTTTTTTTTACTTCTCATGTCATAGCAAAATTTATTCTTGAATATAAAACTTTCTATGTATCTCTGTACACAGATACTATTCCCTTAGAAAAACGTCCCACTTACAAGGAATCCAGTTATTGTCCGACCCCATACAGGATTAAGAATTCCCTCTTCACATATAGCATTTCCAGTGTTGTGCGTTTGTGTGTGTGTGTGTGTGTGTGTGTGAGGAAGAGAAAGTAAACTGGATCTGGGTCGTTTGCAAAACTCTTTAAATTGGTTTTACTCTGTCTCCATGTGTGTTCTCATAGGAGCCTTTTGAATCTCCTTCTATAGACAAGCATACATAGATATAAAAAGCATGTCCCTTTTTGGATGAGGACAAAGTCAAGAAAAGAAATGCTGATTTCTCTAACACTCTCGTCAGAATCGCTATATACAGTTTAAGTATGTTCCAGTATAGTTTTTCCCCTCCCTCCATCCTCACAACCCCTCATCTTGCAGACTGGACGGAAGGATCCAACGAACCAGAGATAAGTTGGTTGGGCGAGTTAGCTCAAATTGAACTTTGCCAGGGCTAACAATTGACGACTTGCTCCTTGTGTGAAAGGAAGAAAAAGAAAGGAAGGAGAAAGTAGTAGGAGAGATTCACATATAAAAATACATATATATACATATCTAATCCAATGGAAATAACAAGTCATTCAAGTCCTCTATCAGTTCTTACGTCTTTACGTTTTTCTGCATCTTTCCTAACTTTTTTTCTCTCCTCCGGTTCTGTACACTCCTGTCAGAATTCCATGTGTGAGATCGTCCCAGAAGTCTCTATACCCTGGATCTTCTATAAAGGGTAATATACCTTCCCAGTAAGGATCCCTCACAGCTCCCTATACAATGTGGGACATCTCACTGTGGCAGTCAAATCTACAGTGGCCATAGGAGTAGATATGTGCTGTAGTAAAAGTTAAGAATAAATTGAACTCGTATCTGTACAAGGTCTCTTGTTCTTGTTCTATATATACTTTTATAGCATACGTTAGGGAGCGTATCTAACAGGTATGTTATAGTTATACATGTTCTATAGACCAAGCAGGAGCTAGATACTCGGAGAGAGATAAAGTGAGACGGAAAAATTGAAAATTGAAAAAATATATACAAAAAGATCACGTTTGATAATGTCTCAGGATCCCGTATCTCCTTCCAACATGAGAAATATGGGAGACAATCCTCGTATAGTTTCTAAGGAGCTTGAGCCCTAGCTCTTTGACTAAGGACTTGTAGGAACTTGTACGTGCGTATACACATCAAGTATTGAAAGGCGTGAGGAAGGCTGTTTTTGTCTATTCCTCTCTCTCTCTCTCTCTCTCTCTCTCTCTCTCTCTCTCTTTCTCTCTCTCTCTCTCTTAAGTCAGTTCCTTCGAGTGTCCTATTGATATTGACAGAAGAGCCAAGTCATGAGCTTGTTACTTATATGCCCTTCCCTACCTGCTCCATCCTGTGTGGGTTCATCCTTCATCCCATTCTTCCCCTTTTGTACAAGTCCTGAGCCAAGTGCATACAGAATCTTCCACAGTGGAGTCGCTCTATAAAGGCAGCTTTAAAATCCATTACCGTTACCCTCCCAGATGCTATTTTTTTTGACGGGAGGAACTAATAATAGATCAAATGGGGCATTCTGAGAAAATTCCCGATATTAGTACAACATTACGTTGTAGCTCCAAGGAGGTTCTGTACAAATACAACTGACTGTATACAAGTACCTATTGGCTCCTTCCACGCTCCTAGGCTGGAGACGTGTGATTTGAATTTGCCCTGGAAATATGTGAAATAGGAAAAGGTCCTATTGGCAATAAGTGAAAGAACAAAAGTAAGAGCTCACAACACCGAAGAACCACTCAGGATCAGCCCCATTGTGGCTGTCTCTTGTGTGTATGTGTGTGTGTGTGTGTGTGTGTGTGTCCGGAGATTTTAAGTTAAATATATATTTAGAGGGAATCATGAGGGGAAGAAGGCTCGGCGTGCGCCAAGTCATATGTATGTATATATACAAATACAAAAGAGAAAAAAATACACTATGAAATCTTCCTTATGAGCCTCTACTATAGGAAATGAGATTACCAGGGAGGAATCCATAAGGTATATGAACAGTATATCCTTAGAGTCTGGAATTGTCCTATGGTGAATGTATGTGTTAGAGCCTATACATATAGATCCTGGGGATAAGGACCCTACCTAGGAACCTATGTGGGAAATGAAGAGTTATAGGGGAAACGTGAAGGCTGAGGCTTTCCCATAAGAAAGGGAAAAAGGGAGATAAGGGAATCGTATTTTCTTTACTTAGGACCCCAGATATAGTTTCTGAAGACGAGTTTTAGTGTTTTATGGCAAATATACACCTTTCCTAAGGAAAAGGGACTGGGGCTGGAAACCATGGGGGAAGTACAGGGATTTTTATATCTAAATATAGATACCTATAGGATGTCAGGTCAGAGCCAAGTCCAGGAATCTATATAAAGACCTGGCCAGTCCTAAGACATGGTCATGTTCTAGGGGAATGATCTCCCTCGGACAAAAGCTGGAAATGTGAGTCCGAAACGCAGCTGGACTGTAACTACGAATCTCACGCTAGACTGCTCCTCAATAGATCCATCGCTCCTGTGTACCTTCCTATATGTTATATCCTCCTTGTTATTCCCACAGTGAGTCCTCTTTACAACAGACACCTTCAAATCCCTGAAAATTACAATTATTTTTTAGCAGGATATCACTCTTTTAAAAATTACGATTCCTCCAGCAGGATCTGTATCCAAGGGTTTTGCATACCCCTTGACATAAACAATTCTTACAAGAACTCTTCCAAGAAAAATTTACTAGATCTGGGCCTATACATCCTGGAGATTTAACATAGAGAAATAGTACAATCAGAGTCGACTGTACCCAGTCAATATGTATCTGTGAGTATGAGGAGATAAAAAAAATACCGGGAATAGAATACCCTAACGAAAGTCCAATTTATTGTTAGCCCTCTCCTTCCCCGCCCACAAGAATGCCCAGAATCTATTTTCTCACAAGAGTAATCCAAAATTGCAAATGTTACTTCAAAGCATATTTATTCGGGAAGATTGATGGGATTTGAGGATGAGGACGTTGGATAATCTATTGAAGGCTTTTACTATCCCTAAAGCTCCATATCCTTCCCTCCACATCTCTTTTCTGTAGATACAATTCCTCTCAATTTATTTCTCTCCTATTGATTCCTATTTTTTCAAAGTTTTCCCATTCGAAAGTTATAGGACCTCAGATATATGTAGTTAAATCCTGGTACTTTTTTCCCCATGTTTTTCTATTGCCTTCAAAATATTTTTTGAACTAATCACATCCGGAGTTATGATTGTCATCTTCTCTGTTTACTAAAAAATTTTGAAGGATTCCCCCGCCCCCCCCCCCTTGAGTAGAGAATTTACTAATTGTGAATTGTCAATCTTCGGAAGGGGATTTGAAATGATTTTTGTAGATTTAATGACCCAGCATGAGGAACGGCTATCGTTTACAATTCACTAAATTATTGTTCCACTCCAATGTCATTGTCACTCTGGGTTCCTTGAGGAAAGTAGGTCATGTTGATGTTGGTAATGTGGTCCATTGTCAGAATCTCTGGTCCTCAAGCTGGGACTCAAAATTGTTTACACTCCTGAACAATTTGACAATACTTACGAAGAGACACTTAAATAATCATTTGGGTCGAACCAATGTTATTTTTGTGAATGTTGTACAGCGGCTAATTACCAGCTCCTCGGAAATGCTCGGGAATCTCTAATCGGATTTTGAACAGTTATTTTTTCCCTGTGGAATTTTCCCATTTACATACATTACATATATGTAATTATGTATAAATAGATATAATAATATTTTTGATTCCTTTGAATTTAACGTACATAATAATGTGCACCATGTTTAATGTACATATGTAAAAGGGGGAGATTATGAGAATATGATTCTTAGCTGTTGTTCTATTTGCTCATCCTTCCTTCTTCTCATACGGTGCTTTTCCGTGGCTCCTGAAGGGAGCTATTGTTGAGGTTTTTGGGAGTAATAAAAAACTAATGTCATGTGTGAAAAGGGAGGGGATGAGTCACTTGATTTTTTTCCTATTAATTAAGGGACTTGTGTAAGGTGTTCCGCAATTGAAGATTTTTTTTCTTGTGTGTGTGTGTAGGGATATGGGCCACTGATGTATGCTCCCGTGCTTTTGTAATAGCATCTTGAATTAAAGTTTTGGCACTATTTGGACATGTTGGATTATTGACGCCAAACTGAGCACATTTGGCAGGCTTGCCTTTCAATAGGAACTGTTTGTGTGTGTGTGTGTGTGTGTGTGTGTGTGTGTGTCTGGCTCTTCTGTGTATTTACATGTATTTACGGAGGAGTATAATTAGTCACGCGTCCTTGCTCTCGTAACATTCCCAAAACCCAACACAATACAAGTTAACACATTAAGAATGCTTTTCTGACTCAATGCCTATATATGCAGTTTTTTTGGTAGGGCCTGGTAGGAATTAACGTACACATAATAAATTAAGCTCATGTTCTCAACTAAGTTACTAAACTAATGTGTTTGGATTTCCAAGGGTATAGGGAATGAAATTGGGCTCTGTAAAATTCTAGGTTTCTCTAGACTTGTCATTTTCAGGATCCTAATGTAATGATGATGATGATGACAGGACAGATTTAATTCCCACTTGAGATGTAGTTTTCCTTACGGTGTCTGTCTTGTCTACACAGACACATGTAAAGGAAAAACTTTTTTTAATGGGGATACTTATAGAATCATAACAATAGGAAATCCTATGGGATATGATGTGTTTTGTATATATGTAATTATGTACACAGAGGGCCAGGATAGTATTTTGATAAAATGTTTTTATTCACGGACTCCTTCCTCTCTCTCCTGAGGAACTTATCTCTGGTGCATGAAAGAGACGGATCAAGATTTAATCCAAGTTCATAAATCCTAACACGCTCTAACATTTTCGCACTGGGAGTATCTACAGCATAGGGTTTTGAAGGGAGCCTCCGCTATATTAAATATAGCCCAGGATTTAAAATCTCTAGGATTACGGAGACAATCATGCGTGCCTAATGGTATGAAAATTGGTTTGGATTTTACTACCAAGCCAGGAGCGAGCATTTATGTGCTTATACAAATATGTTCATAAGGGGATAGATATAATTATGTACATTGGGCTTGTAAATTATTTTTTAATACAGGGCTCCCTCAATGTATAGGAAAGGGTTTGAAGAGTTTTGATACATGAGGGAATTTTCCTTGTTTGCTAAAAAGGATGGACTGTAAATTATACAGGAATTCTCCTGTCATGGAAACAAAAGTCAATGTTTTAAGTGCAGGTGGATTCAGAGGCGGGCTTGGGATTGCAATTCTTACCTGAGCTTGTGTGTATTTTTAGGAGGGAGTTAAAATCTACTACTTTCATGCTGGCAATCTTGATGATATACCGTGCCGGCTCCTGCCTTCCGTGCTCAGGATTTTTGCACGAGGGAGATTAAAAACCCGATGTGGGGCTAGTGCTTTGTAATTGCTCGTTCCCATATCTCATTGTACAATGTCCACTAAATATAGCGGCCCTCTCTCTCTCTGTGGATGAGTCTGGTGCAGGAGCGTATTCATGACCGATTTCAGGACTGGCCTGTACAGGAGGACTTGACTGTAGCCAGAGTGGCTGTTAGGAACGAGTTGATATGCAAATGTAAATAGTTGGTGATAATTGGACCAGAGCAATTTTTTACGCTGCTTTTGTTTTTGACAAAGCATCCTCAGGATTTTGGTATATTTCAAAACCCGATTTGGACGCACGTACAAGAGTTGTTCCTTCACCTCTGGGATGTGAGCTACATATGTTGGCTTGACCGATACATATCTAATTTTTCGGAGGAAATTCCTTGTTAATGTGGAACTATCCAAGTGTATTTACATACTTATGGGGAGTATAATGAATGAGTTGTTTCTGGGGAGACTGCTTATGGAGGAGGCCGGTCCTGGCTGCTTAGGACGCTGAATTAATTACAACCTGTATTTCTAACGGGAGTTGAGTCTACTCTGAGTATTTTGCACGTTGTTGGAAAAAACTGCCCCTTCCTTGAGTGTTTCCTTTTAGCAGAGGGGCTCTCTTTTGATTGGGAGCAGTCTACAACTTTGGAATTTTACTTTGACTTTAATTTTATTACTATTACCGTGTGCTCTTGAGTTGTTCAGGGATTATTTGACTGGGCACTCGCATGTTTGGGGTTCTGTCGGAAATCAGGGATTAGAGGATTGAAATTTGCTCGAGTCTTGCACCACACAGGTTTATTTCCTATGAAATGGAAAATACATTGTACGCTTACTACAGCAGTCTCCCTGGGTTTTAAAATTCTCAGAATTTTTTTATGCAGCGTATGCAAGCTTGCTCTTGTATTTGTGAACTTTGAGATTTAGAAGTTTAGTAGTGATAGAATTCTAGTTGTTCTTGAAATTCAGCTATGGTAACAATTTGTAATTTTAATATCGTTGGAATGACTTTGTGCAGTAAATACATAGAAATTCACTGAAATTCTGTAAATGTTCTTAGGCTGTGGTTTCTATAAAGAGAGTTTGCTGTATTAAATTAAGGAGGCTCTGAAAAACCTAAGTTGTAGTATTTAGCGGAAGCATATGTTTTTATCCAAATGGGCAGTTCCATTTGACGATTAGCGGGGAGAGTTAAGCTCCCTTGTGTGTCAGTATTTAGCACATTTGAGCCGAGCTGTTGGCGTATGTGAGGTTCTGTTCGGAAGTGATAGGAGGCGGTTGTAATTATATGGAAATCCGCCTACAGGTTTTTCCTACTACAAGTATAAATAATATAAAGCTTTTGCAAAAATATAGGGACTAATAGTGGAGGGTATAAGCTTTAAGCCTGCCCGCTCGTATGTACATAATTATGTATGTACATATATATATGTAGAATAGGTGTAATTACATCTATTATACCTCATAAGAAAGACGTGAGTCCTCAGAACCCTGACTGCTCACACAGTTGCCCATGCCAATTGAATGACGTGCAAGGAACGGTAATTCCTTCCTAGACTGCCCATTACCAGCCCAGGTAGTGGTTACCTTTTATTTGACGTGTCAAGTTGGAATGAGCACATTCAATTCTGCATGCGATTCCATTAATTTGACTCTAATAGAAAATCCCTACATAACTTTTATGCAGAGTATACATTTTGACCATAGGAGCTCAATGGAATGTGGAAGTTTTACTCCAACCATTTAATTCCCACATCAAATTGTCTTATCCAGCTGGGACTCGCACTCAGCTCTTGCAATCAAAATCCCTCAGGTTTTTCCCCCCGTGTCATTTTCTCTCTCTCTCTCTCTCTCTCTCTCTCTCTCTCTTTCTTACAAGGTTAGTTACATACCCCCAAAAACCTGATATACTTAAAATTAATTACGCATGCATCCAGGGAATGATACCTATGCAAATGTCTACATTCCCAAATCTTTTAGCACACAAGTGTAAATTGCAATGGGCTTTCAATTTACTCACTTTCCCAGGTGTACCTTGGAAATCTCATATGAGGATAATTATTACAGTGCTGTGTTTGTTGGGTCAGCCCTGAAACCCCTTAAAAATGCCCTTCTTCCTGTTGAACTCTCCCTGGGAAAAATACGCAGAAATAAATTCAACAAGAAATAAATTCAACAAAAATAAATTAAACAAAAATAAATTAAACAAGAAATAAATTACGTAAAAAATAAATTAAACAAAATAATTAATATTGAAGTACTCCCCAAAGGTTGTGCACCCCTACAATAGAAAATTCCGCACAGACTTCTGGTATTATCATACAATGTGTAACCATACGTCTGTAACTCTGTGGTGAGCTCCAGAAGACTCAAATTGGACAGACGGATAAATTGCGACTGAAGGTGCGAATGTTTACGGAGGGCTTAGGCCTTGTCAGCCATTACTCCTTCCTAGGTAGATTGGGCTGACTCAGGTCGGGCTCCGAGGATGAGGGAGAGACGGGAATTGGAGGGAATATTAGCTTTATTTATCTTTCCGACTGGACAGCCAGGATAAACGACGGGACCTATTAGGCCTTGGGATAAATGAGGGAATCCTCTCCCTCCTATTCCATGCATCCAATTTGTGTCTCCCTATGCACGTCCACGACAATTGAGGAGAACTACACAGGAGGGAATGAAATCTCTAGTTTTAAAGTCTTAGGAGCGAAACACTACCCGCGGAGATCCTACAAATGCTCCAAAGGACTTGTTAAGGATGACAATATGCAAGTAAATTTCTGGGGCTATCCCCAGCCATGACTATACTATAAAGAGTTCAAGAGTGATGATGTCTATATAAGCAGAGGGAGAATAGGAAAAGAGATCTTCGGAGGGCTGAGAGGTGAATCCGCGAAGTCTGTACTGCACATACATAAGTAAATACAGTCCGCGATGATTAAACGAGATCTCTGAAAAGAGACATTTCCCTCTGAAATTATTCCATGTAAATACTCTATAAGCGATTTCTGGGACGAATATAGTCCTAAGGATTGGAATTTAGGGAAGAGTTTCGGGTACGGAGTCAAATATGAGATCTTCTGGAGGGGCTGTCCCAGGGCGGGTCCCCTGGTTGTAATTCCAGAGTGTAAGGCGATTAAGGACCCAACCTCCCTGGTTATTGTGAGTGTTAATGAGTTTCTCCGGGATTTTATTCCATCCAATTAATTCAGTCTGAACGTTTTCAATAAATTCCTATGCATTCCAAGCCCCTCTCCTGGATTTCCCTCTTATCTCCTTTAAAAATTGAAGTTTCCCCTGGAATTGGAGTCCGTTCACATCCTGTCAATGGATGTGGAGCTCCGGAGTTTTTTTTTCTCTCTCTCTCTTTTTCTCTCTTCCTCTCTCTCTCTCTCTCTCTCTCTCTCTCTCTCTCTCTCTTTTCCACTTCTAAAGAAAGATTCTTTAGCAAGTCAGTTCCCTCTCAATGGATTTTACTGGATATCTTTCGGATTTTACTTTCCCCGTCAAAATAAGTATATATGTATATAAAAAAAAGCGGGGAAAAATTTGCTCAAGGTTTATTTCCCTGGAATTTTTATTCTCTTTATAGTTCTTCCAATGGTGAGGCTTTTCTCTCTCTCTCAGTTTTTTGGGTAGTTTAAGAAATCAAACTCAATAGATTTACTTTGATAGTCGTCTTGTGTAAATCTCTCCAGTTCTTTTTTTTTCTTCTTCCAAGGCAAATCTGCTACCAGACAATTTTTATGGAGGGGTATCAAAATCTGAAAGAATTGGGGTAAGTTTGGAGATTCTCTCTCCCAGACTCTGGGATCCATTGAGGCATTATGTAGTCAGTAAGATTTCCCTATATAGATTTGTGTGTGAAGTTAAATTGGTGTTTTCAAGAATGGCTTCTTCTCTGTGGGAGAATAAAAAAAAGAGAGAGAGGGAGAGAGAGAGAAAAAAAAAGACGAACGCTCAGATACTTTGTGAAAGGTAATGCAAATGAAATTTCAACTCAAGCATACATGAATGTACTTTGGAGGAATAAAGGGCTTCGAGTGGGAAGAAAATTTCAATCGAGGATCTGATCACAGTCTGTCTCTAACCATTATAAGGATTTAAGCCTATGTGCCTAGCCATTTGTATACATGTGTGGATAGTTCCCTATATCTCAGATATAATAAAATAAATTCTTCCAGGTTCTTATTTTACTCCAAATGTTCCAGTACTATATGAAAAACTCACCTTTCCCTAACAGTAGATACGCTAGACATAAGTGGGAAGATAAATTCTGGGAGAATTTAGCACAACTAAATATTCCCTCCGAATATTATTTTTTGCACACGTCTCCCGTAATTCGATCTCCCATTACATCAACTGTCTAGGTTTTGCTATTGTGTAAATAAATCCCAATTTGTAAAAAAAAAAAGATTCTCAGGTAACTTCCCAAAAATTACTTTTGACAATAATAGACACTTTAAGCTCCGTCCGTATACAAACTAGAGCTCTGTGCAAAAATAAGCCTAATATCGAAGAGACAAAATTTTAAGATTCACATCCTCGGATGTACAAATATGTACAGAAAAAAATACAGTGATTGATGGGAACACGTCCAAAATTCTAGGTTTTGCCCCTGTAGTAGCTAAAACTGGTATTTGAAAGTGGTCTGGATCGTAGGGAAAGGAAAAAATCATAGCGTTATGCACACCATTTTTTTTTGGGTATCTTCGAGGGAAGAATTTCTGACATTGGAAGTCAATCATTGGAATCTCTGAAGAATTGAGTGTTGTCAAGCTCTAATGTAAATGTTACGATCCAAGGTACATATCTCCTGAGTTCGGTTCCAGTGGGTCTTGGGAAGTTAACATTTTACTAAATTTTAGAAACGAGCCTTTTCGAAGGGAACAATTTCCCTACTCATAGGATTGAGCAAAACTGTATTTTCAGACTACAAGAAATGTAATGGGATGTTCAGGGGGAAGTGTAAAGCAGCTCGGAATTGAGATGGTTAGGAGTGTGGCAGGGATGTCCTCGGATTTGTATTACCCTATGAGTTCCGTTACATGGGCTAAGTACCATTGGGCGTAAATAGGTAAGAATTGAGAAGCAACACCTTTTTTTTCTGGGGAAACTGGAAGTGTCAGTGGAAGAAACTAGGGCTAGGATTTTCGAAGAATTTTTCCCTCCAGTCTAGGTATCTATAGATACTACCTCCGAGTGTTGGAGCTGCTGAAGACTTTGCCCATGTGTACTGGAGTTATAGGGAAAAGTGGGAATGGATCCTTTCTTCCTCACTGCATCAATTGAAGTCAGGCTGGATTGGTGTTATAAGAATTGTGGGAATGCTTGAGGAGGTTGTACAGTCCCCTCTGGATAGAAAGCGTTCCTGAGGAAATCCCTTGTAACTGTTACTTGTAAAATCCTTCAGGATCTTGGAAAGGAAATTTCGCATCGTGGAATCGCCGAGAATTTCAATTCCGAATAATGTTCCGTACAGTGAGATTGGACTGTAGGAAAATCCTGTCAGGAGTTTCAGGAACACTCTGGGTCCGCTCTGGAGCTTTTGGTATATCTACATGTATATCTAGGGATACAGAGCCTTTCGGAATATATAATTATAGGGACTGTGTACGTTTCTTTGGGAGGATGTGAGAATTCGGATCGATTTGCTTCCTTTGCATGCAATTTCCTATTCTTTATATGTATCTTGTACAATATGCGTAGCTGTCTTTATAGAGCTTTCTCCGGAGTTGGTGTATGTTCGGGGGGATTTTATACCGGGAGAAAACTTGGAGAAAGAACGGTTTGTATGGGGACTGTATGTACTTGAAGGTATGAAGGTTTTACGTATGTACATACATACATTGAAGGGAGAGAAAGTTGCTGGGAGCACTTTTCTCTACCACTACTACTTTACGTAACATAACATTATGATAATGTGACTCCGTAGTTACACCAGCGACCTGAACAAGTGTCTATAGAGAATTTCCCACCTCAATTTCTACTACAGTCTCCTCCAACTATGGAGGCCACTCTCAGAAAAAGAAAGTCTTATGTAAGGAAAAGGATAGGGTCTCATAGTGCCCCAAGTTTTTTAAAAATATTGATTCCTATCCTGCATCGTTTCGTATAATTTTATATGGAAACATGTGTGAGAGTCAAATCTGGGGCAGGGTGAGACTTTCTTAAAGAAAAGGAAAACACACTTCTGGAGAAAGCATGGACTGTAGATGCTCAGTTGAACCTGAGGATTTGTGAATCTGGCCAAAAGGTTGAGTTTCCTCTGCGTCACTTGTAAAATACTACTGGAGATTAGGCTTTTAGGAATATAAACATAGGGTAGGGTTACTATCCTCATAAGGGCAAGGAGTGAGAGTGTGTTAAAGGAGGGGAAAGTGGAATTTGTCCGAGAGAAACCTCAATGTATTGGGGAAAAGTTTAATGCTTTCACTTCTTGTGGCCAAGGCTTTTCCTAGAAAATTCCTAGGGATATTCTGTGTATAAATGGAGAGCTTGTAGGAAGGAATCATTGAGGATTTTTAGTGAGGGGAATTTCTGTAAAAGGCTATGCATTGGTAGTGTGTGGATGTGTGTGTGTGTGTGTCAAAGTGAAAATCTTTTGTGTATGCGAACATTGCCCGACGAAACTCTCTCTCTTTCTTTCCACCTTTTTAACACTCTCATTTCATGATGAATTACCCGTCTTCATTATTCTACAGTCTAATCCATCCGGATCGATTCTATCAGACCATGGGGTTTCCCTTCCTTTCTCCTTGTCCTGAGCCAGAGCTCTCGCTCCTCTCTCCTTAATTCGCCCTCCTCAAAAAATCTGCCCGTCTCTGGGAGGGGGGCTTGGGTTAAAGTCTTCCTCTCACTCATACCCTACATTACTTACCGATCCTTCACATTCCAAATTCCCTTTCAAATCTCCTAATTTACTTTTTTATCCCCAGCACACACATACATACATACACACACACACTCTTCTGTACGTCCTGGACTGTGTCTCTACACTTCTTCACTCAATGTACACTTTCTCCGAAAAAAATCACAAAATCCTAATTACCTTTGAAGTCCTCCCGAAGTAAAAAAAATTAATTTTCTCCATACAATTTCAACAAAAAAAAATAAATTTCTCTCTTTAGAAAAAGCTCCTAAAAAAATTTGTTTAATACAAAAAAATATCCACAGCCCAAAAACCTTAATGTATCTACCTGAAATTTTGGAGAAGTAGGACAGTCTTCATAGAAATTATCCCCCGGAAATTATAAACTAGCCGAAGCCCCCACCGATAGTAAATTCAGAGATGGAATCGGAGCCGTCAATTAATTAGAAACCGGATTTAATCAGTGGTTTAGGATCTAGCTGGGACTCTGGTTCTACCTAAACCCTGGATGTATCTCTTTCCTTCATTGGGCTTGTTCCTGTATATAGTGGAGGCAATCAGGCTAGGACTTAGGTTAATGCTTTTGATCCTCATGTACATATATACATATGTATCTACATCTCTATACTTATAGACTCTCGTGGATAGGATATACAGGAGGATACCTTGTAGCTTATAATTTACTACCTCATATTAAATAATTGGGTATGTAAAGATGAGCCGTATGCACGTCCCACGAAGGAGCCTTTAATGGGAGGAAGGATTTACAAGAAATAATTGCTGGAGAATGGAACGATTGTGTGAAAATCATCAGCTCTATTATTCTATCTCCGTCCATTATTTTCCTCCGAACAAGTCTCTCCTCTCAGTTTTCTAATCATTGTAAATGGTGCAATTCCTGGGTGCATGGTCCTAGTACATGGGACATGCACACACGTCCTCATATGTATACATAGAATCTATACTTTCACTGTATTTCTACAGTGAAGGATCTACAGTAAGCTTGCAATTCTCTTATACTCCTATGCACCAGCCCCAAGCAGCCCTTTTGTTCTATTTTCTCCGAATGGCAAATCAATTGCTACACATATACAAAATCCAAGGTTCATATTCCAGTGCTATATCCCTATATAGATAGATATACATATCTAGCTATAAGAGATAGATACTAATAGAAATTTCCTCCTACAATCCAGTCCCTTTATAGGAGCCTCCCCTGAAAGTACAACTTTCACTCCGACAGGTTTGACTACAACAAGAGCTAATCCCAAGTGTACACGAGACGGGGAAAAGAAAATAATTTTTTACTGGTGCGAACCCGACTTTCCTCCAGGAGAAAGTAGGAGGGTCCTTAAAGCCAGAGTACACTGTAGGGGAGTTTTGTGTAGATAAACCTGATATCTCGGTGTGGGACATGCATAAGACAAAACCACGTTGTAACTGATGGTGGGATTCCGGAAACCCGCCTAAGTAGATTGTTTTCGTCTTTTGAGAATTGAAAATCTGAGTGTAATTTTCCATTTCCTTCTCTTTCTCTTTCTCTCTCTCTCTCTCTCTCTCTCTCTCTTTCGCACACATACACTTTCTCTCTATTTCTCTCTCCCTCTGAAGCAAAAGCATTGGAGTCTCTCAGTGTTCTCTGATGGTCTGGTTCCCAACTCCTAGTACCTCCAAGTTTTTAGTGGGTTATAAACGGAACTAATCATAGTGTTGGGAGTGAAAGAGCTATCAAAACTTTATCTATTTTGAGTCTCGTCCTTATATATGTACATAGCTACACAAGGCCCATATGAGTATATACATGTCTTGTGGAAATAGAAAGTATATGCTCAGCCTGCCACAGTGCTAGAAATTGAGTATATAGAGGGAATTCTCCCTAGGACTTTTTACTACCTCCGCTGTATATTATGTTCCGTCAAGTATAATGCATTTCCTAGGATTTGTGCACTACCCAGGAGGAACTATTCCTGTATGTAGTGTAACCATACATATCTATACATATAGGTATAGGAAGTGTGTGATTTTGATTAATACGTTCGGAGAAGTTGGAGCTCTCAAAAACCAAATAATGTCTGCCAAGCTGAGTATATCAACTGAAGAATTGCTAATGCTTTGGAGGAAGGCATTTCTCTTGGGTTCCTTTTTCTCTCTTTCCTCTTTCTCTCCAGTTTCAGAGTCTGGGACTGTAGACTCTATTAAGGCTCTAGAGAGAGAGAGAGAGAACCTAGAGTAGATTTTAGTAGAGTAAAAAGGCTTGGGTGTAGTTCATATAAAAGATAGAGGGAAGTATACCCGTCCCCAAAAGCAGAGCCTAAATTTGACTCCTACAATCCCCAGATTTGATGTAACGAGAGAAAATTATTGTGTTAAATGGGAAATTGTGTGGGAGTATTTTCCTACCAGAAAAAAAACGTTTTTTTTTTAAAAAAAAGAGATCTCCTCCAGGAAGAGATCACTGTATGTTGGAGGAGCCAAGGCGTATGAGAGGGGATAGACAGGAAATAAATATATTCATGTACAACTCCTTGGAATAAATCTTTGGAGGAAATTGTCCCACAAGGAAATCCATTAGATTCTGATCAACCTATAGATTTGCATAAGAGAAAGGGAAAAAGATGAGACACTTGCTGGAAATAGTGGGACGTTGGATTTTCCCCCTCATAATTCATCCCTGCTCTGTGGAAAACTCTGGGAAAGTCGGAACCGAAAGGAACAGCATGTGTGAGGTTAGGGATTTTTTTTTCCCAGGAAAACTTTTTCCCTCCTGCAAAAAAAAAAGTCCATGTTGTTTTCCATACATGAGAAATTTATACTTCCACACTAAAAATTTTCTGGGGCAATTTTAAGTATTCCCTTTTCCCTTGGAAAAAAGTGTGTGTGTATAATTTAAGGGACTTTTTTTTTTCTCTCTCTCTCTCTCTCTCGTTCTGGGTGGGAAAAAATTAATATGTAAAAGCCAATGAGAGTAAATGTATGCGGAACTTTGACGGCTGGAATTTATGAAGGGTTTATAAAAGCTATAAGTTATTTCACACATTTCTCTTCCTACACTTAGATATTTCCAGGTTCTGTCGGAAGTCTGTTGAATTTTTTCGATTTTTTCTAAAAGCCTGGTCCATTTTTGATTTTCCCACTTTTTCTAGGAGTGTTCTACAAGAGAGTTTATTTCCCTTGGAAAAATTTCCACAGGAGAGTCTCCCAACTTT
Source organism: Allacma fusca (assembly GCA_947179485.1). Lineage (NCBI taxonomy): Eukaryota > Metazoa > Arthropoda > Collembola > Symphypleona > Sminthuridae > Allacma > Allacma fusca. Next base: position 22,066,088 of record OX359246.1, on the reverse strand, counting down.
CTCTGATGGGAATAAATATAGAGTAAAAAAAACTGACCTTTTTTTTTCCTGGAAAGTTTGAGGGAATTGATTGAGGAATGTTTTATTTTTGGGTAAATAAAAAAATATTTTCTCAGTGGGGAGGAAATAGGTCGGAAGGAATTCGAGTCGTAGGGACATTTCCCCCTCGTCTCGTGTACGGGTTCGATATTTTATTGAAGCGGACAATTCCTGGCTGAGAACCTTGGACCCACATTATGGAGAGGGGCTGATAGCATAGCCATATGTGTGTGTCCGACTAAGGAATGGATTTCTCTTGGCCTCTCCACGACCTCCTCACTTTCTCCTCTGAAATGGCTCCTCTTCCCTTTTTCTCCCCCCGCATGTTTTCTCTCTTTTTTGGTCAGTTGACTTGATCTTTTATTTCCTCGAAAATTGCCATTTTTCCTTATGGCCCCCAAACGTTAAGGTAAATCCAAGTGAGAATAAAATTCCCAACTAGTACTTTATATGCCGAACCCATGGCAAGCGTAGAACTTTCTCAATTTTGACTCCATACTGCGTACACACACACACACACACACACACACACACACACACACACACACATATATACAAGCTAATAGCTCCTACATGCACAATTCACTACATAGCATTTTGACTCAGGTCCAAATGTGAAGGTACAAAATAATCCCTATAATTCACATGGGCGTACATATGTACATGTGTACGTCCAAATGTAAAAATGTGTTTATCCCCTTGGAATGAAACAATAACCCGAACGTTTGTGATTCATTTCCTCCAAACCCCTTATTCACAGACAATTTTCCTTCCTCACAGTTGGAGCAAATTGAAAAAAAAAATCTCATTCAAATTGGAAGCCTTACAGGAAAAAATTGTATCTATAGATAGTTTCGAAAAAAAAGTGAAAGCATCCGCAAGGCAATAATTATTTGGGTGAGATTCTTGGATGAACAAATTTGAACCTCATATCGTACACATTCCTTTACAATACCTGGTGTTAGTATCAAAAAAATTTCAGGCTCTCAAATATTTACAAGCAATGTGTATGCATTCTGGATATGTACTTATAGAAAGTTCAGAAAAAAATTGAGAAAAGTCCTATTAAAAGGAAAAAAAAATTGGAACAACATCCAGGCTCATAAGAGTAATATTCAGGGGACGGGTGTGAGGGGGGGGGGGAGAAAGTCGAGGTCGGGAAGAGAGTGTGAAGGAACTAATGAAGACTCATAGAAATGGTTGGGTTTTATGGGCCGAGTCATAAATTGACCGGAGTTGGAATTGTGCGAATTTAGAATGTTAACGGCTTTTTAGTATTACACCCAAAGTTACTTTATCTATTCCATAGTTCCCTGTACGCTGGGGTCCTAGTATATAGTTTTATGCTCTCATATTAAAACTTTTGCTGGGAGTGTATTCTCTGAGTCTTGGGCTTTCTCCTATCCCACACCCGGAGATATTAGGCCTGAGTAAATGCTTTGATGGTCTTCGCGGCGGCTTGTTGGTTCGCCTTCTATGGGCTTGTGTGAGTGTGTGTGTCTATGTGTGTGTGTGTGTGTGTGTGTGTGCGTGTGGGGATGGAATATAGAATTTTTCCCTGGTCAGCAAAATTTTCAGGAACTTCCATATCTACGCAAAGGTGGTTATAGACTTCGGGAGAATATAAACTGCTGAGACCATTGCAGGTCCAATATATTCACTGGTAATGAAACGTAAGGGAAGTGGCTCTCTTGAGGTGTGAAATTTATGAGGCCTTTATGTGATATTAGTAACTCTGTATGGTGAGATAGGGATTCAATGCAGAGGGAAAATTCAGGGATATTCTCCTTCTGTTTTGCTACTTCATCCTTTTTGCCCGTTCTTTATTTCCAACTGCATCTTCTTGTCCTCCGCCTCCTTCTTCTTCTTTTCCTTCCATCCCGCATCCTTTCATTCCTTAGAAATAGGATTTGTGAATGCACGGACAATTTACTAATAAAATAAAGACAGCCCTCCGACTGCATTTTCCAACATGCACACGTCCCTCAATAGCATAAGATTAAAGGACGGAATTTAAAACAAAAATTTAAAAAAAACATGAATTCTCAACTACAGCGCCCTCTATACTTAGAGTCCCTCTAAGGTAACAAGCACTGTTTGCATACGTATGTATATCCCTCCAGGAAAAAGCGCCTCCTTAGATTATGTATGATCGTCACTGTAAATAAATAAAAGGGCCTGGTCATGGAGCGAGGAAGATATCCTTGGAAATTCTTCTGTCAGTATTCTGGTCCTTCGAGCCGGATGGATGATTGTGGGTGGATTTGTCCTTATCTTGGAACAAGTCCTTAAATACCTCTTTTAACAAGCTCTTCCGAAGGCTCATCTCCTCCATCTCTGATGAACAGCCCTGATTAGAATGCACACTCTTGGAATACATTAGCTCTTCCAGAGGGATATAAAAAAATTGTAATAAAAGAAATGATGCTCACACGCTTGTGACATATAGCAAAAGAGTTTCATTCACAGGACTTTTCTAATGTATGCAGTATTTAGTAGGTGAGGGCAGAAGTGTAATGTAATATGATAGGTGGATGTTTATGTGTGTGTGTGTGTGTTAAGTGCGTGTGTGTTTGTGTGTGTGAGTGTGTATTTGTGTCGGAGTTGGAAAAGGCGGAGCGGGAGCTATAAAATGAAATATGAATAGGCCCTTGCATATATGGTTAGATAAGATAAAATAATGGTGATGCATCAGTGCAGTACTATTTCTCTCAGATCTAAATATACCTGAGGTATGATTACATGCAAGGGATGATTTCACATGAGGGGTATTATTTTATTCAAAATCCACTCTCTTTCTTTGAGTTCCTTCCAAAAGAAACTATGACTGCCAACTGTTATGGCTCAAGTATACTGTAATAATATGAGGTATTTCACACGTGGGGAATAGCGGTTACCTTATGTTTTCTAAAAAAATGTCTGTAACCCAGGGACAGCCGAGGTTTGCTTCTAGAGAGAGAGAGAGCAAGGAGGCAAGGACAGAGACATAAAGAAACCATTGTGTTCATTAAGTCCATCAAATATTCTGTGAATGGAGTCGGAGAAGCTCAAAATGGCCACTTAAGCTCATTGTTAAAGAACGAAGCGATATTTCCAGGAAATTATCCCTTTGACTTTTATGCCTGACACGAGGACTCACTCCTCCGACTCTTGGAGAGAGAGAGAGAGAGAGAGAGAGAGAGAGAGAGACGACTGTTTCAGAATATGAAAAACGCGGGATTTTTTCCGGGCGAAAATCCTAAGAGAAGTGTAGAATTCCAAGTAATTTTTTTTACCTTCCCCAAAAATTAATGGCCCTCGAGTCCTTCTTCTCTTCTTGGATCGAGTCTCTCTCAATGAGAATAGTTAAAGAGGCTCTCTAAAAATTCCCAGATCTTTTTCCTCTCTGTCTCTCTTGCTCCTCATCCCTGTCTTATTTGCCCCTACCTCCTTTAAAAACACGAGGAGCTTTTTTTCTCTCTCTCTCTCTCTCTAAATGAGAGGAATATTTACTATCATAAAGCGTCCCCCTGTATATATGTAATTGTTTAGCCAGACCATAGGATTTTTGTTTGATGAAGGTGCATATATACACTGAAGTACTAGTGTCCATGCTATAAAGAAAGAATGAGTCTCAAGACTAGAGTTGTGGCATGAGATGGTAATTTAGCTGGGAGCAATGTATCTGTGTAGATATTCAAAACAATTTTTTCTGAGTGCAGAAAATTTAAATAACGCTTCCATAGTCCCAGGAGTTAGCATCTGAATTCAAATGATCTTTTAGTGAGGAAGTGTCAATGAGAGACTCAGAGGGATCTTCTGGATGTTCAATAGCGTTAAATTGTCAATACTCTCCGGCAATTTCTTCGCTTCCTACTTATTTCAAAAACTCGTCCTCCGAAATTCCCTTTAAAAAATTCTGCATTTTAGTAAAATTCTAACTTCCCCTATTTTATTTCTGAACGTATTCAAAACAACAGCACTTTTCCAAGCACAATTTTTAGGAACACTTGAAATCCTTCCCTTGTCAGTGGGCAGGATCACTTACACGTGAAAACCTTTCCTTGTGAGGATCCTTCCCATAGAAAAATCCTCTCTTGTAAAACATGGGTTAAAAATGTTTTAACATTTTTACAGCATGGTAATAGCTGAGACATATGAAGTTTTGCCCTTCTGAGTCTGTAGAGATATCTTTGAATGACAGAGGGACTCTCAGTGACTTTACCTGTGAGTGGGAGCGTCTCTTTCTGCAAAAGTCCTAAATTATCAGAGACGATCGTCGGAATGTTACAAATGTGAGACTTGTCTGTGTGTGCATAACTGGCGTGGGGATAACTGCCCGTGGAGGAATTAGAGCTGAAGAGAGAAGAATCCCTCCCATTAAAATACCAACGAGAAAGAGAGAGAGAGAGAGAGAAGGAATGCTCAGATGTCAGCATGCATCTCTCATTACGGACCAATTTGCAGTGAATAATGAAGGGGTTAATCAAGTGGAGCATTCTCCGTGGCTTACTTATCCTTCGAAAGGCAAAAGGCATTAGGATCAATAATAAATGTTACAGAGGTCTCTCTCACCCCCCTGAACTTGGACCTCCTCTCATTGACCTGGGACTAGTATCTTCTAAAGACATTTCAGGAATCCTCGGTTTTTAATCCTGAGTAACAACAGTAGTTGCTGATTTTAACTTGAGGGCATTTCCAATGAGCTAAGCCCTGCTCTTTTTGCTCCTCTCTCTCTCTCTAACTCCTCCCAATGAGTAAAATGAGGAGGAAGGAGTAGTAATTTATTCCATTGTGTTGAGTAAGACTCAATCAATTCAATTAGATTTAGCTCTGCCTAACGGATTGGAAGGAATTGTATTGGGAGGATAATGGAATTAGCAGAGGATTTCGAAACACCTTAAAAGGTTTGCATTTCACTTGACTCTCTTCTCCTCATTTGTCTACACAAAAGCCCAGAATACTGGCATACTCCAAGCTCCACACTTGTAACTGTTCTCAACTACCAGACCCTATCCACAGGCAGTATTTTATACAGTCTACACTCCCTCAAAAGAAACCCCTGTATTTTTCAAAGAGTTCCCCAAAAATTACTATTTCTTAATAAAATTCTCACCTTGCCCCAGTATTAGAATTTAAGCCCTGGGAAGAGCCTTACAGCATTGTGAGTAATAATTTCTCTGCCTTTATGGAGAGCCCTATTACAAAATAAAGCCTGGGCACTGTACCTTTTGTACATATAGTTAGCATACGTACATATCTATGTATACATATACAGTATAGATACGTCAACTATATCTAGCGCTCACAATCAGTGATTAGTCTCACAAGGGAGAAGTATGTGTAGACACGCTAATTAAATTGCCTTGAATTCCTGTTCTACCTCACGTTCCCTGCTCTCCGGAGAATTAATGTAGTGTGAGGGAATAATAGGATTGGAATTTAATTGCGACATTGTTTATTGACACTGTATTATTTCCTGCATATGAGATGTCCATGTAATATATAGGAGTAGAGGAATGTATATATATATAATTATACATATGTAGCTAATGTGTGTGTGTGTACAGGGCCTATTGTATTTTACCTGTTTTCCTAAACTATTGATGATATTGACACAATCAACAAATTGCTCGACGGGACTGGTTTCCTTTGGAGTCCCCTTTTCAAAGGAGTTTTGTACATTGGATGTAAAACTAGTATTTGCTATCATTTAACTACCTCCTTAAATTCCCTCCTTTGGCCTTTAACACTCTGGGCAGAGTCAAGTCTTTGGCACTTTTATTCTATGTTTAACTTGAGATCTGAGAAGAATGGCAGTAGTGCTAGCTGTCAGGGAGATAGGAGTGAGAGAGAGAGAGAAGGCAAATAATTAATTATGGTTGTTATACATATGTATGTAGGGGAGAATAACGAGGGATACAAGGACTACAGTTATAGGGACAGAGTAGAAAAATCCATGTGAACATGGTGCAAAGTATGGGATAGTAAGAGTTCATAAGTTTGTACAGGAGAGGATTGTTGTACAAGGAGGGAATTATACAGCTGGAGCTTGGGCACTGTGGGATCATCGTTGAGTTGAAAACTTGTCCTGTCCTGGTCTGTCCTTTCGTGAATTATTTCCCAAGATAGACTAATGTGTTGGAGATTAGGGAGGACATGTAGTTTGTATATCTGGGAGAGAGAGAGAGGGAGAGAGAGAAAGAGAGAGAGAGAGAGTGGAAGGTTCTAACAAGTTTCACAGGCTGCAATTACTTATTTAACAAATTAACTGTCCATAGACCCCAAAGAGTATTTCTGGTAATTCCGTCAGTCAGGTTCCCTTCCCCGGCGCTTCAGGTGGATGGGACTGCACTTGAGTTTAATTAAAGGCTAGGGAATAGGAAGCTGAACCCCAACTCTTCCCTATTCCCTCCGTCATTTCCATGATGACATTAGAGGAGATAACTTCCCTCCGTCTGAACTTCCGTGGTTTTACTGTCTCCTCATCATCGTAGTCAGAGTCACCACTGATGACATTCGCGATATGCTCCCCTTCAAGTTTTACCCACACCCTGGGTCTTTGTATATAGATATATAGTCCGGCTCGTACTACATTACGTATAGGTATCATTTAGTAATTGGGAGATGGTAACTTTTTCAACGCTTGTAAAAAAAATATCCCACGAGGCTACTTACTCCTAGCAAAATTTTTGATGAATTCCCAGGAACCAGCGAGGCAGATAATGTTCAGGAGAAGATGTAGTAGTGTAAGAGACTTTGTATTTGAGGATGAGATGGGATAGAGATGAACTTCCTATTTTAATCCCAAGGCTTTTTATGTTTGACAAATTTCTTTTGAACTATTTTGCTGATTGTCACATTTTGACGGACTTTTGTGGAGATGAACTTGAGGGCTGTCAGGACTAATCCGTAATAATTAAAGTAGAATGCGACAGGATTTGGAGTCAATTTTGACAAAAATTAATGTTGAGGTGAGCTGGGTTGTTTACAGTTTATATCTTCTGGGGTGAGTCTTCTGGGGTGAGTCTTCTGGGGGTAATCTTCTGGAGGGAATCTTCTGGGGGTGAATCTTCTGGGCTGAATCTTCTGGGCTGAATCTTCTGGGGGGAATCTTCTGGGGTGAATCTTCTGGGGGTAATCTTCTGGGCTGAATCTTCTGGGCTGAATCTTCTGGGCTGAATCTTCTGGGGTGAATCTTCTGGGATAAATCTTCTGGGGTGAATCTTCTGTTTGGAAGGGAATAAGATGGCACACTACAGACTAATGTTGACTTTGGGCTGAGATTGTGGTCAGACCCAAGCTGGGACTAGGAATGCTTTGAGTGCTCTGTCTGATGATGATATTTGTGCATGTTCCGTGCCATTGTATGGAGTGGCTTGCTCGGATGAGGACGTGGACGAGGGGGAGATATGGAATTGATGTATGCGCTATTTTATGATTATGCCTGGTTTTTCGGCATGGTTTCTCCTGCTAATGAGAGGAATGGCCATGGCGGGTGGTCAACGGTCATGGGAATAGTGACATCTAATGATTATGATTATGGCCGGTCTCTCTCGTGCTTTTGATACGACTCCAATGCCCATCTGATATGTTTATGGATGCAGGGCTTCTCCAGGGAATTTATGTCTGAGCATTATGGCTCTTCCTCGGCTATAAGTACATAGGATTTTGGGCAGGTACGGAGTAGTAGTCCAAATAGTAATTTATCTGGTTATCCCATACACTGTACGCATATACTCAGACGTACATATAATTACATACATACGTCCACGCTTGTGCATGTACATCTACAAGAATTACAAACTCACAGCCTTGGAGTTTATGGTAAGATATGTATTTATATACTATGCTAGCATGCACTTACGCTCAAGCTAGGGAGTTTTCCTCTCTGTTGTTTATTATTCCATGTATTTTTTTATACGGAGCTACAAATGATTACATGTTCTTCGCTTTTTGGTGCACTTTGTCATGTTTTTAGTAGTGTTAGAGCAAGCACCAGTCATACATGTGTAAGTATTCAACTACATATGTACACGTGAGAGAATGAGGTCTCCGAACTCAACTTTTTGTCCCTCACATACAGTCCTCCCCACCGATGTGTTATTCTGGTTGTGGGAATACTTGGGCATTCCTCAGGGTTAAGAACGCTCTGTCTGAGAGTCCATACCCCTTTGGATTCTCTCACCTTTTGCAATATCATTATAGGCTCTCACAATAATTCAATACATGAGCTTTTGTTATGCAGTCAGTCTGAATTGTCATAATCATTTAATGATGAGGATCATACTTGGCTGGGAGAGAGAACGTGTTTCTTTTCAGTAACTCCTTGTAAATACTTCTGGCGAGGAGTTTTGAAACTCCTTGGATTTATCCCCCGTATACGAAAGTATAGATACATGAATGTAACTTGAAACTCAATGAGGATTATATTCTTACACTGGATCCTATATAGGAAAGAAATCTATATCTGTTGAGTATATATATCTACTCTACAGATATAGCTTTTTATCGTAAGAATTGTGTAATAGATTGGAACTGCCAGGAAGCAGTGTGGTAAGCTATGCATTTAATACCAGAGTGAGAAAGCATCATGACACAGTCCATAGCCCTTGCTTTTGGTTTGAGAATCTTGGCGTGTATTTACTACAAGCCTTAAAGATAGGGTATTGGTCGGGAGGACTCGCATACATACGTTCTAAACCTTATGTGCCCACTGGGTGTGTCTTGACAATTAGGCAAAGGTGCTTGTGCTCACATTGTAATAGGATGCGGGAAGGACTGGACTCCCTCGTGACACATTACGGTTATTACCAGGCGTAATGTGATGTCATTTATCAAGTGAGTTTTGGTGGTAGAGCCAACGGGGTGACATACTAGATGTGACTCTGACTTTGACAAACTTCTTTTCTCCAGCAACAACACAAACACGACAAAGACTTTTCACTATTACTTCCATCGACAGTCCAAGACTCGACTCTGTTGGTTGCTCACTCGTGTCTTGTACAGTGTCTCTGTTCTTGTATTGTAATATATACATAGGGGATTTTATATCTACACAAAATATATACATGACACTTGGTACGCAACTGGTAACTGTACATTGCTCAAGTTTCCCGTAATGGTCCTCCTGCAGAGAGTCTGGCTACTTTTACTATTACAATTACGCCAGAGAAATATTATGGAGTGGAGTACTGCCAGCTCGTTTGTGTGTGTATGTGTGTGTTTGTGGAGATATGTATGTGCTGCTGGGAGTTTGTATTCCAATGGGTAGGGATATCTAGACTTTGGCAGTTATTATGGATGAGCCATTCCCTGTTGTTTTGACTTGATCATCATCATCATCATCCTTCCAGTTCATAACAATCGAGGGAATGTATATTGGTATAACGAGAGTTGGTTGGTTGGGTATGACATAGAGAGAGAGAGAGAGAGGGTGAGACCCGCTAGGGGTAATTACGGGTTAATACTCTTGACTGCACTTTGTTGATGATGAGAGAGGAGAATGCATTTTTTACAATTCCTGGGCGCTCGTGTAATGTTGACATTGCGTCACTCTGAGAATTATATTTTTGTCAATGCGTTTGTTCATCTGTCTGTGTGTACTTAGTGGGAGCTGTATGATGCTTATGGAGAGAGTCGTGCTTGGGCTAGTACATCAGTTGCTGTGAAACACACTCAAGGGCTCGGTGTCAATAGGGAGTTTGAGTCGATTCAAGAGAAGAGAAAATGATGCTAAAGTGGAAGCACATTGGCACTGTCGAGTTAAAAGGTGTTTAATGTCATGAAAAATGATGACTGCGTGCGGGACTGAATTTACGACTTGGACTCCTGTCTCTGCTGCGATATGCGTTTTGGATATGTAGTTCTATATGAGTGTGTCTACAATGTGTGCGTGTGTATGTGTGTATGTGTGTGTGTGTGGGAGTGCTTTAATGGCAAATAAATGTGGACGGTTGCTGGTGCTCTCCCTTCCCTCCCGCACCATCTCAACCCGTATATAGTAATTCGGTTGTAATTGCACCAAGGAGAAACTATCCCGGTAGGATTGGGAAGGGTGGACTCCATTAACTCGTTTTTACGACCTTTGCTATTCCGTATCAAGTTTATTGTCCACATTGGGAATGTCCATTGCATTTCCCGTCGGAGACGGCAAGGGTGGGAAAACCAATATTACACTTTCTACCTCATTCCCAAGCCGACCCACGAATTTTTGGTGCTGAAGGGAACCCTTCCTCGGCTATGTCAAGCTACATCCTCTCTGTGTAATCATTCTCACAGTCTGGGTAGTCAAATGTTAGCTTCGTTGCTCAATGTTGACGGACCCCAAACACTCAAACTATTGGTCCTGGGTAATGTATCTCGGCTCGTCTCAACCGTTGTAACTACTTTATGTGAGCTTGGGGACTGTCTATTGTCTATGGAGGGTTGTACTACTGAACGTAACACAATGCATCAATACACTGTAGAGTTTTAAGTTGATGTTCTCTCAACTGAGTTATTTCGGAATTTTAAAAACCAATAGAGAAATTTGGCTGTTACAAATTGTCATCAGCTTTGCTCTTGTGTAATAAAAACCAGTTTCTTAAGAAACTCTCTCAACTGAGTTATTTCGGAATTTTAAAAACCAATAGAAAAATGTATCGGTTACAAATTGTTAAACAGCTTTGCTCGTGTGTACTAAATGCAAGTTTCTTAAGAAACTCTCTCAACTGAGCTATTTCGGAATTTTGGAAACACATATTTAGTGTCAGTATATTTTGATTGAATTTCAAATGTCTAATTGGAAATCCTTTTGTATGTTACAGTGGATAGAGGAGAGCTTCACCAACTTCGACAAAGGTATCAATTGGCGGTCGTACGTCGTCTGCGACGTGGCCTACAACAATGTGAACAATTGGTTATGGACCCCGTTCATAGAGCGCGGGCCGGCCAACAGGATCTACATTGAGATTCAATTCTCCATGCGAGACTGTAACCTCTTCCCGGGAACGGCCCTCTCTTGCAAGGAAACCTTCAGTTTGCTCTACTACGAGTTCGATGCAGTCACCAAGGAGCCCCCACCCTGGGAACAAGAGAGCTACACCTTAATTGACCGAATAGCCGCGGATGAAGGGCGATTCACTCTGAACAATGAAGTCATCATCAATACCGAAGTTCGATCCATCCCCGTAACGAAGAAAGGCGTCTACTTCGCCTTCCGTGACCAAGGAGCCTGCATATCCCTCCTGGCCATAAAAGTCTACTACATAACTTGCCCGGAAGTCACGGCCAGCTTCGCATTTTTCCCGGCAACCCCGACAGGAAGGGAACTGACATCGATCGAGCAGGCGGAAGGGAAATGTGTGGCTAATTCCGTGGAGGTCAGTCCACCCCGACACCTCTGCAAGGGAGACGGCAAGTGGTACTTGTTATCCGGAGGTTGTCAGTGCAAGCCCGGATATGAGGCAGATCATCCCCGACAGACATGCAATATATGTCCACCGGGCCGATACAAGCATGAAATTGGGGATGGGAGATGTGTCTCCTGCCCTGAGCACTCCACAGCCCCATACTCGGGCTCTGGTGAGTGTCGTTGTAATTCCGGCTATTATCGAGCGGACCATGACTCCCGAGCCAATCCCTGCACGAAACCTCCGAGTGCACCTCAAAACCTCACTCTCAATTTCGTTGACCAGTCCACCGTCATGCTTTCCTGGACCCCGCCAAGATTCCTGGGCAATCGACAAGACACTGTGTATCGCGTCACTTGTGATGCCTGCTCCTACGGTGTGACCTACATCCCCAATACGGAGCGCTTCAATGATACCAAAATTACCATCAGTGGGCTCAATCCCGTAAGCCAGTACCATTTTAAAGTCTTTGCAGAAAATGGCGTCACGGTCAAAGCTGGCGAGCCGGAATTTGTAGAGATCACCGTTACCACTGAGGCTTCCGTGCCATCTAGCGTGAGTAATGTTCGTGTGATGGGGGCCACAGCCAGTGAGATCACACTCTATTGGGATGCCCCGGATGACCCCTTTAATGAGTTGGAGATGTACGAGGTCCGATATTTTATCAAGGGACGGGATGCCAATGCAACGATTATCCGAGCTGGACGTTCCCCAAAATATATTTTTGAGAATTTGAAGCAAAAGACTGAGTATGGGTTTCAAGTGAGGGCCAAAACTGTCTCTGGCTGGGGAGAATTCTCACCTGTGGTTTTCAAAAGGACGGGCCAACTCATGGCGAGCTTTGTTGGAGAGGAGGAATATAGTCAGCAGGGATTGATGATCACTATTATTGCTGTCGCTGTGGCTCTCTTACTTGTCTTCCTCATCATTGCTGCGGCCTTGTTTTTCCGAGGGTGAGTTTATCACGGGAAATGTCCTCATCTATTTTAAGCACTATAAAACCTTCCCATGCCCAGAGAAAATAGTGGGCTTTAAAACGCTCACACAAAAACTACTCTGGAAAATTTTCCGACTTTTTTAAATTAATTTTTCTCTTCTGTTTATTTCCAGCCGTGGGAATGACGAATGTAACAAAAAGCAGCCCAGTGACTGTGACACTTTGGAATATCGAAATGGAGAAGGTGAGATTTGATTTTTAGCCGCTGTTATTATTTTTTTTATTTCATCTCTAAATCATCCTCTAATTTTCTTTTCATTTCAAATTTACTAAACATTTTCTAGTCTCTTGCTATCTTTGTCAGAATTCCATAGTTTTCAGATAGTTTTTATATCCAATTGTTTAGTATTAACTCCATGTTTTAGTATTTTTTTTTGCCAGCTCTATGTTTAAACTTAGAAATTGGCTTTGATTTGGATTTTGTGTTCGGGACAAAAAAAATAATCCCTCAACGCTGAGATTTTTTGTTTGTTTCAAACCTTTTGTTATCTTTTCTAGAGAAATGTTTAAAAAAAAAATCTAATCACGTATCTATGCCAAGAAATGTAACGTAAAGTGCTAAAAGGACTGATATGGGAATTGATTTTGTTTATATTGCTGCACGGATGCTGCTCTGCTCCTGCCGATTGACGATCCTGTTGTTACACACTTTTTACAATAAATTTGAAAATAATTCTCTCAAAAAAAAATTTCAACCATCTTTCAAAAAATCTTTGAAATGATTCTCAAAAAAAAATTATCTTTCTTAATAATCTATCTCAGGACTTGTTGTCACCTACAGTAAGTTCTGACTCTTGAAATTTTTCCTTATACAAAAATATCTACTAATGTAATGATAATGACTCTTCAAATTCTTGTTGTTTGTAATATTACCAATGATTATTATTTTTAATTTATTTGTTTTGTTCTCTATTTTTTATTTTTAATGTTTGGTCATTACGCTCGCTCCTGCTCCTGCTGCTCTTGTATTGATGTCGTGATGTCTGCTATTTTTTTTGGGCTGACTACAAAAAAAAATTAGAGCTTTCCCATGTGGACTCACCCCCAATCATCCCTACGCATACTACAACTAGCAAATGTAAGTGTGTATTCATATAGTCTGATGATGGGAATCCCCATTTGAGGGATATTTACTTTTACATACATAGATATACAAATCCTAATTATTTGCTTACTCACTATTTACAATTGACACGAGGAGAAAAATTGCTACTCATTCAAACCCTCACTCAGTGGGAATTTGTAGTAGGTGTATTTGTGGGGAGCTTGTTTAATTCAATATTCCTAAAACCTAGCAATCATGTTCTAGTGTAGCATGTGTGTGGGTTTTATTAATTGCACATAATTTACTATTTATATTTATTTTTCTATATGTATCTCCATGTATACACATCTCCACTCAAGTGGTGAGAATGTATAGTATAGATATTTGTGGTACGTTTTACTATATACCGTCAAAGAGTCGGACGTTGAAGCCTTAGGAATGAATTGTGTCAGAAAATAAGGGAAACTGACAACGAGCGTGATATTTTGCCAAAGAGGTGTTCACGCACGTTTGCATTGTTTGTAGTAGTTGTTGGGGATTTCGTGTGTGTGTGAACATTTATGAGTTTAATTTCCTCCTTTGAATGGACTACATTCAAATAATGTGACATTCCCCCAAGAACATTTGTTCCCAGTTGTTTCTTGTTATTCTAGAATGTTTATACGTTATTACTCAAATCTACAGTCCACTCTCTGTCCCTGTCACTTTGCCCAGAAATCTCTCGACCCTTAAAATACAGACAAAATTTTTGTTTTAAAATGTTTCAAGTAGAAAAATTTCTAAGATTTTTGCGTTATCATGTAAAAAAATTTTTATTCGTGTATTCCGAGGTTCTGGTCAGAGAGAGTGGACTGTATTTGTGGAATCACGTCCGTGTGAAGAGAAGGCTCTTCTTCGGTGCTTACACCTTTTGAAAGGGGGTTGCATGTGATGAAGCCATTTTAGTGGCTAGTAATTTAGTTTTTTTCATTCTCCCCATTTGAATGGCTGTTTGTTTATTTGTGATTGTAATGTGTGCGTGCATACTTGTGGTTTGGTTTAATTGGAGTCATTTTATTATTTTAATAATTTAGTTATAACATACATATATGTACATATGTATCTGTAGTACCTATTTATTGTTAGACTAAAATTTTTTTATTGTAAATCAGTATTGAAACTGGGACTCAATAATAATTTGCTTTCTCTTTTTTTCTCTTTTCCCCTTCGCGTGTGTGTTATTTTGTGGTTGTGTGTCTTCAGTGACAACACCATTGTTTAGCCATTTGGGCAGCCGAACCTATATTGATCCACATACGTATGAAGACCCGAACCAAGCCGTGAGAGAATTTGCCAGGGAAATTGACGCATCTTGTATAAGTATTGAGGCTATTATCGG